>BGPR01000099.1:138241-311755 GCA_013235015.1 Araneus ventricosus
GGGATACGCCACTTAGTTACCATGCATCTTTTTTTTCACTGAAGTTTTATTCGGCCAGGTAAATACAGAATATCATTTTGAAACGTCGAACTGTTGTGAGGAAAGAATTACTAAAGGCATCCGGATTTATTGAGTGAGTGAAACATCCTTCCATGTACAGAGGTCACCATGAGAGGTGGATGAGAAGCCGCCTGATAAGTAGCGGTTTCCGCTTCTCCAAGAGGAGAGACAATGTGTCCATTTACCCTCCCCAGTGATACATTACTCCTTTTGAGGGGCTGGCTGCAGCCGGTGATGAAGCTAGGATTTTAAATCAGAATTGTCCAATGCAGCGATTGCCATCCAATATACCCCAGTGAAAAGGAAAAGGGATAGCCCTGCTTTATGGTTGGCATCCTTTCATCGGTGATCGCTAAAGGAGTTCTCTCTTACCAATACAAGAAACAGCACTCTGTGATGATGAAAAGTTTTTTTCAGTCGAGTAATGAGATATAAATTAATTTTTAATTCTTAATTATGGATTTTTAGCATTATGGAACAATGTAAAATTTTTCTATGTAGAACTTAAGATTGTATAAAATAGGACGAATTTCAAAATCTTGAATCTATTGATTGTTATTTTATCAAAAATTATATCGTTGAAACTTCAATCTTACTGGTGTTAGTACAATGCAAGATTTCGATGACAATCTTTACTATACGTAATAATTGTTTCACTCTTGAGAAACGCAAAAGAATCCAAAAGATTTATTCAGTGGAAAAAAATAAACACTCATAAGACCGAGACCACACAGACAGCCTTGTTAACTAAAGCAATAAAATGATCTACATCATTTTTTCTGCCTTAAAATTATTTATATTCTTATCATTCAGACTGGAATTTCTTCTGTTGGAATTTAAATACTCTGTTAAAAATATAGAGGGGAAAAAATTATAAGAACAATAAATTTAGCTCAACCTGATCTGAATAAAACAATATAATACATGGGTGGGTGACTTCAGTGTCCTTTATGAACACATACAATCGCACGTACTTATGTTTGAAAATAATAAGAACTTTCCTCTTACTATTATTTTTCATTTTATGTATTAACGCATAACGATATCAATTCATATTGCCGCACAACAACAGAAATAAAAGAAGCAAGATAATTATAAATAAAATATTTCCTCACAAGCCTAGCCAGCAGTCGCTGTGGTTCAGTTGGTAGAGCATTTGGCTCTTAACCTGTTTGTCCACGGCTGGAATCTTGCTAAGGTAGTTTTAATTTAAGAACTGCTATTTTAATTCTATGAAATATTGTTTATATAAATTATGTTCTTACGATTTCTAGATTCCTCTTTTTTCGAGCATTCTGGATGAATTATTCTAGAATATTCCTTGTGTGTATAAATCCTGATTCCCACAAGTTGTTGTGAAGTTATTTGTTCTTTTGTGTTACAAGTTGCTACGAAATAATGAATCTACTTTTTTGTTAAATTGTGCCTTACAATTTTCTTCATCTTCGCATCAATAATCAGCCAAAATTTATTTTCTGGTATTGTTCCCATCCTGTAAAATCAGACAGCCAATTTATTTTAAACTTTACTTTTATAAACAAAGAACTGTTTTCTTACGGATGTTAATTGCAACAGCATTTCGCTTTTTATTTTTCCAACAACAGTGAACAGTTTAAACGACAAAGGGAAGCATTCCTGGTTTAAAGGCAATTGCGATAAAAACATTGCGAAAAGTCACCAAACCAGAAAACTTCGACGAGTTTAGAAATAACAGTTTTTCAGTGAAGCGATCCTCTCTCTAGTGTTAAATTACTTTTTGAGCTTTAATTATGAGCAAGGAAGTGTTTGGAACGGCACTGAAATTTTCGAGATACTGATGAAACTGTGTGGAACAGAGAGAAATGCGGAGTTCCGAAACGATTGAGTGCGTCATTTGTTTCACAAGTTACATCGTTAAAACTTCAATTTTATTAGCTTCTCTTACTGTAGCGGCCACCAGCAGATTCAAATTCCGCTCAATAGTTTCACATCTATTTGAACTTCTTATTATTTGGGTATAATTTTGAATTAATGAGTTTTTGCAAACGATAGTTCTCTGAGTTTCTTTTCACATTTCATGGGTTTTAATGTTGTTACTTAAAAACATCTAAAGAGAACTACGATACAGTCCTAATAACAGAAATAAATTTCATGTAATAGTAAAATATAAGAAAATGGTATGAATTTTGTCAAATTAGTGTATGTTAAGCCGCTGTGTCTCAATCTGTTTTAGATGCCTTAACCCATATTGGACCGCCGTCCTATTTACAGGACAGTTGAATTAAATGTGAATAAAATAAAAGAAACAATTAAAATCTACATAAGACATGTCGTAAATTGTCAGAAATAGACTAAGTTTAATAAATTACTGGGAAAAAATGGAATCTGAAAAAAATTTAATTTAAAAAATTGCTTTATATTCACCTCTAAAAAAAGCCATAGTTTTAACCCATCAAATAATAATAATTTTTTTCTTAAATAAACATACACAATTTTTAGTAGATCATCAGTGTTGTTCAAAACATTAAAAATATCCATGCAAAAAATAAATATTGCAGTCATTTGACACGTGTTTTCTAACTGTCTTATAAACAGGACAACGGTCCGATACCTAACTTTTTTTTCAAATCACTCATACTTCTAGATCGCATTCTTTGAATTCAGGGAACAATGTATCTTTTTGTCTTTTCATGCTTTCATACTAAAGGTTAATAAAAATAAAACAAATTTTCGTTCAAGAAAATTCGATACACATATAGAAAAATATATAATGGATCAAATAAATCAAAATTGTCGGTTTCAATTATATATTTCTATGTTTAAATTAATTAACTTTATTTGTTAATTCCACGAATCGAATATTTGCGCTATAATAACCTGTCATTTCCATAGATATGGATTTTGAAAAGATACATTAATAAATACTTTAGAAATAAAGTCTAGTTGATGATTGCACAAACGTATTAACATAACAGAAAGCGAATCTAAAGAAAAAAGACACTTAAGTGGTTTATTTGACTTCTTAGAAATACTTGACCATCTCCAAGCAAGCGACCAAAAGAAAAAAATTATAGCCTTAAGTATCCGTAATTCTCCTAAATCATTTCCAGATTTTTTTCGGGTTGATTGTGAGCGCATCAGATTCATCAATCTACAGCCTAATTCTGCTGAAATTAATCGGATTGAGCTTAATGGACAATCTTCGGATATCCCCCGATTTATCTAGGCGGAAGAAGTAGTAGCATATACATGAAGTATTAGAGAGCTGACAATTATTGTTTTAAGAATCTCTTTTATTAGAAATCCACTTTTGAAAACATTTTCCATTCCAGAAAAAAATAAGAAAATCAGTTGTACGACCGCAACTAACAGCAAAGATATCTGAACATTATAACTAAACACAAATTTACAAAACCTGATCGTTAAGTAGCTAGATGAAAAAAATGGTGTATCGATTAATGCTTTATATTCTATGGAAGGTTGAGAATCACTGGGCACCAGGAATGGCGCTAGAGTTTGCCCGACGGGGGGGGCCCGATTTGCCCGACAGGAGGGACGAGTGTAATGAAATTGGTCGCAAATTTTCGCCAGATTATTATTTATCAACCACATTTGAATACCCCGTACAAAAATTTTCCCCGACAGGGGGGCACGCCCCCCGCTCCCCCCTCTGTCGCCACCCCTGTTGGGCACCAATTAGTAGTTTCGCTAAACTGAGTTAAAAATCAAGTTGATGTGGTTACATCGCACCCGTCCTGAAAGAGAGCAGCGCCATCTACCCCATCCCTCTGCTGATAAAAAAAATATATATTCAGACTTCATGAAACGCCTGCACCTATAAAAATAAGGCAGTTTCGTACTTGTATGCTGTTGTTGTTGAAAAATCGACTCCATGGGCCAGTATGCAACGTCAGACCGACATCAAGATGTTTTAATATTCTTTTCACCCTAGGTAACCAAGTATTTGTAAATATTCTCAACTGTAATTATTACATCATTAAACATATGATTTAATTTCAATTACTGTTGAATTACATCCGCACATTTATTAACATTGAAAGTAAACTATTTAACAAGTGCTGAAGACAGGTGAAACTATAAAGGTTATGACCAGACCGAAAATGCATAACTTATTCGTGCTTAAATTAGATTAAAAATAACATCCTTGCAGCATAACATATCTTGTTTGCAGCTAAATTTTCAAAAATATTACATTCCCTTTCTTACTGAAACATAACTTTTTAACTATATAAAAATTTTATCATCGTATTGATGTTCGAAACTGCCTAGATATCGTGAATGAAAATAATTCTATTACTGTAAGGCTCTGAAAAATATACAGCAAGTAAATATTTCAGGCCTTTCCCTTGCAATGTTTAAGTTTTTAATACCTAGAAGGGTTCTCTATCGATAAGCTTTAAGGCTCTTAAATTCACTCAATATTGTATGGCAATGGAGAATTTAGCTCGACTTTAACTTCAAAACAGAGGCTTAAATCGGGAAATGGTAAAAATTGCGAAGAAAAAAATCTGGTAAAAAAAAGTTCGCAAAACACATGCCTTCTAAACGAAGTATTTTGTGCTATACTTGAATTTTTCAATAGCACATGGAAGAGGGGAAAAAAAAGATCCCAAAAGAAGAAAAAAAAAACATTATCCCATTTAGCAGTGGTGATGGATGGTCATCGTTTCGAAATCGCGTATCTAGTATCTTCAGGAAAATTTCGGATTAGAGCTTCGAAACAATCAATCTTGCAAAATTTTGTCCTACAAGACATTCTTACTTTTTTACTCCCCTTTTTTCAATTATTGGTTGGATTTACAGCTAATGGCTATGAACAGGTTTTAATAGAAAGTTTAAAGCTTTTTCTCACAACCTGAGTAGTATTTGAAGCGTACTTTTATCGATGGGATTCCTTCAATATGGAATCAGAAATTGTTCCTGAATTTTCAGAAGATGATTTCCAGGGGAAATCTGAGGTCGTCATTGGAAGTTTAAGTATACATTTAAAATCTATTATTGTTTTTGATATGCATGTAAAAATTTATTAATTCACGAATGTAATAAACACTACTCATAAAGAATTTTGTCGGAAATATCTCACTTCAAATTTGGACATTTGCCTTCTTATGTTACGATTTATTAATTATACTCTTAACCCATTAACGACTGACCTTGCGTTTTCGCAACATTAGTGAACTAATTTTTTCTTTCACAATAAAGTGATTTTTTTAAAATTAATTTTTGTATTACATTATCCAACGCTTCTATGCTTTTTGGAAAAATAACTGTTTCGCTCTCATTGAAACTGTTTACTTAATAATTGTGTGAGATGGTCATCAAAAATTTGGAACTCCTCAGATGCTGCTTCGCGTCGCATATAATGATTTTACACTATATCGAAAAGAAGATTTTGTATCTTCATTGAGTGACAGACACAAAAAAAAATCAGGGAAACAAACGTATCTGAATTTTTCCGTTACCTCACTTTGTATCCAAGATTCTGTAATAAAACTACCAAGGTCCTATAAGCTACCTAAAACCAGTATCATTACAGAATATTTATGTTTCGAATTCCAAAGAATGGATACATAGCGACATTTTGAATTTTTTAAACCTATATTCAATTTTCCTAGAAATTTGTCAAAAATTAACTGAAAAGTACATAAATAAACTAAATATTTCATAAAATGCTTAGAGAAACATTATATAAGCTTGTCTTTGAGTATTTATTTATATACTAACAAACATTTTCCGAGTAATTGCAGTAAAATCCGAATTTTTGCTTTACTAAAAGTTTATTGCATTACAAAACCTAAAATTTAAGATAATATCCTTGGATTTAAAGACAATTTTAGGCAATATTTCATAGGCATTCAATTTCCCAACCTTCTGTGTGAGAAAAAGCTTAAAAACTCTTTTCAATATCTTTTTTTTATTTATTAGTACAATATATTTATTTCAAAGTAAAATATGTTGTGAGCTCTGAGCTCACTCTTAGATATTCTTGATTATCCAAATACGCCTTTTATATGCAGAAATTCTGCCTTTCATCTATTTTAAATCATTTTGAATTTTACCATAAGAAATTTTCATATTGTTAACCCGAACCTTTATAATAAATTTGCATATTGTAAAGACAAATCAATAACCTTGGAAAAAAACCATTCACCATTTTTAATTTTTAATACAAATTAATTATTATAAAATAATAATTTTTTAAATAGCCTTATTATTTAAATTTAGATGGCAAAAATCAGAATGTTTCATGCAATCAAGAGAGAAGTGAATTATAAAAAAGGAAGGAAACAATCGTATTACTGAACTCAAGAACTGTTTCAATAAATCAGTTAAACATAAATTTTAATCCTCGAATATTTAGAATATATTTGTTCCCTTAAGAATACTTTCAGACTTAGTTCACCGACAAAATTATAATTAAATGTGTTTGTTATAGGATTCAAAACGCTTGCAAAATATTTTAACGAAAGATATATTTTTACTTAAATACAATTTTAGATAGCTTAGCCTGAAAAGAAATTAAAAAAAAAGATTGTTATGTTTTCCTTTCTTTTTAAGACTTCAATTAATTTTTTGCTTCCTCTATCTGTTTGCTGCCAGATTCAGTTCCTAATCTCTTTGTTACAATAGAGGATAAAAAATAAACAAGATTCAACACTGTAAATGAAAGAGCGTGATTTTAATTAAAAGTTCAATTTAGCTAGTGTGTTTTTTAATTGATTAAATCACTGTGGGATTACTTTGACAAAAGAATCATTTAATCATCTAATTTTAATCAAAGGATTTATTTCTTTATATAAAATGAAAGAAGTTAAAAAAGCTAAAGAAACTAAAGAGCTAAAGCTAAAGAACTTCAGGAAAATGCTAAAACAATATATTCAGCTGATTGAGCTTTTGGGTCTACATATTTTTCGGAAGAATGAAACGTAAAAATTTAACCTTTCTCTCATTTTCAGTAATAGTATTTTTATAAACAATAAGTTTGCAATTTTGAAGAAAATTTTGCTATGTAAGATTTTAATACTATAAAGTATTAACTTTTCAAATATTATTTGAAATTTTTAAGTTAATAGTTTAGTCACTAAAAGTTCAAAGCTTATCATTTGTTATATAATTTTATATATTAAAATAATTTCAATGCATTAAAATATTGTATTATATGATTCTTATTCTGAAAAAGTATAAAAAATAAACATCAAATCTGGTTTAAACTTTTAGATGCTTAACTAATTAAGTTAATTCTTAAACACCAAAACATCGTTTCATTTAAAATTTAAAGAATTACAGTCACTAGGATTATTACCAGTTAATGTTTGTTAAAATTTGGCTCCAAAAAATTAATGTTGGATTTCAAAGGTTGTTTTTCTGCAACCTACTTAAAATTCAAATTGCCAAATTTTAAGAATATAATTATCATAATTTAAATAACTAAAACAATAGCAAATAAAAACTACGAGTATGAAAGTCAATACAAAGTTGTGTGCTTCATCCATTAAGTAAAAAAAATTAAAAATTAATAACTTATGGTCGTAATACTGGTTATTTAGTAATAATATAATGTTTACCATATGTCGCTTTGAAAAGAAAATTAAGTCAAATTTGTTCACGGCAGAAAATTTTCTTTCAATGAAAGTGTGTTTTATAAAGTACTTTGTTATTGTTTAAAAACTCATTCATCCCACCTGTCTAACATAAATTTCATTAGGGATTGGTGTCATACCTCTAACTTACTCCAATTGAGGTAAAGTAGAGGAAAATATTATTACATATTTCGTTTTTTTGAAAAAAATTCCAGATCATTTCTAGTTTAATGCATTAGTGGAATTTTCTACTATATATTTTTTTTTAAATATGAAAAGTTTCAACGGTATCCGCATGATTGACAAAACAATTAAAGTCACCGATGGTTTTAATTTCACCATTAAAAGATTTAGAATTTAAAAAAGTTACAGTTCGCTTTTCAGAAATATGTTAATAAAGTTTAAGCGAAAAGTTGGCATAAAATACAATTTGAACTTAAAGTTTCTGGATTTAAAACCGTAAAGGCAGAAATGTAGTTTTAAGATACCGTACTTGTACAAATACTATATATGGAGAACTGTTATAATCAAAATTCGCCTTTTCAAAAAACGTTAGAGTCAGTTTTATGGCTCTATATATAACACAATTTCACTATACATAGAACCACTTCATGCCCCTCGAATCTATATTGATCTATATTGAATCCAAAGGAATATATAATATCCTTTGCAATGTAACGCTTACAATTTTATGGAATTAAAAAACTTTTTAAAATTTTACATTTAATTTTTTATATAATATATATTGTTAAATGCTTAAAACTCAAAAATAAATGTCTCTTTAGAAGAAATTTCGATGTGAGGAAAACTTTTAAAGTTCAATTCAAACTTTATTGATAAACCTAAATAAAAAGAAAAAATAAGTTAAATTAAAAAACCTTAACGAAAAACTAACGAAATTAATAAAAGGAGGGGAGGAAAAAATAAAAAAATAAACTCAAAGACATTTTAAAAAGTTTTAACAAAGTCCAAGGTACAATAGAAAACAGATATAGATATAGATTTCCCACTATAACCATTATTTATTGGTAATATGACCATAAGAATTATCGATTCCCCTCAATTTGGACATATACGACAAAAAAATCAGAACTAGCCAAGATTTTATTTTATCAATTAATTTCATTGATTTTAAAAAATGGGTAGTATTTTTCATTAGTTTATCAGAATTAGAGATGAAAGCCTTCCACGTGAAAAGAAAAGTTAATAGATTAGATATCTGGGAACTAAGCATTTGTCCAGGAAGAGATAATTGAATCTTGTAGCCGATGTAATTTCTTTTCCTTCACTTACCTCAGATAATGCACTCGACAAATTCTTTCAATTCCGAAGGGCTGATAACTCTAATTGATTAGACGGAACTTGTAAGAAAAACTTATAATGACTTTATAACTCGTATTTCTCGGAGTATATTCGATTTTATTCTTCCCAATCTATTGATCAAAATTGTTACATATTTCGGAGTAGCTTGTTTTCGTATACCTGGATGCCTGCAAAAATGTAACGATTGATGATTGCAACTACTAGAAAATAATTTGTTATAAAAGTTTGAATTCCATTATTATTGAAAAATAAGTATAATCTAATGATATTTTGTTATGTGAAGAGTAGAGCAATCATCTTGAATGAGGAGGTAGTCCTAGATCCGATCAATACTTTATTCCAATTTCTATTTATCCATTTTAAAGATTATAATGCAAATCATATGAAATTAACGGTTATAATAACATTTTTAAAAGTAAATTCTACTCCATGGCCATGTTTGAAACTTACGCGCAAAGGCAGCGCGTGTTAAGAGAAAGGAATTGCATTGTAAAAAGGAATGTTACAACATCATGGCGAGTTATTATAATAGTGTCGAAAAGGGGAATCCCCACTATATGGTAACATAACATCTAAAAAAATGGTAAAATAACATCTATTAAAGGCCACTCAAGCCCATTTGAGAGGCCGGATATGTCGCCCTTTCAACTTCAGTGAAAAACATTCCTTCCGTCTCTCTGACCTTGGTTATTTTGCTAAGAGAAAAGGAAGAACAAAAAATTCCAATTACTCTTGAACGAAATCGGAAATCAGGGAGAAATTAATAATTCCGTATCCACTGAGAAGAGAAAAGTGAACTTCGGGCTTAATTTGGGTTGGACGTTCCAGATATGTGTCCTTCAGGCACAGATTCGGACTTTGACGAAGAAACTGTTTATACGGGTTGCGACGATCAGGAATTGAAACTTTCATCTCAACTGCCTTAAGGACAAATAGAGATGATATTGTTGCCCATTCACCAATAACTACAGACGAAAAGATTAGGAATTTGTTTTTCTATTTAAAAAGAAATAAATATTGCAAAAACTTTGCCTCCGAAAAGATGAAAAACCCAAGGAAACGCAAATTTTTAAAAGTCGAATAAAATGTTTTTTATCTTTAGATGTTTTTTAAAATTCGCTTTATCTCTACTAATAATATGGAGAATATGTGTTTGTTGGCGCTTTACAGGACAGACACCACTAGACCTAGAGCAACGAAGTCTGGCACAAATATACCTTGGAGGGTGGGTATGTGCATCTCCAAACCATTTTTTTGAATTTTAGTTAAGTAAAAATTAAGCTAAATTTTGGCGTTTTTTTAAAATAATTTCTGAAATATTACAGCACAAATATTATCTTTACACAATATGAAATTTTTTAACCCTTTGAACGGCAAAAATATTTCAGCTGAATGCTTTGAAAACGGCCTCTCTGTAGCTAAATGGTGAACGCAATTGTTTCGAAGCCAGTTTTCGGATAATAAATAGAGAGCAACTTTCTACGCCGGAGCCGGTTTAAGAGTAATAATCGAAGAACGACTTTCTGTGACGGAGCCGGTTCTAGAATAGTCATCAGTGCGCGACTTTCTACGTTTCAGCCGGTTGAAGGGCTAAAAAAATATCTTTTTAATGATATCAATTAAGGTGTACGATTTTTTTCTAATTTTAGCAAATTTTCAATGTTGCAACGCATTTCAAACAGTTTTCATTGTTTAAAAAAATATCGAAACCTAATTTAAGCTTAATGTTTAATGATACTGTTTAATCAGCATATTTTAATCCATCCAACATGCTGCTGCACGTAAAATGTGCTGCGACATTTTAAAGTTATTATCAAATACATAATTGTAAGAGGAATAAGGGTGTGAAGTTGATGCCGATAATTGGCAATTGTATTCTACATAATACAGGCAGTTACTCGACTCCATTAGGGACGTTCATGCAGACAACAAACAGAATAGGTGCAATGCTACTGAAAGAGCACGGGATAAATTTCTATCAAAATTTGAAATTTAAAATTCCTTTTTAAGGGAACCATGGATAACAATTTATACATAAGTGATTCAGATGAAATTATATTCCCGGCGAACACGCTGGCCTTCTAAGTTGGCTAGTAATTAAATAAACCTCTTCCTTTTCAATGGAAGATTTTGTTTTTCAACAATAACAGTTCATTTAAGAGGAGTCAATAGCAGCTAGCCAATTATCCGTGCAGTGAAAATACGGTATTCATTCTTGTCAGAAATAACGCATTAGGTTTTGTTTAAATGGGTATTTTTTGCTTCCAATCTTCTCCTGACCGTTGTATAAATGTTTCACTGTATGACAGACTTTTCTGTCGTTCTATAGTAATATTTGTGCATTTTTTTATAAAAACCTTTGGAAACTGTCCTCTTCTTCGAGATGGGGCGACCATGAATTCCAAACCGATTTTCGCCTAAGGTCAAAATTAATGAAATTGTGATCTCAAAATTCCGAGACTGAATACCATCTTAGTACTTCTTAAGCATTTAATCCTTAGTTAAAATTCCGAGGTCCGTAAAAGGATTTCATATAGCTTCAAAACGAGATTTTAAAACAATAAATCATATTAAAAATGCACATAAAATAACAAAACTTTGTCTATATATGTGATTATCACCTCATTTCGCTGAAAGCGGATTTTTCTCATGACCAAATCAAACTACTTCACGTGTTGATTCATGACTGCTCCAAACTACTTCAGAAACTAAGCCATCATTTTTTGTTTAATTCTGACTGATACAAAACAGTTAACAGTCGATATCATATTTTCTATTTTTCAAAATATGATAAAAGCTAGCTGACTTGCTTTTACCAAACATTTCAGACATACATACAAAAAATGAGGCAGACTATTTGTCTTATGCTTCTTATTTATCTTTTTTCTTAAAACCTTTAAACCAATCTAAGCCAAAGGGTATTTGTCTTATTAGTCGAGTGATTATTTGAGTGCTTTTGTCTGTATTCTCTCAATGGATTCGTTACCGCTTTTGACAAACTCAGAGAAAAGGATCTCTTTTGGTGAAACTGCTAATGCATTATGAATAGTGAACCTTTGGATTTTAAAAGGGAATTCTTATCAACGCCAGATGTAGGCTTCGAATTCTAAACCTCATCTGCAATATAGAAGTCATTTGCCACTTACTCTTTAGAGAATTATTCATAATTTGTCTCGATTGTGTTACTTTCTTGGTTGCTGCTAAACAATAATGCTTTAAATTTTGAATAGGGTTCAAAAATTCAGATACAATATGGATTACATTTTGTGTTAAATAGTTATACGAAAGGCCCTAACGTTGCATTAATTTGATGTTTTTTGATGTTACTGTTGTAAAATCTGAGATTAAATATTTTTTGCCACACTGATGCTGTTTGTAGAATCAGAATGTAAAAATGCTTCGTAACATTGCTTGAAAAATTTTTCTGCAGAATATCTCAAGTATTAAACTTCTTAAAATAATGCCGTTTTAATATTCTCCTAATTTACTATAAAATTTAAATCTACCTCATTCCTTATTCAAATATAAGATTTTTGTTTATTAGCGATCATGGGTGAAATTTCAACACAAATTTACATTTGCTGTGCATTTTTTCTAGAAAATTCTATTGGCTCGATATAGAAAAGAAAGTAAGCAAGTTTGTAAAGTTAAAATGTATATATGATAATCATTTAATATACCGTAAACATAGCTTTTAGAAGGCACTTGATTAAATAATTATCGATATCATTTCAATTTTACGCGAGTTGTAATTTCTCTATTCGACATTACATTGCATGCTTTCCTAAATACTTTTCATTTTTTAATATAAAAAAGCATCGTGGTATAAAACTACATTTGTTCCTATTTAAATATTCAAGCAAAGAAGAAATATACTGCAGCTATATAAAGAAACATGGTACCGAGGTGTTTCCCTCCATTTATTTAAATTGCTCATGTATCTCCAAACAGGCGCGTAAGGAAAGAGATACCCGAAACTCTTTCAAATGATATTTAGAATTATTTTGGGTAATTTATAAGCCGCATCAAGCTTACTAATCAGTTCTCTAATCTGTTCAAATTAATTAGTGTGAGATTAACGGGTCAATCTTGAAATATCCACATATTTGTCTGTCGATATTAGTTTTACAAAAATATTTAGTGAGCAACAAATACTGATGCATTTGCCCAAACTTCGAAACCACTTTTTATTGATAATATATCTTATATTTAGTATAAAACTGAAATACTAATATTATGTAACGAAATCTTACATTTAAGAAAATATCATTATATATAAACTATAGTAGAAATTATATTTTGTGAACGAAGTGAATTTAGAATGTAAAGAAATTGAGGCTGTCTTGGATGAGTGATACTCGTATATAGCGTGACGTCACTAGGAATCGTCAAACCTTAACCTCTTGGATTTCTTTCTTTCGCGTCACCTGAAATAACTCGTTTTTTGAGATAATAGAGAAAACCCCAGTAAATCTGCTAGCGGAGATCGTGACAGCTACAGCAGAAGTCTAAGAAACCCCTGGAATTTTTGAGCGTAATGAAAGGGTAGGTCATGCGTACAGAAATAAGTCATTTTCGCAATAGAACATTCCCCCTGGGGATTCGCTACTACGGGCTCTTTATCAGGGAATTAAGTAATAAAAAACGCAGACACCAGATTAAATGTACACCGCAGATTGAATGGAAAATAAATTTACAATACCACTACAACCCAGTTGTATGAATAACAACATCCCAAGTCGTATGAGGCATGAGGACGCATGACAAATAGGACGCAGTATCAACAACAAAACATTGGAATACTTAAAGAGTGTTGGGGGAGAAGTTCAAAGGATTTTTCGTCTGAGGCGATACACGCTTCGCTTGCTGCTATTAACGAAACTGGAAGCTGTGCTATTGTTAATCTGAATTCCATTCAAGCGGTGTAATACATTTCATCTGGTGTGTCTTTTCCTTTTACTTAATTCGCTGGCAAATAGCAGCCTGTTGCGAATTCCCTTTACATTTCCGACCCCCTGTCCTATTGCGAAAATGTCTTATTTATGCATGCCTAATCTACCATTTCATTTTGGCAACGTTTTTCAAACACTCTGTAGATTAGGTAACATCTGTTTAAATAATATATAATTCTATTTCAGTTGGTAGAATCATTTAAGTTTTACTTATACAGTAAATAATAATACCTTTATTTCGTAGAAACAAACTCAATTGTGTTATCGAAAAATCTTCACATAATTACGTTGTACATTGATATACATAAAATAATCAAAAGGAAATAAACGTAGTGCAGTTACAAAAAAAATATCCAAAGAAACAAGTAAAGCAGCTCACTCAACTTCTTCGAAAAGCAAGATCATATACCCCAAAAGACCGTGTAAAAAAGAGGCTTAAGTACCCGAAACTCTCCTTAATCATTTCCAGATTTCTTTCGGGTAGTTTGTGAGCCGTATCAGACTCATCAATCAATGGTCTAATCTAGCCGAATTAATCGGATTAAGCTTAATGGTCAATCTCGGGATATCCACAGATTTATCTACCACTGGAAGAGTTAGTAACATACATAAGAAGCTTTAGAAAGCTCGGAACTGTTATATGGATCCCGACTTAAAGAACTTGTTTATTGATATAATTTTTGTATTCTTTGGATAAAAATAGTTATATGAAAGAAAATACTAATGGACAATGTTGACATATGTAACTATGCATTTTAGAAATCGCTAATGTAATCGTTTGTAATCAGAAGTTATCAAATCATGTAATCGTTTGTAATCAAATGTAATGAAATCATGTAATCGTTTGTAATCAATTCACGTAATCGTTTGTAATCAAATGAAGTTTCTTTCCTTTTATTTTCCATTACTTTTGTAAGCAGTCAGAGAGCATTTCCTTCTCTTTTTCAAATTATTCCAATTTCTTTTTTCGATTATGTCAAATTTTAAATTATAAATTCATTTTTCCAAATTATGATATGGAGGTGCAAGTGAATTTTTTCCCACAAAGCGGAACTCCGCAAGTGCAACCATGTTGCCGTTGCCAATTCAATCATGTAATTGTTTGTAATCAAATTATGTAATAGTTTGCAATCAAATGTAATCGAATCATGTAATCGTTTGTACTCAAATGTAATCCAATCATGTAATCGTTTGTAATCAAATGCAATCCAATCATGTAATCGTTTGCATTTAAATTCTTTGTTATACTGTGTGTGAGCTTTCTTATTTCATTTTATTGGGGCCATTTCAAACAGAATGTTGAGGATTTTGGAGAAAATTTTGCCAATTTATGCACTGCCCGGCATCCGATATTGAAAGGTCAGGTCCATCACAGTGTGGTTCATTCAACTTCTAACTGAAACCTAAATCTCTAAACTTAAATAGTTCTTTTTCAAACAAGATTCAATGATTATTTTAAAATCAATAAATCTCTTTAAAAGTAACATAACAACGTGTTTATTGCTTAAATTTCAAAATTATTTAAACAACTAAAAGTGACTTTGATGCTAATGATAGTAATAGATATTGTCGGTGCTAATTATAGATAAGTTAACTACAAAAGTGACAACCTATAACAAAGTTTAATACATAGATGACAGAGAAAAAGCATTTTAATGAGTGTTTGCTATGAAATAAAGAATACACATTTTGTATCACATGATAACCAATAAAAAGGTGATTTCTTGAGAGAAAATCAATTTTAGTAGGTTTTATTTTTCCTAGACATCGAAAAAGAGAATAGAGGTTATAGACAGGCATAGAAGTTGAACATGTTTCAAGCATTTCAAAAAATGTTCTTTCCAGCTTTTAAACAGATTGTGTAAACGATAGGTGACCAACAACTCATTTACCTTTAATGTTCCATATATTGGATTAATATCTGCAGAATATGTTAGCGAAATTTATTATGGAATTCCACTTTTCACACAGTCAAATTCTATCTAACTTCCATGCAGCCGGCTACATTAACGTGAGTTACAGTATCCTATAAATAAGTTCACCCAAGATTGCGGCAGCACAAGATGAAACAAAAAAATCTAAGAATTCCATCTCCGTTTCACTGAGTCTTCAGACAATCATTTTTACTGATGTTGAGGTCAGTATCTCTCAATAATGAATAGAGTGAATAATGTCAGAATAGAGTGAAATTCATATTTGAGGGCCGCCTTGCGGTCAGCGTTAGATATCTATCCTCATTTTGCAATGTTGCTCACTTGCGACCTTAGCCTTGTCATTCTCATGAAATTACAGCCTCCAAAAAATGATTCCAGTGCCTGTAAATCGCATTGACTATTACAAAAGCTACTATGTATTCGGTTTGACTACTCGCTCTAATTGGCCAATAACTGTCCAAGGTTTTGATTCTTTTAAATGACATTATTCAGACACCATTCTTTCCATTACAAAGGAGTCATACCGATAATTTCCACGCATGGTTTTCACGCATACGCCGAAATCCAAGTTTTTGTTATTCCGTAAATACCGTTATTTCATAGAAGACTTACAACTGCCTTTAATTGCATTTAATAGCTTATCTCCGTTCGTGTTATAATGTAACTAGTTACTTATTCAACTTTTTCATTACATGTTTATAAAACATCAATTAAGTACTAAATTTTCTGTTAGCTATTATTTACCTTTCCTGTGAAAACGGAATAAAGCTATTGTTTAAAAATTATATTAAATTAATTATAAAGTTTAGATAAAAATACAAAAAATATCATTTAGGACTTGCTTTTATACTTTTTGATGACAAACAGAATCGTCGTTTACTTACAGAGAGATGTGAAATACTGTTTTAATTCGACCGTTCGGCATTTCGTTTGTTTGTCAGTAAATTTATATGATGCACAGTCACGGCGAAACACGATGTGAGATTTTCTTCGAATTTGTCATGATTGTTCTTTGAAGTCATTAGAAACGACATATGTGTAAGGATTTATATTTTTTCAGTCCGTCTTAAGATGGTAGCCATTTTAATGACTTCATTGTTTGTCCACTCAATGGCGAGTTTTGAATTAACACATTGGCATCTTTAAAACATTTGAGTAATTTTTGTAGAGGCGTAACGTTTAATTGTAATTTCATTAGTACTGATATAAGCATACATTCAATTATAATTTGTTAATATTGATAAAAGCAGATACTTAATTCAAATATTGTGAATTCTGATGATAGCAGAGATTTATGTAAATGATTCACAATCGAAAAAATTGCTAAGCCTCTGAAGACTACGTAAAAGAGGAAATCTCAGATTATTGGAGGGAGGCGGGTGCGAGGTCTGCTCTTCACAGGACTACTAGTAAATATTAAGATACGCCCTTTAAACCGAAGAGTATAACATGACAATAAAACTTTTAGATAGAATTTAAAGCCCAGAAAAATGTTATGTCAAAATCAAACAAAAATAGTAGAATGAAAACGGTAAGAAAACAAATGCCTTGCGAATAAAGTGCCTTGGGCAATACTTGAACTTTCGATATTGCAAGAATGAATAAAAGTCAGGTAAAGAAAAGAGGAGGAAAATATTATGCTATTTAGCAGTGGCGATTGATTCTCATCGCTTATAAATCCTGGATTCAGTCTCTTCAGGAAAATTTCGAATTGAAATTTCGACTCAATCAATCTTGAAACATTTTTTCCACAATTTTTCCTCTTTTTATTTCCACCTGTTGTACAGGGTTTCTTCTTCTTTTTCTTAATCCTGGTAGGTTCTACAATAAATGGCTGTAAATGTATTATAACAGAAAGTTTAGAGCTTTTCCTTAGACTTGAGGGTTTTTGAAGGGAACAAATTAGAATGGGATTTCTGTAAAGCGAAATCAGAAATTCTTGATGCATATGAGTAGGTTGCTTCGGATCTTAAATGTATTAT
Source organism: Araneus ventricosus (assembly GCA_013235015.1). Classification (NCBI taxonomy): domain Eukaryota; kingdom Metazoa; phylum Arthropoda; class Arachnida; order Araneae; family Araneidae; genus Araneus; species Araneus ventricosus. Next base: position 156,073 of record BGPR01000099.1, read on the forward strand.
TATTGCTGCAAGCCAAGTTCACTCTTAAAATTCTTGATTTCTTGTGATATATTATAATTCATTCATTCACAATCATAATAAAATCAACACCTAAAGATTTTTATCATGAATAGAAGTCAGTAAAATAGGAAATTTCATGAAGATTCGAAATATATTTGCTTTAGTCTGCTATGATTTTATTACTTATAGCGTTTCTATCATCTGCGAAGTTAACCGGGTATTATCAGTATTTTTGTCACGTTAATGCGCCGTTTCGATGCCACTCCATAGCTAATGGGATCGGCCTCAGTACATTGAGAAGAGCTCAGATAACGAAGACGACGTCTGACCTCTACTCCACTTCACTTAAGCTTTTCACCACACCTCAAAGGGGGCTTTGATAATCAATGACGTGCATAAAATCTGCAGTACCAGATACATTATAGAATTTCTGTGTTACATGGTCTCGAACGCATAATTCTCTGAATTTATGGCTTTATAATAATGAAGCTGCCGAGAACCCATCCATACTATATACATGAACCAGTGCCATAAACAAAGGTTAGATATTTAATAGTGTCAACCATTGAACACCTACCCATATAGATCCAGCCCACCCTGATGGCTGCAAGGCTGTTATCTGACCGGTGAAATAGTAACTTATAATTACAACTGGCACACTATAGAATACTTGTTTGAAACCTTTATAATTCTTCGATGATGTCTCCAGAGTTGCGTATAACCTGTAGCCAGTCATGCGGAAGTCATAAAATACTTGAAACAGAACCAGTTTATTTGATTATCGTTTTAGACGTCCTTGAGGCCGAAAAAAACGTATTTGGAATTATGCCTGTTCTGTCTTTGAGCATGATAACTACAGAACTTAAATAGCTAGATAGATGGAATTTATTACACAGTTTTATCATCAGAATTATCGATCTATATCAAATTTTGAACCAAATCGATCTGCGGGTTGACCATCTGTCTGTCTGTATATTCGTACGAATGCGAACGCGATAACCCTGAAACGTAGCGACTTGGATAAATAGAATCTGGTATGTCGTATTTTAATCATTATTGTAGATCTGTATCAAATTTTGTTCCAATCGGTCGAAATGAAACTATCCAAAATACATACTCGGTTTCTCTCATCACAGTTCAAGACGCTCTATATAGTTTCATCATAGCCGTAAAAAGGAAAAGGGGGGAGAGGAACTCCCGCTTGTGTTGTCACCCTTTCGTTTTGTCGTGACTCTCGATTCTGGAGTAATAAGAATCTAAGAACTCATGACAGTCCTGGCGTTGCTCAAGGGCTCCGATTTCCCTCTTTTCCAACACTTTCATTTAGCTGGAGATTCACGGTCAGACCTATCCAGACAAATGGCGTGGCTCCACACCATTCCAATTTTCAGTCGATCCATTTAGGTGGGTCTTTCAAAGAGTCTGCCTGCAAACCACGCAACTGGTCACTCCGTTTCCCTAGGGCTACTGCGCCTACTTATCCTTTCAAAGCAGAACCTCCGTCCATCTTATGTCCCCATGAGTCTAGATTTTATGGTTTTCGCTCTTGTGAGAGAACATCTTTCCCTTTCGTTTGCAGCTTTATTTTGGCACGAGCACAAGATCTCGCTTACCTATCAAGAGGAAAACAACTGAACAAGGAGTTTTGTGTTAAGAAAAGATCGATGATGCCAGATGAATCAGTTAAAGTTATACTTATGAAATTATTATGAGAAAATTATTAGGATAAACTTTCTGTGAATACTTGTAAATAGGTGGTGTGCTGTAAATGTTTATTTGTTTTGTATTGTGTTTGAAAATAAACTGAAGCTTTTTAATCCAATGGACTATGATGTTCATTTCAAAAAACATGGCGGACATAAAGCGAAAATATCGCTACTGACTATAACGTCATCCTGTTCGCTAAACTCCCTTTTCCCAAGGTTGCATTTGAGTTTTATTACCAAACATTCCAAATGGTTAAGGGACGGAGATGAAGATCCAAATTTCCACAGCTCCACGCCGTCGACAGAACCACGCCATCGGATTTTTGCATTGACGGCGGATTTTGGAGCGGTGCGACCGAATTTGCCTGGATTGGTCTGTCCGAGAATGCCCAACTTTAGGGAGCATCGAAAAGGACTATTAGAAACCACTAGTGGTGTTTACATTTCAGTTATTTGGTATCCGATGCATTTTTCCCATAATCAGGCGTTTCATCGGAATCCTCAGAGAGTTGGTGTGGATCCTTTGTCACTGCACAGTTTTAGCCTACCGACTATCGCATGTCATGTTAATATGCATCAAAGCACTTCATTTTAGATTTTTATAGACGAGTACAATTATTGGTAGGTAGGTTAGGATTAAAATTTAAAAGTATATGAACTAAACCTGCTGAGTCTGTTTTATGACATGCATACAAGTAAGTTATCGCTATTAAATTTCCGACCTTGTATTAACGTGCATGCTTTGAAATTCAGATGATGTATAGGAAAAAGAATTTTTGGTGTCAGGAGGAACGTTTTCTTTTCAAGAAATTAATTTCAAATCACGATTTAATTTGGAATCCTAATGCTTAATATTTACTAAAGAACAAACTTTATAATTATAGATATTACAATAGAGAATTCCTATTTCGATAGTTTACCAATTTTGCAATTTCCAGTAAAATAAACTAAAAATTAACTGCCGAAAATTAACTTATTTGGATGTACAACACCTTTTAAGCATTTTAATACGATATTAAATATAAATTAATTTTATGTTTAATGCATAAACTTATTATAATCTATCAGCGAAACAAAATTCCTGTAATAGCAGTATCTTTTGATACTGTAACTGATTTAATACTAAAACTAATCCTCTAACTGGTGGAACAAATTATTTCCTGAAAGTTATGTTTAAAATTAATCTTTAAAGAGATGAGATTTAATTAGACAAGGAATCTCCAAGATTTACCATAACTTTCTGAACGTTCTTTAAAAGCATGGATAATGAAATACAGGGATTGGGGCGAGAAAAGTAATTTAATGCATGAGCTCTGTTCTATAACTTGTTAAAAATGTAGCAGCAATCAACACTTTTAGTGTTTTATATTCGGTGCCTGGATGCTCATTTTCTGGTCTGGTAATTTTGTAACGTTCGCCTAGAAAATATCTAGAAATTTTAGAGAATTTTAATTGAAGAATACGAAAAATATGGTGCTTTCATGGAGAGCAATCTCCTTAATGGCTTAAAGATTAATGAGTATTTTTGTATTTATGATTAACAAAATTAGGCAGATTTACGAAATTTTAAAATTCTGTATTATTGACTTTTGATGTCATGTAGATTATATTTATTATTACTAATATGTTTTTTAATTTTGCTATGTGTTTTTTGAAATGTCTTTTATGATAAAATTACAGATTTTTATGAAAGTGAAATAAACATATCCGTGATGTTACAGCTTTTCCCACTGTGAAAAATAATATTACATACTAATTACTTTACCATTGTATTTGATTTGACATTGTATCTGACTTGAATTTGTATTTTACTTTACCATTGTATTAATTTGTACAAATTACTTTACCATTGAATTTTTTGAAAATTTTTATTACATTTGCAATTTTTGAACATTTATTAAATTAAAAACTCTAAGAATTCTGCAGTTAGTTATCTAGTGATGTGGTATTCCTTTTTTACGCATACCCTTTCTCCCTATTCTGTGAAGGTATTCTAAATTGTATTTTCTATCAACCATTGAAAAATTGTGTTCAAAAGCTGCGATATTAACTTACCAGTTATGGAAAAGATATCGCACTTTAAAATCTGAAAAACGTTAAATTAAGGTAAATTTAGGTTATTTTAAAACGAAAAAAAAATGAGTTAAAAATTCTCCTATTCAAATTATTTTCTAATTTATCGATTTTTATTAATTTATTACACAGTTTATAATTCTTCCTCAACATAAATTACTTGTATGTAAAATTAGAGTGCTATCAATATATGTGGGAATGTACACTGGTATTAAAAATAATGAACCATTTTGAAGATGCTACAAATTTTGAATCAGTTGCTAAGAATCGTGGGACATACTACCGTAGGAGCTCATATTTTACAGTGAAGATTCGATCCTGAGGGCAATTAGGGGACCGTCTACAAATTGATGAAGACGAAAATTATTTTGAATCACTTCGCTTCATAGGAAGCTGATAACGTAATGAAACTTTCAGCAATAGTTATGTTTTAGGTGCATAATATTTGCACGAATTTTCTTTAACGCTGCTCAAATATTTGGGAAGATATAAAGATTATCTTCAAAACTCCCAAATTTTGTACCATTTAGCACCACAAAAAATAGTTACCATTGAAATGAAATGAAATTGTTTATTTATTTTATAAGTAAACATGAGTATTCGGGATATTCATCTTTCATAAAATTCAATATTGCTTTTCGAAGATTCAAGTTTGATAAATTTCAATTTGTGCATGGTCTCTCATCATTAAGACTCTCTTAGAATGTATCGAGATTCAACAATTTGCAATGCTGATATCTTTCTAAATCTTAATGATATTTGACTGGAATTTTTACTCAGGTTGCCCTACATATATGGCTTTGACGCTATGAAAGAAATCAGCTTTGAAGTTATAAAAGAAAAATTACGCTATGTCTCGCGCATGCGCAGTAGAAAATTATTTACTACAACTACTCATATTTTCTCTAATATTCAAAATTTGTTTTCCAAATTTTCACACAATGATTTCCTAACATATTTTCATTTTTATGTAAGTTTCGTACAATATAACAGAAAACTCAGCATGTTACAAGCAAAAAACAGGCGGAAAATTTGGGAGTTATTAAGAAAACCTTTATGCCGTTGCGTTTACGAAAATTCATGTAAATATTATGCACAACAGACATAACCATTGCTGAAAGTTTCATCACGTTATTAGCTTTCTGTGAAGAGAGGTAAGCCAAAATAATGTTCGTCATCAATTTCTGGACCATCCCCTAATTGTTCTTAGGACCAAATATTCACTGTAAAATGTGAGCTCCGTCGATAGTATATCCCACGATTCTTAGCAACTAATTACGAACCATATTATCCATATTAACTCAAATTTTGTAGCATCTTCAAAAGGGTACATTATTTCTGGACACCAGTTCATTTGTAAAAACGTGTAATTTACTATATTAATAAATATTTTGAAATATAAGATATCGGAAATAATATTTAAAAATGATATCTGGAAGAATGGAATATGAATTCTGGAAGAAAGTTTTGGGAGAAAAATTTAAACCTTCGTAACATAATTAACCCCTTAACTGAATAATTTTCTTTGCTATCTACTGATTTTATCTCTTTTGTTTTAGAAAGGGGCTGTTGTTTTCATTCATCTCAGAAGGCATATAATACTTGAGATGTTTACAGATTCTACGAAATTTTTGTGTAAATTTATAAAGATAATTAATGATTAAATTTTAGTTTTAAGAATAAAAATGCGATAATTCGATGCACAAGTATTCTCGGACTTTTAAGTTAAGGGGTTAATCTAAAAGCCGCACAAATATCAATGCATTTCTTTGCTAATACTAAAATAGTATCTTAAATTATATTTGAGATATCAGTTTTACAGAAGTCTATAGGAAATGTGTATGTTGTTTAAATTTCAGATACTGAAATATGCAATAAGCATTTTCGATATTAGAAATCAACAATCAGCCATTTATTTTAATACAGATTTGTGCAGCTTTCTGAAAATAGTGTAAATCATTTGTTACGATTTGTCGAAATAATACAACTATCAGAAAGGTGAATCCTCACTACTGGAAGTTTGTAGAGTGAAATTTAGATTAAAATGTCATTATTTTCTTTATTTGTTTTAATATTATTTGGACGAGATTTACAAATCTGTTAGGGATTATCTGTTATGCAATAATAAGTGAAGCACTATATAATCTGAAAGTATTTCTTGCTGCGATAATTTAGAATTTAGAAATCAGACCTGTATTATATGTACTACAAATCCCATTAAGGTATTTTGCTCCATTCCTTCCATTTTCAATAAAGGGGATTAATGTCATGGAATTAATTCATGTTTCCGTGACACTCCTTAATTGCGCAAAGTCAATTGAAGTTAGGAATGTATTGCGGTTCTCGCACGAAAAATAAAAAAATATGTCTGCAAACCGGAAAGCAGGGTTAGATTTCTTTTTATCTAGGTTTAGAGTTATTAACATACCTACATTCGTTATAGAAAAGCGATTAAATAGAAATGTTCATTGTGTCTTCCTCCATTCAGGAACTCAGTTTTCAGACAATGAATCATATTTTTCTCAATATTTATAACTATTTCTGATGGCGGGACAGAACATGCGTAGCTAAAATGCTATTTAAAGTTGTGAAAAATTTATAACTCTTTGCTTGAAATTCTGTGCCGTTAAGTGTTACAATGTTAGTGTGCTTAATCCATAGTAGGTTAATCGTTAACTAGTTCTATTAAACAAGAAAAGTTTAATGCCAATGACCTATGACGAAGGGTATTCTTATTAATCCCCAATGGAGCATAAAATAAAGACAAGTGTAAGAAACAAAATTGGTTTATTATCAGGAATTAAGTACAATAAAAGTTACTTTTAGTCATGGCCATCGTGAAAATTGAAACATTTAGCCTCATTATAACGTAACTGGAGAGTTCCAGCTCCAAGAACCGTGTCCACTGAGGATGTGTCTATATGTGAGCCTGTTGTAAGTTAAATCAAACGTAGGGGATCAAACTTCTTCCTGCTAATGCGGTGTAGAAGTTTTGAGAAGCGCTGCCTGCTCAAATGTCATCCTTGTCATCTGACCGCGGTTCAAAATTATGAAATCCGTCTCAAAATAATCCACGTGTTCATTGAAATCGGGACTTTAACATTATTCAACTAAACTAAATTGTATACGAAAGGGTTGAGATATATAAATAGTATATTTGTTAAGTTTATATTAAAAATTTGTTCACTATTTAAAGTTTTTTTTTTTAATTTTACAATTCTAATAGAAAAGAAAGTAATTCATAAATACACGACTCAGCACAATTTGTCATCTTATAAAAAACACATATGTTTTCATTCAACTCCATGCACGCTGTTTTATCTAATGGAGAAATGAACATTTAATTATAATGACAAAATAATTATAAAATTCTTCCGAAATAAAAACTAATTTCTCTTTGTTTAAAATTAAATTCATAATTAGTTCGATTTTGTTAATTACGAATACTGGTTTTAAATTTGTTTTGAAGCAATTTAATTTTTCTAAATGTACTTAATTAATCTGCTTAAATCCGAAAGCATTATGTTTCAGAATTCTTATCTTTCTACGTTATCGAAAATTGAATATCGTTGTGCAATTACAAATATTTGTCTTATATTTGTTGAAAATATGCGTAAGACAATTAGCACATTACTTTTTCTTTTTGTAATTGTTCTTGAATTGATAAAAATATATTTCGTTAGTGTAATTAATTGAGTAATTGAATATCTTATATGAATTGATGGAAATAAAAGAAAACATAACACTCTTTAACATTTTAGCATTTGTTTATTGAATTTGCATTTCTGTTTTGATGTCAGAAAGGCATTTTTTTTAGCAAAGGTTTTAAATGTGTCGATTTGTCCTCATTTTCAATAGACGATTCACTTAACAAATTGTTGTTTTTTTATATTTTCGAGCTCAAACAATTTAGAAATCTTTCCTGAAGATTACAATAATTAATTAAAAATTATGCCATTAATGGCTTATTTTACATACGTCAAAATCTGAATAAACATATTTTTTGTTGGTTTCAACAAATAATGAAGGGAAAAATATGAACGAATAAATGAATTTTCTTTAATAACTTTATCAACTGGCATAATATAGATGTTCCTTTGATAAAACACTTGGTATTCAAAATGAATCCATTGTTTATACAAAGGGAATTTCTTTATTTCCTCATAAATAAATTTTGGTGTCTCTTGAAACAAATGATTAGGATTTCTATTTGGAACAATATTATTTATATATAAAAAAGGAATTGCTGCTGAGTAAAAAAAATATTATTTGAAAATTTATTCACAAAACGTGTTTTTAAAGCAATTACTGGGAGAAAATTAAATAAAAAAGATTTTGCAATGTTTTTAAGAAATAATTTTTTTAAAGAAGCGATTTTTATGAAAGAATTTTTTTAACGACGAAATAAAATAAAAATGGAATAAAATTGTTCATCCTGAAAACACGGTAGACAGTTGAAAGCCGTTATCGCAGTTATTTGATTGATTGATTGATAAGACGGGATTATGGGATTTTTAATCGCAGTTGTCTTCTCTATATTATGAACGATGTAAACAAATTTTGAGTAGAATCAATCCGATCGAATGTTTAAGCTAAACAAATCAATAATATTGTAATATAATAATGATTTTTTTTTTTTATTCTGCAAAAAATTATTACTTTTAAATATGTGTCAAACAGGGACTATAATTACTTAAAAACAATATGATTTATATGAATGAGTTTTCTGGTTTGTTTACATGCCTGTAATACGTATTTCTGGTGTATTGCTAAGTCAATGGATCTTCAAAGTGGAAGTCCAACATACAAACAGATAAAGTCAAGGTTTTTAACGTAAGTAAACCAGAAACCTTGTTCATAGTTATTCAATTCTATTTTAATGTTTATCATTGATTAAGTGGAACAACATGATTTACTAATACATATTATTTAGCGTTCATCGTATTTCAGATTATTAAAACGAAATTCTGTGTATTATTTGACAATATTAGAATAAGTGTCAATTATCTTTTGGATAAATCATTTACAGAAGGTATTTACACATTTTTAGAACGGTTTCGATAAATAATTTTTAAAAAGCAAATGTTTTAGAATAAAATTTTCTGGCAAATTATTATTATTTGAAATGAGAAATATCGTCTGCTACTTTTAAATTTATCCTTTTTAAAAAATGTCTCATGTAAATAAGCGGCGTATTGAAGGATATGTTTTTGCTCTTTCCGGAGAGAAATATTCCTATTCCATAATTCAACAACTTTGTGAAATGCATGGTATTACAATTTCTAAGTGCAAAATAAGCAACATTATTAATAGAAAAGGGTTAAAAAAGGCCAATAATTACTTCTACATTGAAAGAAGACTCCAAAAGAATATCCGAAAAAGGTATGTACTTTTCTCAAATGTTTCTAAAGTGAAATCGCTGGTAACAAGAGACGCAGAAATCAATTACAATGTCTTTAAATACATCTGTATCAACAATAAATAAAATAATAAACCAAGATTTACAACTTAAAAAAGCTAAAACACATAATGATCACCAGCTTTTGCCGAGGCATGTGGCTCAACGCAGAACAGTTTTCAGAACCCTGTATGAAAACTATTTAACAGGAGATAAATTGAAATTTATTGTGACCCTTGATGAAGCATGGGTTTACCTAAATGACTACAACAAAAATTAGTCAATTTACTACGAGAACGAAGAGAAAAGAAATGTACAAACCTGGTTCTGTCAATGTAGAGAAAGTTACACTAAGGGGTTTATGATTGTTGCAGACACACAGATACACTTACTTTTTACCTTCCAGCGGGCGCGCTAGGCAAATTTTACGACATATCGTGCATCGTATTACATATATATATCGTATTATTTTACAAAAATAAATGAAATTTTTATTTATGTTATCTATAGTTATTAGCTTAACAGTAAACAAAGATTTTATAAATAAAAATTGCATTTAAATTTATAAAAGAACGATACAAATATGTAATAAGATGCACAATGCAAGCATCTCTTGTATACGCGCACCCGCTGGAAGTTAAAAAGCTCTATTAAATAAATTCTGCAGGGAAGCCAATCAAGAAAAGGTATGAAATTGATTGTTAAAAATATTCTAGCCCTGGAGATGGAAAATGCAATTTAAATGGAAAAGAAAAAAGATAGAGGAAGATTTGACTTTTAAAAACTCTTTCATCTGGGAATCCCCCATTTCTTTAATTTATTAATATTTTAAATTTAAAATGTCTTTAAATTCAACATATATACTCTATTGTTAATCACACCCATATTTTCTCAAATCGCAGCTGTTTTTATTGTTAACTGCATTTAAGTAGAGAACTAATTTTATTGCTCTCCCTAATGTAACGATTTTATAGTTTATTAATATGTTAAATTAATTAGTCAAATTTTATAATCTCCTTTGGTTATATGTGTGTTTAATGACTATAGCTGTTTATGATACGTATACTGATTTTTTTATTTTTCTATTATCCTTTTTTCTATGTTTTAACTATTTATTATAAATACTCATCCCTGTATGCTAGCTGCAACTGTATTGCTTCTTTATTTTTGATTTGTTGTATGAAACCTTTTAATTTGTGGTTTCCTATATTTTTCCCATCTTGTTATTTTCTTTATTATTATTATTATTTTAATGTTATTTAGTTATTACTCAAGAAATTTTATATTGGAAAGTTTCAAATTAAGTATAGGAAAATTTGAAATTGTGATAAAAAAAATGTGTATAGGTTGTTTAGGCTTTTTTCAAGTGATGCAGTGTGTTGCATGTTTAGGTTTTAATTTGTGGCTTCCTGCATATATATATTCTTTTTCTTTTCTCTTTATTTTAATATCAGCTCATTTGTTATATGAAGCTTGCACATATATGCTATTGACATTGATGGTCTGATCCTGTATCCTTCCTAGATGTCCTGCAATTACGTGATAGGATCAGCAGTAGAAAATTCACTGATAGTTTAAGGTATTGAAGATACCGGTATTTAATTTATATCAGCAATTCTATTGATAAAGCCATATACCGAAATTCCTCCATCTAATGCTCTGTTTTTCTTTTATTTGTTATTTTACTTACTGTACTCTTGGCATGCACATGAGGGACAGACAACAGAGTTTTCTTTGACGAGTTTCCTGCACAATTTGACAGAGATGTATTATTTAAATTTTAAAAAATACATAAAACATTTCATCTATGTAGTTGGTTGCGCTTATTATTTATTGTATTCAAAGACAGAGAGACGTAATTCCAGACTGGCTTTTTCGGATTCAGAGACGCCAAACACTGGTTGATTCTTTCAAAGATCAAGTTCCAATTCTTAGAGCACTTTCTGTGCATATACTTCATTTAGGAGAAAGTAATATTATAAAACATAAGTATAGGGAATGATTCGTAGTAGAAGGACACCGCACTCCATTATAACCATTATCTAGCAAAAATGTGTCCCATATTTGTATATATCAGATTCAGCTTCCGGTAATATAAAGTATTTTATTTTGCTAGCGAAAAATTATGAATTCCAAAAAAGAATCAAGAAATGATTAGTTCTTTTCATTTGTCTATCAGAAAACAGAAATGTAAGTCTTTAATGCGATAAAAAAGTTTAGAGATTAGATATCTGAACACTAAGTGTTTGTCCGGGAAAAGATAATTGAATGTTGTCGCCGCTGTAATTTCTTTCATTTCATCTACCACAGATAATGCTCTCGGCAAATTCTTTCAATACTGAAGACCAAATGACTCTAATTGTGTAGAGCGAAATTCTTGGGAAAACTTATAATGACTTTATAACTGGAAGGTTTTTGAAGCTTTTCTGATTATATTCCTCTCTGCAATGGAGTGTAAATTATTTTCGTAGTTTCAAATTTTTTTTGCTGTACCATAATTTCTTGAAAAATATTGTGTTTGACAACTGCACCTATCACCAGATTACTTTATGTTTAAAACGCAAACTTAAAATTTATATGAAAAATGTTTTTGTTAATAAGTTACTCAAAAACCAACAATCTAGACGGATATTTTTTTTTGGTATTTGGTACAACAAAATTATAGATTTTTAACAAATTATGTACGAAATCCATTAAGAGAAAATGGCTGTTCATACGTGTGTATGTGTTCACGATAAGTTAAAGACCTAACAAGGTAGAAGGATGGATTTTATGATACGGTTTTATTTTTAGACTTGTAGGTCTAATCTCTGACGAAACCCGCCAAAGGGTGACTTTTTTCGGTCTGTCTATTCTTGAATATATGAATGAGATAACTCAAAAATCAGCAATGTAGATGGAAAAGTTTTGGTACTTGGTCTGCAAAACAAAATTATAGGTTTTTAACAAATTTTGAACCAAATACATCAAGACAAAATGTCTGCTCATACTGTTTATACGGGTATATGTGTCCACGATAACTGAAAGACCCCATAAGGTAGAAGGATGGATTTTATCATACGGTTTTATCTTTAGGCCTGTAGATCAGTGTCCAATCTCTGATCAAACCCTACAAAGGATTGACTTTCTGCCGTTCTGTGTTTTCTTGAATATATGAATGTGATAATTTGAGCAACAATAAACATAAATAACATTCGTTATGTGATCTTGATATCATCGTCGCACATCTGTAACAAAGTTTGACGCAGTCGGTAAAAGGGAAGAAGTACAAAATGCATTGCCTATTTTATTCATCATGCTACGAAACTTAACACAAAATAGGTATATTTTGAAAGTACACAACAAAGTCGAAAGGAGAACGCTCTCGCTAATTGTTACTAATAGGGTTTGTATATTACTATTTTACATTTGCATCATCCAATGGATTTCCAGTCTAAAATATCGTTTTAAATATTCTTCTTATCACAGTTCAAGAACGAATTTCTGATTTTATGGACAGACTTTTGCCTAAATTTGTACATTAAATTGATTGCTTATTATATTTTTAAATATTTAGAGGTAGTGCATAATTTTTACAATAGCACTGAATGGCAACTTTTTCCAAGTTTTATTTACCCCCTCCCCTCTCACTTTCTAGAAAGTTTTGGAACTTTAAATAAAATGTATGACATAAAATTTTTTGTTGTTTTTATTTCCTTGTTTTTAAGATAACTATATAATTTTATAAATAAAGTCATGCAACCTTCCTTACAAAATTATTAAGGAATAGAATTTTATCATTTTATAATATTTTTTCATGTATTTATTATTTTTTGTTTATTGTTTTGATCCAAAAAATTCACAAATGTAGACAGTTTTTCTTCCTTCAGAAATTGATTTGTTCTTTAAAAAATAAAATGCAGGCTGAAAAGTGAAATTTATCAAATACTTTATCATAAACTATATTCTGAAACATTTCTCCTATTTAAAAACTATCGAAAATGTTGGAAATCGGAAATGAAAATAACAATGTTTTGATTACGGACGAACGTGTAAAAATGTTGCAAAAATGTAAAAGGAAAAAGGAAGAATTCTGAATTGTCCTGATACAGAAAGTAGTTTTTGCAGCAATATTATTTTTCAGAGACTTAGTAGAAAGCACAATAAACTCAATAACCATAAGAAAGGATGCAATCTTGCTTGAAAGAATGATAAGTTTAAGAGCATTGTTTGTGTATTCTTGTCTGAGTTAGTGACCAGTTCTTTGTAGATCGCTTTTTGTCGGGTAATACGAATTCTTTTTACTATGTACGAAAGGCCTTCTTGCAGTGGCATTTTTCATTTTATTTACGCTATGAAGGAAATAGAATCAAAGAATAGTTTAAATTGAGCGCACCCAAATGCGATTTATTTGTAGATATTTTTGTTCCATTGGTTTTAAAGCCACTTTTTGTTAGAGATAAATATGCTGGTAAAACACGATACAGTAAATTTTAAAATTTCTATCTACTTTTACATACCTACGCTTACTGAATAGACAAAAACATTTCTGAATATTCTTCTATTATAGTGGTTTGGAAGCTGTTCGGAGGTACCCCCTGTTGAGTGAGCAAAAAAGATGTAGGAGAGGAAACATGGAAATAACCGAAAATTTGAAACTAAAAATGAAAAAATCTAACCCTACTTGTATCAATAAGTCCCTTGACAAGTTTTGTATTGCGTCAACAAATAATCGAACTTTGCTGAGGTGCTGTGATAGTGAGCAGCAATATGAATATGCCAAGTGACATCGCTTGAATAAAGACTTCAGAACCAAAGTAGGATTAATAGTTATTTACAAAAATTCAACCAAAACATATCCTGATGATAAGATAAAATTTGAAATCTCAAACAGCCTCATTTTGATCGTAGGCCACTACATAAGCAGAAAATTGTGTTGCCACTTGTTGGGAGAAGCTACTTATCCTTTGGGCTCTAATGGGCATGCACGTCCCAGAGATTAGAATTTATTCCCTATTGGTAAATAAATCCGACCTTTACATGGGTTTTTATGTTTTCAGTATTCTTAAGGAATTAGGGAATAAAATTGTGATTAAAGAAACTTGAAAACACTCTCAAATTACAAACGGTTGATTTCCTTTTTTAGATGTTCTCGTAACAAGATTACCTTTACGAAGCTGTAAAGTTATTTCCTTGACATGCTAATCGAATGGCAGGAAAGGGAGAATTTTGTAAATGCCTTACTGGAATAATCCCAGTCGACTATACGATTGGGACATATTTCCGGATTGTTATATATAGGTGTGCAAAAATTAAGGGCGGTTTCGCAAAATGCGAGAAATTTACAATTTATTTGAAAACTATGGGTTCACAATCAGTAGTGAAGAATCTTAGGATATACAATAGAGAATCATACACATTTTAAAGTGAAGATTCTGTCACCAGGGCAGTTAAGGGGGCGGTCAGTAAGTGATGAAGATGGAAAGGGATTTCATCTCATCCCGTTTCACAGAAAGTTGATAACAAGATGAAATTTTCATTAGTGGCTATGTTTGATATGCATAAAATTTATTTGAATTTTCGTAAACATAGCATAAATATTCAATAAGATATAAAGTTTCCTTTAAAAAATCCAAAATTTTTGTGGAAGTTCTTTGCTTATAATATGCAGAGTTTTCATTCAAATTATACGAAACTTACAGAACACTCGATAATATGTTACAGAAGTATTGTATTAGAAGTTGAAAAAAATACTTTGAATATTATTGGAAATATGAGTATTTGTACCAAATAATCTTTCACTGGGCCTGTGCGAGTCAGCATAGTTTTTTCCTTTCATCATTTCAAAGTCAGATATATAGATCATCTTGTATAAAAATTTCAGATGAATACCGTTGAACTTCACAAAGAGGTCGGCATTTCAGTTATGTGAATTTAAATTTCTCTTTCAGAGGAGCTGAGTGATGAGGGTTCATGTACAGCCTGATATTTTCTAAACTTGAATGTTCGAACAGTAACATTGAATTTTAGGAAAGTTTAATATCCTGATATCCATGCATACTTATAAACTAAATACATTATTTTATTTGCATTTCGTCTAGATAAGAAGATTCCAGTTTCGAAAAAATCAATTTTTACAAGAACCCTCATCACTTAGCTTCTCTCAAAGAGAAATTTAAATTCACCTCACTGCAATGCCAACCTCTTTGTGAATTTTAACGGTATTCATCTGGAATTTTTATATAAGTTGATCTATATATCTGGCTTTGAAATGATGAAAGAAAAAAAATTACGCTGACTCGAACAGGCCCAGTGAAAAATTATTTGGTACAAATACTCATATTTCCTCTAATGTTCAACGCATTTACCTCAATTTTTAATACAATATTTCTGTAACATATTATTGAGTGTTTTGTTAGTTTCATATAATTTTAATGAAAACATTGCATATTATAAGCAAAACACTTGCAGAAAAATTTGGGATTTCTTAGAGATACCTATATATCTTCCCGAATATTAGTGATATGTTAACGAAAATGCATGCTAATATTACGTACATGAGACATAACCATTGATCAAAGTTTCATCTCGTTATCACCTTTCTGTAAAACGGGATGAGTCGATATTCCTTTCAGTCTCCATCACTTTCTGGTCGCCCCCCTAAATGCCCTCAAGGCCCATTCTTCACTGTAAAATGTGATACTTGAATGTAGGTTACACGATTCACGGCAACTAATTTCGAACCATCGTTTTCGTATAAATTACATATTACTCACCTTATCCGAAACGGCCCTTAACTTTTGCACACCAGTGTCCAGGAAACGGGAAAAGTGAAATTTTTTTAAATCATGGCGTACATCTTTTAGTATATAAACATTACATTAAAGTACTTTATACAGTTGAATTTTAATCATGCAAAAGTCTCGTCGAAAGGGTCAAGGAAATTTCTTCTTCTTCTTCTACTTTTCTGGAAATTGTTAGTTAGTGTTTTTCACTAATGGTTTCCAACCAATAATGGTTGATTTCTTCATTTTTATTCATTCATCTCTTCATTCATTTTCTTCATTCCAGCATTATTCTAGGAAACATTCATTCTCTTATTTCTGCTTTAAAAATGTTGATCGTTTCAGTTCCTTAATTCACAAAAAATTTATTTTAAAAATTTTCCACTGGAAGGAGAACAATACACGTATATAACCGAAAAAAATTAAATACATGCAATGATGCTTTTGTTGATAATAAATGACAATATCAAGTATATAAATGATATGATTAAAATTTTACCGTTTGTTTTCTTCTGATGAGATGAAGGCTACACGCATGACAAAAGTTTTTAATTATAGCTGCTTTACTGGATAAGTTACTTAAGGAAGTTTCTTTCATTTGAAGAATTTTGTCAAAAAATCTATGCTCATTTGAATTTTAGTTTAAGGACAAAGCGTCAAGTTTTATTTATTTAGTTCGAGAGGTTTCTGAGTTATTTTCTTTCTATGCATATGAATCGAATGTATAATTTAAAAAATGTTTTTATAGGATCGTTTGTAGCCGGAAAGCTCAAGTATGTGGATAATTCAGCATCTCAATGCAGAAATTTTTTTCCATTATAATTATTTCTCAAAATATACTACTTATTAGAGAATGATATTTTAGTCTGTCATTTCAATTGTGAAAAATTCACTGGAAAACATGGAAACAAAGAACTGAAGACAGTATTGGAAAATTGACATATACATTTAAAAAAAATTAATCATTGTTTCTTATATACATCTGGAATAAGGAAATTAAAATTGTATTTAAAATATTAAGAAAGACAGTAAAATTTTATTGTTTTAAATCGTCTTGGCAAAAATTACCTTTTATTGGAATCTGGAAAATTGTTTTTAACCGTTTGAGTGCGGAAGAATTTTCTCCGCATTTTCGGCACATAAAAAGCGAAGCGCGTTAGCGCTTCGCCGCACTCAAACGGTTAATGATATCCATTGTTAATTATGATTAATTTTGAGTGAAAGCAAATAAATTTTCATAAAAATGAACATCATATTTTTACAATTGGAAACTTTTACTGATTCGCTTAACCCACTAACGCCTAGCGTCTTCATTTGTGGAGAGTTACATTTATACTCAGTGGTTAAACCGATCTTATTCCATTTTTTTCTTTTTTGCTTTGTTGAACGTCAGTTTGTATTTCAAAACTCCTAAGCAATTTTCAAATGACATGTACCATTAACACGTTAGTCGGCACGACTCACGTCTGAGATTCGAATCATCTATCTAATTAGATAACTCCTTCTCTACTATCTCTTAACTACAGTAGAGGAGGATTCATTTGATTAAATAGCAGGTATGAATTGTATTTGCTCGCCGTGTGAATCATAGTTGATTCACGTGGCGATTAACGTGTTAATTAGCAAGATTTTGAAGTCAAAATTTATTTTATTTTTCCCTCTGATTTATTTTCGAGGTAATGCAAAGAATTGGAAATGTATCGTTGTATTTTTATATTTAACTATATTTATGAAATCGTTTAATTTTTATCTGTAAAAAAGTATTTTAATGATTTTTTACCAATTTTTGCATTATTATTCTAAAAAAATTTTAAAAATGAAACCAATTATTTTTTTGGGATTTAAATCTATTTCACAGTTAAAATCTCAGTATCTTTGTGTTTAAAACATAGCACATTCTCTGCATTGTACGAATTAGATTCAAGCTCCAGAAAAGACAACTGGTAACTTTGATTGCTCTAGAAATTTATATACCAAAAAAAGATAGGAAGCGAATGTATTTTGCAGACATCTATAAACATGTTCAATTTATCTAAACTAGAATGAAAATCAAATTGGAATGAACAGCAAACTTTCTTAAGTTACGAGTTCTTAAGTTATCTCGCATGTGTTTGTGCATGCGTTTTTAGAATGTTATTGAAATTTTAATTTAAATTAATTTAAGCCTTAACACGCTAAGATATAAATAACTTTCATTCCAGGAATCAATTTACACAATACAACCTAGCTTTATTATCTAGCTTTTTTTTGGCTCACATTAGAATAGAAATCTGTTCTTTATTATAATATGAAAAAAATCCTTGGTAGCGGTCTCGTCGACGATTACGTTTATTTCACTCGAAAGGATCAAATTTATGAAATAAGCTTCTCTATTATTTTTTTTTTTGAATTCAAAACTCGTTCCGAAATTAATCGCATTAAGAAAAGAATCAACGTTGCAGATTAATTGAAAATGCGTTCCGAATTATTTTCATTCTTCACCTACAGAATTTAGGAAACAATTATCTCAAATGGAATGTATGCTTAACAGTTATTCGATAGAGAAAATGTACAATGTAGATTACCTCCTATTAACTCGATGTATATTCTTAATAGACAATTTTAAGAAATTAAATGCTTAAAGGTAAAGCAGATTTGAATTTTAATTAACTTCTCTGCATTAATTCTTAAGTTTTCTATTCTCATTTAATCTAATATTTAAAGTCAACAACCAATTGAATGTCTTATATATAATTTTGAAAAAAATATATCTTTTTAAATTCTAAGCTATTCTATAATTAATTAGAGTTTATGCACGTAAAGAGAAGAAACATAAAACATGAAATTCAAAAATAAACTCTGAAAGATTCGAATTTTTTTCCTTCATTAAATAGTCAGGAAAATGAAAATATAATCTATTAAATACCTCTTTTGGATTCAAAACTTTCGAGCAATTTTATGCGCAGACTATAATTCCCGTTAAAGTATTTGTCGTCACGTATCAAGGTAGCAGCTAGTTTTTGTGTCTGTTTAGAAATAATCCTCTTAACGTATTTTCAAAAAAAAAATTATTTTCTGACTAATTAATCTCCGAAAAATTTTCAAATTTCGAAGTTCTCTTTAATTACATACCAAATCAATAAGATACTCCTAAAAACATAAAAATTGTTAACTAATTATTGGTAGTATCAAGCGAAATGAATGTTTTATTAAATGTGAGCTTATATATTTCACATTAAATATTCATCATGATATATAATTACTCTCGATAAGACTTTTCTGTTGGTTTTGGAGGAAAGAGTTTTAGTTTAATTCCTTCTGAGAGTATTTGTATCTTTATGAAACTAACCAAATCGTGTTATTAAACATAAATGCGTATGCAGAATAACAAAAAATGAGTTTCAATGAAATAAGAGAAATTGTTTTATTCATTGGAGGTTTGACCTGACAGCCTTTGAATTAAGTGCATGTTATAAACAATTCGGGTTGGATCCACAGAGGTAATTCCCAAAGTTTAAAAGGAGATGAAGCCTTACTCATTCAAAAGAATCTTCAATTCCTAAGGAATGAATTGGAATAGCACTTTTTCTCGAAGTATCAACCACAAACATCCCCACAAGCGATCAATAACGGGAATTGATGAGGTCAAACCAGATATCCTGCATCATCTCAATGCTCTACAAATTTTGCTTAAATACAACTAACAGTGTGGAAAGGAGCGTTATCGTGAAGAGACTGTTTCTCTCAATGAATTAGTATCTGTAGAGAAGGATAAAATTGTTCATCAGAACGCTTTGATAGTGATTCTCTTTGAGCATGCTTCACAACTGGCAAGAAGCATTCAGGAGGAAACGCTTCTGTTGGTGTTATCGTAACTGTTCTGTACCTCGTACCTGTTCTCATATGCTTTTGTACGTGGTTCTTCAAACTGAACCACGTACGCTGGTCTTTTATAGCGTGAAAATTGTTTTATTAGAAAACATTTTTTCTCGTCTTTCCTCTAGAGTTCAGCCTCGGTGAAATCTTCACCAACGGCATTCCTTAATAGAAATCCAATTTATTACCAATGATTTACGGAATCTTAAGAGGGGCGTTCCAAACCTAAGTTTACCAGGCATTTATATTCTGTAATTTTGAAGTTAGACAGTATGTAACTATAACACAGTATTTATATTGTTTCAACTGTTAATGCCAAATCTGTTGACAACATTGCGCACAACCATTTGCTGACAAATGCCACTTAAAGATGAATGGTCGACTAGAGCAATAGTCCAAGCAGGAACTGAGTGATGTATTTCTATTTCTTAAAACGAAGATTGTGTCAAAGCATGATGAGTCAGCAGATTGTGACAAAATGGTGGACCGAATTTTGAACCAGGAATGTGCAGAGTGAAAGAACCACAACATTTTGCACGGCAGAGAACACCCGTTGAACTTTCAATCCTTAGGAAAAGATACTTGCCAGTCAGTGAATATCATCTCTTCCTGGCATTGAAAGAATATCTTGGAGCAAAAAGATTCTAAAGTGACAGAGATTTCAAAACAACAGTGCAACGCTGGCTCAATAAACCAGACACTATATTTTACGAAAGTGACATAGATAAGTTTGCCTGAAAGATAGGAAAATGCCTTATTTCTTCTTGGAGATTATGGTGATAAATAAAGTTTTGACAGTACCACACTATGTGAATTGGTTTATGTACCAAAGAAAATTTGATAATTGAAAAATATGTCCTGCAAAATTACTTTGGGCACGCCCATCGTATAACTGCTCACGGAATGGCGTTGTCTTTTAACTTTCAAGGTGGAAACGAGGCAGTTCCTAAAACCCTTGATTGTGAATTTAACTCCTTGCCGTTCAACTTTCATTTATATTTTGTCTTTCACCCGCTGTTGCGCTTCACCTTTCCTTACCTTCTTTCGTATCCCACCTGGGGGCACCGTGAGTACACGGTGAGAAGCCCCTGGATAAGTAAGCGGGTTCTCACTTCCCTGGTGAGTATAGTAATGGGGGATTCAGATTCTCCTCCAGTGATAATGCGTACCTCTTCTGGGAGGGGTTGGGCCATGGTCGGTGATGGCTACTAGGCTTCCGGCCTCAGTACTGAAGCTATTGCAGCGGCTGTCATTCAGAAACCCGGATGCCAAGGCAGGGAGGAGGATCTAGTTTTCTGATCACCTTCTTTCGTGTAAGCTGTTATAACGGTGGATACCGTACTCCTTCCACGCATTTAATGTCTGCTATTTTCAACACCGAGTTTACAGCTAAACGCACTCAAGTACTGACCTGCACATTGGAAGTCTCACAGGTCTGATTTTTCAGAGTCTTTCCCAAAGTACGAAGGGCTAATGCAACATTTATGAGAGATGTTGAAAGGTTCATACCACCCATTTCATGGTCACTGAATGCCACATCTTTGTGTACAGTACCACAGCTGTATTGTAATGTCAATTGCAACATACATTTTTCACATTTCTTCTTTTTATTTGATACTCTTTCTGTATAGTCAGCATGAACCGATTATAGAGAGTCACAATGACTCTAGGCACGGGGACGTGTTAGTGGTGTAATGTATAGTCAACATATAATTGTCGTCAACATATAAGAAACGTCGCCTCCATTAGTTAAAATTGCTTCATTAAGACTATTTAGTTAAAAGCAGGTTTATTGTTTTTTGTTTAACTCAGTTTAATTTGAGTTACTTAATAATTTCACATTTTTATTGATAAGTAAAAAAAATTTTAAAATTTTCTATCTTACACTTCGTAAAAAATAATATCTGATATATGATTATATGAAACTTTACTAAGGTACATGTTTTTTAACTACTTTTTTTATTTAGAGTAATTTAGGAAATGATACTTGTGCAGATTTTTTTTGAAGTTTTTTGTTGTTTTCTAATTTCTTTAATAAATGGAAGAATTTTAAAGAATATGGTGTAAATTTCATTCATAATATAAATTTTAAAATTAATTAAATTATCTTAATAAAGTTAATTCAAGGTATATGAAAAAGATTTTTATTATTGTAAAAATTATTAACAAAAATAAGAAAGGGTTGAATGAAAAATTTCGGTCAAAAAATTTTAAAATCTAAGAGTCTTTTTACAATAAACTCACCTGAGCTCCTTTAGTAGAAAAGAATGTCCAGACTGAACTAAGTGTTTCTTAAAATTTCCTATGTCTTTAAGTTTCTGGATACTTGCATAAATTGAAGGCCCACTTCGTTATATATCAGACCAAAAATTTCTTTGCACGGTTTTCGATGGTTTTGTTTCCTTAACGACAATACAGAAAACGCTTTCTAATGAGCGGTCACCATTTTCTGTTATTATTACAGGTACTAAGCAGTTTACACCATCTACTTCAGAACATTGTTACTAGAAAGAAAACTGTTGTGGGGGTCGAATAAGGTTCAGTAAACTTTCTAATTGCTGTAACAATTATTTATTTATATTTAAGTTGTACACGGACCAGTTCGCGCAGACAATTTCAAATTTTAACAAGCATAAAAGAAGATTTGTTCATTAACAAAGCATCGCACTCATTCGTATGGCATCTACTGCCAGTTTAAACGTCCAGAGGGCTCTGCCTGTGCAGTCAGTTACGGTTAACATCACAAAAGCGCCTACACTATTAGATTCTCCTTCTTTTTCTTTCCTTTCTTTCTTTCCATTCATTCTTTTGCCGGGAACTGCACCGCATTTGACAGTTCTCTATTTTTGTTATTAATTTTTAATATAATAAAAATCTTTCTCTGAAACGCCATATTTCGGTCTTTAAAATTGAAATTAATTAGTCTGAATGAATATATATTAAACAAGCGTCTGAAATTAAAAGATTTCTTGTCAATTTCTCACATGATTCAAATTAATTTTTAGAACTTCAACGCTTATTCTCAATGAAGCGTTCTTTTAATGAATTTCAATATACCAATGTAATGGAAAATTATTTCGGCTTCATCGTAAAATAAATAATTTTCAAAGGCTAGAATTACTTTCCACAAATCATTTAAAGTTTTTTGCAAATTTAATGTTTAAAAACATCTTCTGCTTTTTTTTATTTAATTTTAGTACTCAAAATAATTAAGTGGAGGCATTAAAAATATCAGTCGACTGATGAAATAATAAGCTATGGAAAATCAAATGTTCCTTGCTTTGCCAACTGAAATTTCAAATTGTAATCGGATTACTGACTTTTAGTATTCCGAATTTTTGAATAATTTCATGAAGATATTAATTCCATACAATATGTTAATTGCCATCGAACGCTTAGCATTTAAAGGTCACATTTTGTCAATTAAAAAGAAATATATTTTGTTTGAAAATAATCCTCATATAAATATTTTCAATAATCAGATGATACGATAATAATACTATTAAGGTCAAACAATAAAAGGTCAAAAATCTATAAAAAAATATTCCTCCAGACAGACAGTCCTTCTAGTGCTACCATGGACTCTTCTTTCATTTTTTTAAAGTTTTCGTGTTTTATGTATATAATTTATTTTCTGGTATGCTTCCACTTCTTGTCCACCTAAACCGATTACAAAAAATTATGATGATTGTAGATGAAGTGGTGTTATATATAAATATTTTCATAATAATTCTTTCTTTTTTTTAAATTTAAGAAAGAAATATTGAATTTCGGAGAGAATTCTTATTATAAACGACATAAATAGGAAAATTTTGATAATTACAACGACATAAAATAAGAAAATACGTTTTGTGCAACTTATCTAACATAATGTCATTAAATTTTAAAATAAATCTAAATAAATGTATGGGAGAATACTTTAAAGTTCTTCGAAACAAGAGAAAACAGCATCTGTGGCTTCTTCTTTCAAGAATATTTCATTTATTACGTATATTTTAAAATCTTTGTGTTATTACATAAAAATTTAATTTTCTAGACGTTATTTTTTGGTAAACGTGCTATCGTTATTTAAAATACCTTAAACTTAAAATATTTTAAGCACAAGTGTATTTTTTAGAGAAGAATTTTGATATATTTTACTTAAATTTCAGCTTTTAAATAAGCTGCTTGAGCTCGTTAAAAATATCTTCCCTGCATTTAATCTTCTTTTTAATATCAGTTAATATCATTATTAAAACCTATGGAACTGTAAACTCAAGTGGTTGCGAGAGCAGATCCGTGATTCGTTGGAAATTAAGAACTCTTCATCTGAAATTGTTTCTATCAGCTTTCTTAGGTCTATAAGCAGTGAATTGACGATAAATCTTTTTTTAAAAATTCTAATATTGCTATTAGATTAAAGGAACATATTTATGGACAGATTAACTGCTTTTAATGGAGTTAATTCATGTTTTTATGATACATGTCAAACGCGCATCGCTATTTTTGGAATACATTTCGTTTATTACCTTTTCTGATTTCAGCATTGTAACCCAGCAATTACGTAAAATTCAGCTGATACTTTTATCATGTAATTGTTACTTCACGTACATTGGACGCAATAAGGAATCAATGTCTGGGTAATTCTTTGTGCAGAACATATTTGAGAACAAAATCAAATACATTTGGAAGGAAAGGATAATTGAACCATATTCAAAATATCCTTGAAGTTATTTTCATTTTAATGTAAAGTGCTTTATATTGCCAGAATTTAGAGCAAAATTTATAATAATTAAATGAGAGCTCAATTGTCATACAAAATGCAAAAGAAGAAAAAAGCAGCCATCAAACTGGATACAGACGATTAATGCAGATTTTTCAAACTTGAATTATCATTGGCGATGCAAAAAAAATGTATTTCCAGACACCATTTCTGAATTAGTTATAAGAGATTTTGATCTCATAAACCAATTTTTTTAAAATATACTTTTCATCTTAAAGGTTTAAAAACAATTCCTTCTAACATTTGATGCATTTTTATGTAATAAAAATCAGCTTTTGAAAATAATATTTCGTACATTGGCCCCAATAAGGAATCAATATCTGGACAATTCCTTGTCGAGAACATATTACTTGACGGAAGTGCTTAAAATATAAATCGTGAATTTCTAATAAAAGGCTCCAAAGAATTGTTGAATGTTCTTTTATTCTTATATCCGAATATTCATTTATTTAATTATTTTATTGCTTCTAAAAATTAAAATAGTTCCAGTTATTTTCTACCTAAATCAAAACTCCTCCAAGCATCTTATTCACCATAGTTTTTTCAATAATTAAATGTCCCATAGACTATTAGTGCGGAAATATTTTTTAATTCGAAATAATCTTCCTATAAATATTTTTCATTATTGAGATTTTTTTGCTTTGGTATATAAATTAAATTTCGAAATTCATTATAATAATGCAACACAAAGATAATTTATTTTAAAGAAATTTTTATTTATTAGATATTGATGATAAGAATAAAAAAACAATTTTACACCATTTGAACATTTATACATATTTGAAATTTTTAATTAAGAGGTGATAACTCAGAATTTGTATTTATATTAAATATAAAACTTTTTGATTGATTTCCTAAATTTCTCCTTACAAAACGTCTGTTTGGCTTCTATTTTAAGAATATTTATATGTTTATATGTGTTTGGATCATTCCATTCTTTTTTGGGATACATTTTAAATGCTTTTAAGGATATTCTTTCTCAATGAAAATATCCCGTTGATTAAATAACATTTTATTTCCAGTGTCTTAATGAGTATTCTAGCAAAAATCTTAGAAATGTATTTCAAGAGATTTTGTTTTATTTTTAAAATATAAACTAAGGGTAGAATTAAAAGCTGATACATTTTTAATGCTAATAAAATAAATTTAATTAAAAACATCTTTAAACTCACACTTTTATTAGTGTGCTAAAAAGTTGAATTTGTTTCATTTTAATTATTTCTCATATTGAGTCCAGAAGAAGATATTTCATGTTTACGTGAATAACTTCTTGAATTACCATGGATAAAAGATACTTAAGATATCAGAAACTTGATTAATAACAATAGATATCCAATCATTCACTTTAAAATTAAATTTTTAAGACTTTAAATGTACTAGATCCAAATAGCTAACCTCTAGGAGATTTACTTTCCAATCCTTTACTTTAAATAATATAGAATCTTTAATCATATTTTCAAACTCAGTACCTGGTGGAGACACGCGTATAAAAAGAAAATTTAATTAAATTAATCGATTAACTGATAATTCAGATATGAAATAATTATTGAACTCCTGTGTTGTAATAAATGACACAAAACTCTGGCACACGAGGAAGCGAGTGAAAATTCCATCTATAACACATGAAACCACTCAAGTTCAATAATAAGTATATAAAAACATTAATTTACATTTAAAATTTAGACTTCATTTCCTTATGAACAAAAAGTAGTTTTTTTTTAATTTTCACTAAAGAGCTTCAAATATTATGGTTGCATGAAATTATATTTGAGTAATAAATTACATCGCTATAATAATAAAATCAACATCGCTGTGCTAGATCATTTCAATGACCACTTCGGGGAAGATTCTCCAATAAGTACACAGATCTCTCTTGACATGGAAGCTGATTGGTTTAATATTATGAAATTCAAATCTCCATAACTCGGTCGGTTCTAGTGGCAGAAAAGTGGATTTTTTTCTTGTTTAAAGTGTTAGTGTTGCAAAAATATTTTACTAAAAATACCTAATAGGAACGGGGGACTCAATAAAAGTTTAGTCATCGTTTTTTTCCTAGCATTACTTTTATGTACTCAAAAAGCATAAAACAAAATTATTCACATAATTTTAAGCCCATTTACAATTAGAAGTATATGTCTATCTCTGACGGTTTAGAAAATAGCCATTGGGCCATGTTTAGAGCGACCACCTATTAAATACATTACTTATCTATATTTTGTTCTTTCGCAACCGTCTGAGCTTATCTCCAGATTTGATCATTATTCAAGCAAAGCAAATGAACCATTGTTGAAACCATTATTATCGATTTCCAACATGATATTGTGATGGGCAAAATGTGAAAGTTGTTAAGAAAAGACGTCGACAACAAGATAAGATATGTAATAATTTTGAAAGTTGACCAATGACATAGTGATTTAGCTCATGACAAGGCTAAGGAGCAAGAATTGATGGAAGAATAATATATATTAAAATTAGTTTTTATTCTGTGAAATAAAATAATACTTATATAAATGCGAATGAGATAAAATATATCAAAAAATAGAAGTTATAGAGATTAAAAAATAATATAAAAAATAAATAGATATAAATTCTATAAGACTTTGCTAATATGGAAATAAATATAATATTAATAATAACTATATCGAAAATGAAATTCTAAAACGAAAAAAGTATTCTTAACGAAAAAAGTATTCTACTAAACATATATAAAAGTGTAATTAACATTATGATTTTTTTTAAATTAATGGGTTTTATTTTTTTAAAAATCTGTAAAATTGCATCAATAACTGCTTTTAACATTTTAGGAATTTCAGATAGGCTCAGGGATATTGACTTCCGAACCTAAGCGTCAAATACCTCGCATAAATGCAAGCATCCTCTAGGTGTAATTTGCGGGAACAAACATTCACCCAGTCAGCAACGTCGATGACTGTTTGCTCTGACTTACGTGAGTTGTTACGCTACCGAATTACTGTTTGTCCTCACTGGATCCCGGTCAACGTAAGGCAGTTTATTGAAGGATTGGGTCTCTCAAGAATTGCGTAGTCTGAAGCGTTTCCATCATATCTTGTTTTTGTTTAAGACGGATTAAGTGTAATATATTTTAAGTAATCTATAAGGTGACACTCACGGTCAATGTCGTTCATTTTTGATCGTCGCTTTTCGTCGTTCCTCGTTGGTAAATTTTGTTTATTTTAGATCTGATCTTAAATATTTTCGTTATATACAGATTGGTGGAGTTAGATTACATATAAGTCAGTGAATTATTTAAGTAGCCCTTTAAATTCAGTGCATTATTTAATTATGTTGAAATATGTGAACGTTACGTGTTTGCGTTTCGTGATGTATCTTTAAGGGCATTTTTCTTAGAGATCAGTGTTATTCTAATATTTGTGTTTTTGTATGCTAATGCCATATAAAAAATTGGAGATCTGAAGGGAAACAATTTTAACCTTAGTACCAAGGAGATATTTTATATTTGCACAATATTGTAAATTAAAAAATAACGTACACTAATGATATTGTATAATATGTAACAATATTTCCACGAGACTAAATTTTCAATAAATAATTTAAATGTAAAATTTCCACAAAAATACTATTTTTTACTAACGAATTCTCTTGACATGATATAATATCATAAAACACCCCTGGAACAATTTTTCTTTATTAATATATTATAAAATATTATACAATATATGAAATACAATGTTATAAATTGTATGTTTATAAGCGTTGTAAAATATGTGGAAAGCAATATTTTAAATTTTATATTAGATAATATTATGCAGTGGTCAGCCCCTTTCTAGACCGCCTCGCTCGATGTGAGGCGGTTAATGTTATCATTCGCTTTATATTATAAAAAAAACCTCTGGTTCCGAACTGATGAATTCAATTGTACAGAGAAATATTCGTTTTGTGTCCTCACATCATCGTTTAATGTTATCAGTTTTGAAGTAGAGAACTGACCGATCCTTCATTTTTAACCGGCGTTAACTAATGACGTTTGACGTTCGTGGAATTTCTCGCTCCACATGTAAGGAAACATATGGGTGTGCAACTCTTAACAAGTTCCTGGAAATGAATATTGGCTGACACGATTAGAAACTGCTTCATCCATGGAGGCTTCTGTGAAACATTAGATGAGAAACTTCCAATTGCCATTGAACCGCCTGAAGGTAGACTAAATTAAGATTAGGAAGAGTGTTTATCCCGTCTCACTGACAGACAGAATTTTGCCAAGCTGTTTCTGAGGAAGACCAAGCAATAAACACTGATGATACTGACGGGTACGAAAGTGTAGAAGAAAACCCTCCAATGAACGTTGAAATGAGGCAAGCACTTGATATTTTGAAACCCATCGTGCAGCATTATAGATAGCTCTGAAGTAAGTGTTTTTTCCTTGATGTGATAACAAGACAGTTTATTTTACCCGATTCTATTATTATTATCAATCGGTTAATGTTATCAAAATTCTTAAATCCCGAAGTGATCACATTAAGCAGCAGCCACTGTACAATGAAATAGTCTCAGAAAATTCTATATACGAAACCCTTATCAGGGTCACCTTCGGTCAATGGTAGACTAAATGACACCTTTTGTTTTCGTCTTCCTTTTTTGTCTCGGCGATTTAATATTCTCCTCTTATATTCTGTATAAGACAGTGACATGAAGAACAGGATATATGTAGGGGTCATAATTAAAGTGAACGAAGCTAATGTTTTGCCCATTTTTCCCTAACACTGTCATGGAAGTGTTGAAACATATATTTTCTGTGTAATAAAAATTCAAGTCCGAAGTCTAATTTGTAATTTGTCAGCAAGAACAACTAGAATTTCATTGTTATTTTAAATGCTACTAATTAACTTTAAGATCTGTTTTTCTCAGAAAGGAATATCATGGATATGGTTCACATTATATCTGAACTCTCCATATATGTCGGAAAATTTTTCAGGTCCTTGCTTATTAATTCTAACATGACGTTTCGTAATATGCCGTTTATCTACCACAAAATCAATGAAACATTTTTACGGTACGTTTCACATAGTAATATTTCGTAATATTATATTAATACTTTAAGATTACTTGATATATTACTACAAAAGCATAGAAAAATAAACATTCAAAAATCCTTACATTCTCTCAAAAAATTTTACAAAGGAAATATTAAATTCTTTTAAAACTGCAACAAATCCTGCTCTGTATTCCGCAGCACATCTAACGGTTATTGTCTTTTACTGCATCCTTCCCCTCAAGTGTGAAATCAAATCCGGCATTAACCTTTTTCAGATTCTTTCGTACTTGTTTTTCTGTTGTGTGCGCAGATCTCCCGAGAGATTTGTGAGGGAAAATGCATCAATGACTTCTGCTCTGAGTGCCTCCCGAGAATAGGAAAGTGCTACTTAAGGAATTCCATCCGAGATTCTTTCCGTCGATGGAAGACTGAATTACACCTGTTGTGTGTACTTTGCTTTTGATTAAGGATGATGTGGTTTCGGATTTTGTTGTTTGTGAATAAAAGCAATGATTTGGTAAGGCGGGGATTTATAAATAAACAATGGGCTTGCGTATCTAGGTGTCGTAATCTTATAGACTGTATACGTGTATTAGGATAATTAAGAAAAAGTATTTTTAACACTGTCCAGGTTGAAAAACTGTAACCTGTGTTATCTTTGTCCTATCTAGGCATCCAGGAACCAGTAAATGACATTCTCTGCCTTACCTCGAGTGCTGAGGCCGGCGTCCTAAGTAGTCATCATCGGTCACGGCCGGACCCCTCCCTAAAGAGGTGCGTACTATCTCTGTAGGGGGAAACACAACCGCATCGTTATTGTACCTACAGGAGAAGCAAAAACCCTCTTACATATGAGGCGGCTTCTGGTCCACGTACTATTGGTGCCCTTCTGGTTCAGGTTGAATGATATCAGGATAAGAGGATCACAGGATCGAAACCTCATATCCCTGACAACTTAAAATGTACCGAATTATTTGATTATAAATAATAATAAGATAAATGACCCGTTTAGGTGTTATACAAATACAGAGTATCCAAAAAATATATACACATTTTAAATTATCGTAAATCTGTGTTTATTAAAAATACATTTCATTTTCAAAATGTTTTAGTATCTGCAGACATTTTTTTTAATTATTTCGTCAACACCTGTTTTCAAATTGGCTGTCCAGGCAATGATGGCAATGCGAAATAGTGGCATCGCAAACATCATGAAAAATTTCGTATGGTATTTGTATGCATTATTTCCATTTAAGTATCTTCATTTTTTTATAGAGATCCTGAAAAGACATTTTCTATCCTATCCTATCCTAAGCCTACAACTATTGCTGAACTGAGAGCAGCCATTCAACGAGAATACACACAAATACGAAACGAAATGTTTTACGATGTTTGAGATTCTATTACTTAGCGTGTTAGTAATGACGAGGACAACACCTGAGCTGGAATCCCCCCTCCAAACGTGCATGCCATACCAGTGGGATAAACAAACGTGGAGCATCGGGATCAAAATATAGTTTTTAATGGTAATGATTAAATAGGACGGAACTCGAGCTTATATCTTAATCTCCAAAATTTCATGCCTCACTGGGAGCAAAACTTTAAATCACACTTGTTTTGCGTACTTTAAGGAACTTAAAGATAATTTCACTACATCTCACCCAGAGTGGTGTGAAATAAAATATGCCATTACTTTTTTCAGATAATCCTGTGTTCGTTCTTCCGAGGTTTTGTGCGTTATTCTCCCAGAAGATTTCTAAAGATAATGCGTTTATTGATGTGTTTGCTCACGATGTCTCAGGAGAATCGGAAAGAGTTACTTATGGAACCTTTCTTAGAGTTAACTTCCGTCAATGGTGAAATGAATTACACCTGTTCTGTTCTTAGCTATGATTAGAATTGACTTTTTTTACTTGCTTTGTGCTGTTTGCCATTATAGTACTGAGATGGGAAAGTGGTATAGGACGAATAAATGATGTATTTGCTACCTGAGGGAGTCTTAATGAGCGGATAGGGACATGCATTGACTTTGGTTCCTTTTTTAAAAAGATGGCCTAAGATTAGTATACGATAATCGTGATTATGTAGGATCATGGCTGTGAGTGTAGGATCATGGGTTTCAGCAAATTAAAACAACTTATATTTTTAAAACATAAACGAAAGCTATTAATACAGAACATAGTATCGTGAAACACGGTGACATGAATATAGCAATATCTTAAACAACACAACCATTTCCTTTTTCCATACCACATCAATATGGGAATACCAATGGTTTCATGGGTTTACCAATGAAATAAGATCTAATGAGCAATATGCCAATATGCAGATACGTTTGAGTTTAGAAAAACAGATCGGGTAGTCCTGAAGTTTCCTGAGTCAAGAAGCCAAGGTTGTGAAACAAACTAATACAGCCTATGATTTCAACGATAATTGATGGGCATTTGGGTCCATTGTACTTCAAAAGTGTACTTAAAAAGGAAATTATCCTTCATCTTATATGACTCTAGGTTACCAAAGTAATTTTATCCACATCGTCTATAATTCAAACTTACGGGATCCGACTCTAGTAACCAGGAAAGAGCTACTCCCGCTCTGCCTAGTCATCCGGGGTCAACTGAATGGAATGCGCCATGATGGCAGGAACTGAAGGGTGACACAGCAGGAACTGGAGTTCTAATAGGCAAAACCGGCCTCGACCCAACCCAATCCGCTCAATGTACGTCCCGACATCAGAGTGGATGCAACAAAATCCCATACAATTAATATACGGACTAGCGAAGGAGACCCTGCTTACCTCTCTGACAGCTTCTCATCCAAGTATTTGTGGTGTTCTCCGGTGGGATTGCATCTCTAGTAATGTTAGGTTCCCTTAAATACAGAATAGTATTAAGGAATCGGCAGAGCATTCATACAAGATTGTGAACAAACAGTTCAGTGGCAATTATTTTTTTTAATTTTCACCCGCCTGCATGTGTTATTTTTCCATACACACACATTCGATAAAATTCTCCAGCAAATAAATTGGTTTTTTTTTAAAACAATTATGAAATAAATAGCATCTGTTGAGCATTATTTGGTTCTCAAGCCACTTCCCCCAAAGAAACAAATGTGTAACAAATCTTGCTCTTCAGCGCAATTTAGTGTGAATTCAGATACGACATTATACTTTTTCAGATTCTCCGGTTTTTCTTCTTCCGATGCTGTGTGCGCTCTTTTATTAGGAGGTTTCTGACGGAAATACATTCGATTGATTTTACTTCTGCAAATCTCCCGAGAATAGAAATGTTCTAGTTAAGGAATCTTTTTCTGGAATACCCTCCTTCAACTACAATCTGGATTATATCTGTTGTGTGGACTTTGCTTTTGAACAAGGATGATTTGAGTTTTGTTATTTTTGCGAACATATAGTGAGATACGGAGAGGGGGATAAATAAACTATGAGCTGATATGCCTGAGAGTGAGAATATTGGTAAATGAATAGGCTAATTGAGAAATCACTCATATTGATATCGTCCTTTTTATAATTTGGCCTTTAAAAAAAATATTGGTTTCAAGATCGTAACACATCTGCTTACATGGATATGTTTGTTTTGCTGTTTTTGCATTTAGTTTTATATTATTGAGGAAGACGCTGATAAATATTAATGACGGATCTCGTTAGTTAAGTTAGTGTTCAGGAAATAAGTATGCCACTCCTCGTACAAACTACTGGCAGAACTTCAATGCTTCAATTCTTGGATGACGTCGGGTCTCGAACCTACGGGCCCTCCTTAAACCTACCGGAACCTCGAATCGAGCCCTCCGATTTCACTTACAGTCTCTCATGGCCTGTAATGAAAAGATTAGACAATTAAGTAATTTTTTCTTGTATATTCCGCCAAGCGTAATATACTAAATTGCTCCAGATACATTTTGGGTCTTGGTTGAAACCAATTCTAGAAGAAACTTTTCTCACAGCCCGAAGCTTATGCAACTAGATATAATTTGCCATCGATTACGTGAAAATAATGTATATGTAGATGTGATATAAACATTTAAATATCGTCTGCAAGGTGTTCGATGGGAGCCTGATGATTGAGTTGAAGGAATGCTCTCAAAAATACTAAAGCGGAAGACTGAAAGCAAGCTGTCTGTGTTACAATTACAGAAATAAATATTCGAGTAATTGAAATAGCAGCATTCAATTTTATGTATTCTTACTTATAGGCATAGTGAAAAACTAGGAATGGCGTCGTAACGGTACTTGTAGCACGAAAATCTCGTTCATAATGTACACGTAGAAAAAAACCCAATGAAAACAAAGAGACAGCCCAAATGAAAAACATTTTATTAGTTCGACAAATGCTGCAGTGGGAGAAAGTTGGGTAAAACCAGGTAGTTAAGGTTCAAACTGTTGGAGCTAAAATATTCAACATAGAGCTGACAAATTTTATTAAAATATTCATTGTTTATCTGAGTGCAAATATCTTTCCAGATAAGCCACAATTTTATTAATTTTTTATCAATGATTTTCTTACAAAAAAAAGTCAAACTACCCTGTTTCACCCACTTATGGGGCGAAACCGGGTACACATGTTAACGCTATGGGAATTAGGAAAACTCAGATTTTCAGACGAAAAGTTGCAATCATTTTTTATTTTCTATGACAATTTAAGACAATTAGTTGCAAAATTCACATGTAAAGCAGTTGTTTTCTTCCTCCGAGCTACTGCAGCTTTCGTGGGCCCAGTTAAGACAGTTTCTACATTGGATCCCCCCTTTGCAATTATTTAAATAACAAAATACATCATTAAATTAGAAACAATCAACGTATGATATCTTTTTATAGTCTTCAGCGAAAGAATCATTTTTACTGTCTAACACGATCTTGTTCCACTTGGAGTATCTGGTTTTACCCCGAGTGCAGAGAATATAGAAAACGAAATAGAACCGCGCAATTATCGGTGCAAATCTTTATTGTTTGATTGGGTATAAATCTTTAGCAAACATGAAATAAATGAAACAAATCTGGACTAAATGAATTTTTAATAACTGTAATGATCTTTAAGTAAGGATTGTTTAAAAACAAACGAACATTAGAGAGTTGACGTTTCAGAACAAATAAACCTTCACGGAATCAGTGAATTCAACAGCTACAACACGCCACTATGACTGTTCTTTTTTCTTGATCGGTAGAGTATAATTCAGATCTGTCTGCTGAATAGGAAAAAATAATAGCACCAGAATCGAAGGTTCCTGTTTTAACCCACTCTCCCTTATATATTCCTTTACGCAAGATGACAGTTGTCTGAGGGAGGTGGCAAAACCAATAAAGCTGACTACCAAGTCTGAAGCTATGGCAAAAAGGAATCTGTTTTACCTTATTTCTGATCACCTTACGAAATCGGAGACGTTCTATGGATTCGGTATTCATCTATTAATACGGTTAATAACTATGTGGTTTTCCTTTAATAAAGTGCTTCAGCAAAAATGCTAACACACAAAATAAGATGGTTGTGGATGTTGTATTATGGTATACAATTTCTTCCATGATAACATTTCGAGCGAATTGAAAATCAACGGTATAAAAAAACAAAAAATGGTTCAATTTTCGTATTTATCTTTATTTGATATATATATTATGAAACATTTTATCTTAGAGCAGTCAATTATCCTTTTGATATGAACTCCAAGCTAAATTGCTGTATTTTTGTTCCACTGAATGCTTCGAAGTTCCTTGTAGCAAAATAAAGAAATGACTCATTTTTACTTTAAACATACTTCTAAAAAACATTCATCCATATGACATAATCTAAATTTCAGCCTATCCCCATCACCACAAGATGCTTAGCAATATTGCTAGATATATTCTCAATAATGTGCGTCCGAACAGGACGTCGGGAAGATATCGTGCAACATCTTGTGCTAAAAGGGAACCCATAATGTGAAATAATGTACACGAATTATGCTTTACTTTCTTTAATGCGAATGTTCAAATTTATATTGGCTTAGTACAGATTTGATTAAGTAAGATTAAAACCCACAGCAATTGTAAATTTTAATATTTTATAGTATACATGTGAACATTTTCTTAGAGAGAGGATCTAACGTTGCATGCAGAGAGTGTTATTTGAAACATTTAGAAAATTCAAAAACTATGAAAATTTCTTAGGAACTTGCTCCAACCTCGCTTCAAAAACCTTCCTTGCCAGAACTAAAGAAAAAAAACATCTGAAGAGCTTTATATAGGATCTCAATCCAAGTAAATTCCTCACTAATTTATTCACAGCAACCCCCCAAACAATCTAATGTTTATTGCTCTTTTATCGCATCTAGCCTAGTGTTGTGTGAAATCAAATGTACCATTATCCTTTTCTCACTTTCTCCTGTGTTTATCCTTCCGGATTTGTGTGCACTCTTCTCTCCTGAGATTTGTGGAAGAAAATGCGTTCAATCGGTTTTTTTTTTCTTTTGATGCCTTTAGGGGACAGGAAACTGCTACTTAAGAAACCTTTATCTGACGGTTGTCTTCTTAATGACCGAATCAAATTACACCTGTTGTGTATCTTCGCCTTTTTCATCAGATGCGGTTTGGTTGTTTGCACATGGGAGTAATGAGATGGGAAGATAAGAAAGGATCAATAAGCAATGGCGTGATTTGAACGCGGAGTGCAAAATTACTCATATGGGAAATCCCCTCCAATCCCTCTTCCAATTTCTTCTATATCTACATAATAGGGTGAGTTTTGTGCTTAGCTTGGTAATATAGAAAATAAAATCAAATACATTATGAGCGTCCGAATTTTAACCGACGTGATCCAAATTTTATGCTTATCTAACAATTTTGGTGTCAGAACACATAAAAATTTGAATTTATTCAGTTCGTATAATTTATTCTATAATAATTTATTCAGGACTGACGGACTTCTGACTTTGCTCAGTCTTCCGTTGGCTGGTTTCATCTAAAATATCATGCAAATCGAGAGATCAGGTGATAATGAACCTCATTTCATTTCTCTATATAACATTCTGTTTTTGTGCTAATAGGTTGAGAGACAGACATATTTCCATGAATGACTTTTTCGAACTCAGAGAACTGTAAATCATGGAGAATATTTTACGATGTCGAATATTTTAACGCTTGCAACACTTTCATTTTGCATACTTAGTATACGAGATCTAGAAAAAAAATCACTCATTTACAATAGAATCTGGCATTTAGGAAGGGAATACACCACGTTTCAGATAGAACTATTTTTATTAATCATTTGAATTAGATTTAATTTTGGATTTCGAATATACACAACTGATGATACTTCATAAAACGACGAATTTAAATTAGAAGCAAAAACCTCCTTGCTACGTTTAAAGCCATTGCAAGATCATATCAACCGCCTGGTCTCTACCGTAAATAAAGTCTGTCTTGCTGCCTAAGAAGTAAACAATCCAAACCAACATGAGCATTAGCAAAGAGAGTGTTTGTAAAAAACGTTTACAAATTTTAAGGCTAGGTCAGGCATAAGATAAGCATTCAAAATCACATTGGAACATAGGTATGCGAATGCTATCTCGAGGCAAATGGCATATAAAATTATACAGAGATGGGCAAAATACCGATATATTTCTAAATCTTAACGGTATTTAACTGAACATTTTAAATAATCTGCCCGATATATCTGTCTTTGATGTTATGAAAAAAGTTCAGTAAAAACTATTTACTACAAATGCTTATATTTTCTCTACTATGCAAGGTATGTATTTAATATTTTAATTTAATGCTTCTCTAACATATTGTAACGCATTCTGTAAGTTTCATACAATGTGGTTGAAAACTCGGTAAGTTATAAGCAAATAACATGCGGAAAAATTTAGGATTTTAAGGACGAAGACCTTTATATTTTCCCCAATATTTGTGCTATTTTTCCGAAAATGCATGTAGACATTGCACACATCACAAAAGAATTTATAAAATTTACAAACCATTATCAGTTTTCTGTGAAGCTGGGTGAGCCAAAATCCCTTTCCGACTTTGTTACTTTCTGGTCGGTCCTCTAAATGCCCTCATGACCGAATCTTCAGTATAAATTGTGAATTAAGACCTATTCTTGATATGGTTGAAGGTTGAAGAGATACTCTAAAAAAATATTCAAATTTCAAAAAGTGTCTGTAATTGTGGTAAGCGCTATGTTATTTTAAATGCTATCTGCTGCCTCCAGATGGCGTTTAAGCGCCCAAGTTCCTAGGTGGTTTTGGGATGCTTTTCGTATGCCTGACCTAGCCTTAAATTTGGCCACTTTTTTAACACACTGTATATCATTTCCTTTAAAAGTATTCCCTTTCTCCATATTGGATATGGCTGGAGGACTTTCAGGGGAAATTGCGCATTTATGTTTCACTTGGTGGAAATCCAGGAACATAGCAAGCAGTTTGTCGCTATTCGCTCTATTTTATTTCAATTTTAATTACATTTTATTGGAGAATAATGATTCCTCTTCATGGTAACATTTTAAAAATTCGTGAAACTCAGGTTGGAGATAAAAAGAGAGAAACTTGCAGTCATTATTTCAAAAGGAAAGGCTTAAATTTAAAATTAAAATGTAGAGTCCCATTATGAGAGTTAAGAAAAAATATCGCTCTGAAAATGTTTTCAGACGGAAGAAATATATCACAATAAAAAGAAGTTAAAGGAAAGAAAAAAACAGACTTTTAATAAAGAGAATTTTTTAAAAAATCGCAAACATTCCAAACGTGTTGTTAATTTGCAAAACTGACATTTCCAATGTTTATTATGAATTAAATGTTACAAAAAGAAATACCTATTAATTTCGGATTTTTAAAAAAACTTTCTATAGTTTTCTAC
Source organism: Araneus ventricosus (assembly GCA_013235015.1). Taxonomy (NCBI): domain Eukaryota; kingdom Metazoa; phylum Arthropoda; class Arachnida; order Araneae; family Araneidae; genus Araneus; species Araneus ventricosus. The sequence goes on from BGPR01000099.1 coordinate 194,487, forward strand.
AACAGTTTTTCAAAACAAAGGCTGAATTAAATAATGGATATATGGAGACAATTGACCAAACAGCAATTTCAATTACACGTTTTTATTTTATCATACTTTCATATTCAAGTTCTTATTTTTACAAGTCTTGTTTTAAAACGATGGAAGTTATTCCACTCAAAAACCTTACAACAGAAACCATTTAAAGGCTTTCTGTGAAAACTAGATATCAGTGTTCAAAATATCGTCCCGACTAGTTACAAATTGTGGATTCCATTTTAACTCAGAAGAAAGGTGGAATTTGTTTAACAGTTCTTGTTTTTTTTTTTAATTCGGTCTCAAACTTATTATATTTTAAATTAATGTTTAAAAGTTTAAAATGAAATAAACACTAACAATTGCCAAAGAAAGAAATAAAACAAAAGACTAAAAATAAATTAAATCTATATAAAATGGTATTTGCAATCTAAATAATGCTGGTTCCATTATAGAAACGAAGCTAAAAACCAGAACGAAAAAGCTTTTTTTATCCATCAAAGTAAGTATACTAAACCATTTAGTAACTATTCTTGTTTTTTTCCTAGAGAATTACAGTGAGAATATCTTTCTGAATGTTTTTATTTTCATTCATTAATGCACTTTCTTTATAAAACTAATAATTTATTTTCCATTTCAATTTATCCGTACTTAACGCAATTCGCTGCTATTCGTTAATTATTAAGAGCGTGAGATCCTTCGGTCTCTAACAAACTGTAGGAAAAAAATAGATTTAAACCATTTAATATCAAATGTTATTCAATGTTCATTTACAGCGAATGTTTTAAACTGAAGAAAGTTAAAATCCGTCTTTTCAGTGTTTTCTTTATACATATTTTACAGGTAGGAAAAAGGAATTTTTCAAGTATTTGATTTCTTTGTAATGGTCTTGGAGTGTTTTTGCTCTCCAAAATTTTCCACTGGGACGTGTTCACGTCAGTTTGTTTTCCATTTTATGTAGCCACGAGAAGTGATCTTCGCTTCGAAGTATAACTCTTTTTTAAAACACTTAATAGTGTGAAAGAGAGAGCTTCTTCAAATCCTCTCAGAATGGTAGAAAAATTTTCTAACTATTGAAAATAGATTCAGGAGTTCAAATATTTAGAATGATGAAAACTTGGCAAATTGAGCATTTTTTGCTCAAATTTATTAGCTGTTAGATGCTTAAGTAGTTTAGAAAAAGGACGTTAAAAACCCTACTTTTAAAATACTTTCTAAAAGGAATTGTCTCACCAAATTAAAGCTTAAATTCCTCATATCTTTTTAAAGGAAAAGGATACTCTTTACCAGTGTTTTTTTTATCTTTCTTTTCTGTCCGCATTACTTGCGCCTAATTATTAATGCCGTGTAATGGAAAAACGTACTCGAGATCACTTAGACTCTAAGCGAGTGGGAGAAAAAAATGTTTTGAGCCCCCTCGAGCTTTGAGTTTCGGCGTGATGCTGCTGTTCTGTTATAGATGACGTTTGAAACAGAAGTAGGTTTCAAATCAACCATTTCAGTTTTTCTTCTATATTTTAAATGTACTAGAAAAACATTTTTCAAGTATCAACTCTTTGCAAATGTTTTGAAGTGTTTTTACTTTTTAAAATATCTCTCTCGTTATGTGATCAAGTTAGTTTTCTTTCTGATTCATCTTCCAAAAGGAGAAAATCATTAATTCCAAACATAGTTTTTGCTATGATCTTCATTGCATTGATTGCTATGATGTTTTATTACTGAAGAGAGCACAACTGTACAATATTCTTAACTACAAAAATGTCACTTTTGTAAAAACAATTCTCTTGTGAACTTAATAAGAACTTTGAAGCCCGCCCGCACACACACATATCAAATTCAAATTTATATGGGGAGACAAAAGGATAGAAAGTATTTCTGTAAAAAGCGGCTGATGCTTCACCGGGTAGGTGAAATCTATACGAATCGTATAATAAATACCCCAACACTTTCTGCGAACAGTGTTAGATAATAAATTTAAATTTTATTTAGAATTTATGTTAACCATAAAGTATCTGTTTCCTAATGTTTACTTCATTTGAATTAGTATTTCTTCGATTGAAGTATTAATTTATTAATTGGTTATTGCTCTCTTTGTATATAAATGTCTTTTATCTTGATTTCTGTATTTTTTTATTATTGTATATATATATACACAATAATAAAAATACAGAAATTTAAACATATCTATACATATATTTCAATTAATGAAAACGTGTGTTATATTTTTAGTATATACAAATATTAATCTAAGATTTAAAATTAAAATCAAATTACCTTATCAATAATCTTACAAATGAAATACAAAAGATTGTTTGATTAAAGACTATTATGCTACGAAAAAGACAACGTAGAATTGGAATTCCAACAATCAAATGCCTATCAACCTTGGGATCCGATACGTGTCGCATTAAATCTGAATTTTGTGGAGCCAAACCTCTGTGGAAAACCAATTGTTGGAAAAACGAAAAAGTAGGGGAATAAAGCTCCCAAATCTTTTAAGTTTAGAAACGAGAAATTATATAACTTATAACGTACCAATTCAATATTTATAAATATTGTTAGGACTTGAGCATTATTCTAAAGACAGTTCCGCATTTAAAGTGAAAATATTATTTCTAAATTAAGCTTTTAATTCTATAATAAAACACTATATAAATATTAACTATAAATTAAATTTAACCTTTTAAAATAATATATATTTTTTAGAAATGTATATGCATGCATGCATCCTTTCATATATATATATATGCCACTATAACCCATAGCACACGGTATATTTTTCAGATATGTTGAGTCAAAAATTAACTTACAAATGAATCAAACCGTTAATCTTCTAGTCTAAGTAAATTTTACTCTAAGTGTCCGTTGTGTGATTTCTTCAAAATTTTACAATTTCCTGCCAGGGAATCTGCTCCAAAGGTAGAAAAAAACATTTATTTTTCTGAGCTATAATATATTTTGAGGTTTTTTAACGTTGATTTTCCGTGACCGCTTGTTTTAAGTAAAAGTGTCTCTTGGGCAGATTGATACATTTGACCCCGGGACGCATTGATACGCATCTTCTGTGTGTATCAATGCTCATTAACAACAACTACTTTGCAAAATCGTGTTTAGAAATGCAAAACATAAAAATGTAACATTTTTAAACATAAAAATGAGCTATCTAAGAGAAACACGCAATAAAGTGTTTGTTTAAACAATGAAAATGGTGTGAATTTCATTGTAAAGATGAAAAGGATTGTTGTAAGGCTAAGTTAAAAAATTTTTTACGCATTTATTGAAATTAAAAACAAATTTTATGGAAAATTAATTATATCTTCGAAAAGATAATTTTTTGTTTTTCAGATGGTGTAAAAATTATTTTTGAGCTATATTATTTTCGTAAATAAGCAGGGAAGAACGCAAATCCAAAAACGGCTTCAAGACTCACATTCCCTCCCTCCAAAGTATTTTTACATAAACACACACACACACTTTCTGCTTTATTATTGGTAGCGATAGAGTATTTTCTGAGGCATTTTTGTTTCAGCTTTCCAGTCTCATTAAAATGTTGAAATAAAAGATTTTTACTTTGTTAAACTTTTAAACCTTGATTCGAAATATAAAGTTTATTGATAAAACAAACTTTGTTTTGATCCCAGATCTATTAACCATCATTATTTTCGATATTTCCTTGTGTATCAATGTACCGCTAGTATGGGGCAGATTCATATAAACCCAATTTTAGGAAAATAAGTGTAACAAAAATTCTAATATGTCATTTATGATCAGAACTCGACTGAAATCCTAAATTAGATTAACAAATGTATAAATTTAGTGTATTAATTCTAATTACTAACGTTGGTAAAATCATTTTATAGCTTTCCAAAAAAAAGTGTATCAATGTCCCCGCATTCTCCCTAACTGTAAAATTCCACAGCTGTGTCTGTAATTTTTATTAAGTTGTTGAACAACATCTGATGCATGACAGGAGAGTGAGCAACATTGCCACATTCACTTTTTAGATCGTTGCAGTTTCTAAAACTCTTGAACTTCTTCAAAATGAAAATAAAACGCATAAATAATATTCTACAATTTGCTACAGAAGAAACTAAAACTAGCTCGTAAACGCAGGGAGAAATTAATTCTTTAGAAAGAGAGAAATAAAGGTGTATGAATTTTTATGCATGTTGTAAACTTATTTTAATAGCAGAATTTTGCATGGAATCAGCTCTGAGATTGTCAAGTTTAAGTTTTATGAGATATTGATGTTTCGTTTCATTTTCTTATATATATTTATTATACAATTATAATATTTAATTGACCCAAATTCTTGCAATTTTTTACGGTAAGCGGTATGAAAAAAGCTGATTAATATTTTGTAAAACTTACAGGCTATTAAATGGATTTTATATCATGTTATTGAAGGAATAAAAACTTTAAATTGATATTTCTCTGTGTTGGATTTTTGTTCATATTCTATTTTTCGAAACCTTAAGGCATTTTCAATAATTGAAGGAGAAGTGTGAATTTTTTATGGATGGTTTGAAATATAAAGTTTGTGTAACTGCGTAAGGAATTAAATCTATTATGTGTGCTAATTTTTTTTTTAATTCTAAGTCAAAATAAATACATTTTTGAGACTTTTTTCTGTATTTAACAATAAAAAATAATAAAAAACTAAATATATATAGTAGAAAGAAAATACATATATAGTTTTATGTAGCATATTATGACGTACTTGAAGAGAATTTTGTAAAAAATTATGCATATTTAAAAAAGCCTTAGAGATTTTAAATTTTTTTAAAAAATTAAATTTTATAAATACTTTACAATGAATTTAATTTTTTTGTGTGGGATTGTCATAAGTTATTAACTTATATAAATACAATTAAAATCTAATTCCAAATATTAAAAATTTGTAAAAATGTTTAGATGGTACCGTGTCACATTAAAAACTAATTATCAAATTTGATTTAGATTGAATGGCAAATGAAAATATGTATAAAGTTTTAAAACGTAGAAGCAAACTACGTACTTCGGTTTCCAAAGTACTTTCGTCTTTGAAGTACTTCGTGGTCGTGATGCCTGTCACAACTAATAGAAAATGCTTCCCAGAGTGTTTGAGCGTTTGTTTCCATGGACTAATGCTATTACAGTTCAACCCTCGAAAACCGAACTAAAGAAGGGCGGCCGTTTCGGATGATGATTTTTCGGTTACGCCACGAGCTTCTGTTACTATCTTGTATCTAATTACAGTACGTAATTCTGAAATGTTTTGAATCTAAAAAGAATTCAAAACTCTCTTTGTTCGCTACACTTGTGTTCTTTATTGAAGTTAACACTTCGTTAGATACCATGTGCCTGATAGGAACTTAACATAACACCACAGCATACCCCCGACTTTGGAGCCGGGGTGGCTCCCTGTTTGTTGGTTGGATGGAACTTTATTGATAAAGCAAGAGAAAAAAATTACATTTTATATATAAGGATACAAAGAGAGGAAATACGAATACATACACTAATATATACACAAGCATATACACACATAAAACACAAATATATACACTAAACTAGATTCTGCGTCCTAGAATTATCAGATGTACTTTTACATGATGCCGTTGATGATAAGTTAGACGTGTGGTGAATATGTGGCTGGACCCTAAGACACTGAAACTGATTGTCTGTCTCTGGCATAGAATGTTCCAGGAGAGAGGAGGGGGCGTGGTGGGAGACATGAGGTTTGTAGTGGGATGAACAATGCAGGCTATTGTTGAGTTATTCTGGCTGTTCCGATTTAAGTAGGTCTTCTTGCTGGTGATAAAATTGAGGGGGTCTATTATTTTGTTTGTTAGTAGGCGGTGGATGGTTATTGATTTCATACAGGCTTCTATGTGTTGATCTGCTGGACACATGAGGTGGTAAGAAAGCGTGAGGTGGTACTTGGATGGTATAGTGAAGAGGCGTGCGAGGTTCTCCACAGGCACAGCAGTTGTCCGGGTGTTTTCCAAATCGGAAAATATAAGATGTGAAGAGCCGTGCTCTGTGATAAACTGGATGAGCTGTCTCTGCCAGTAATGATTTCGAAGTCTCACCTTCTTTGTGACTTCATATGTGGAGCGGCCATTAATATCATCATCCCAGAACCTCTGCCACTTGGCCAGTGCTCGCTGTTTGATATCTTGTTTTGCACTGCTTCTGGGAAGGGGTGGCTGGTAGCGTGAGCACTGCTGCCTCCGTGGACGTGATTGCCTCTTTGGCCAGCTCATCATATTTATAGTTCCCCAGGTACCCTACGTGAGCTCTAATACAACCCAGCCTGATGTTATGAGTGTTGTGCAGAAAGTCTTGAATGTATCTGGCTTTTGGGCTATTGGTTTTTTGGTTTAATAGGGCTTTCGGTTGGATTGTCTGTCGCTCCAGATCTATACTTGTTTTGATAGTTTTGGGCATATTTAACCGCTTCTTGGGCAGCTATCAGCTCTACCTGGTATATAGAATTATTTAGAGAAATTCGTCCCTGTCATTGTGCTATAAGTTCCTGCTGCTCTACAAAGACGCAGAAGGCAGATCCAACACCCTGTACCATTTTTGAGCCAACCATGAATATATTAATTTCGCCCACAGCACCAAGATTTTCTTCTGAGTTTACTCTCTCTTCGTCTATAAACTCCGACGGATAGCGCTACCAGCCTGCCGTTCTTTCTTTATAGGTTATATTCTTCTCCTTCGATAGTTAGATTTTTCTTCAAGCGTGTCAGCTGTACGAAATGTGCCTCTGCCTCTAGTTTGATGTCTGGAGGTATTATTCCTGTAAAGGACTGAAAAGCTGCTGTGGGCATTGTCCTGTAAGCTCCCGTGGAGGGACCTCGTCGTAGGTTGCTAAGAAGCAGGTACTGTGCTTTTTTCCTTGGAGATTTCTAAGCCATGACGATCTGTTTTGAATATTTTAGGTCCTCCGATGCTGCTGTTCCTAGCTTTATTTCACTTTCAGCTGCTGAAATTATCAGGAAGTCATCTGTAACGGCTTGGATCGCTGTGTTGGCTGGATACTGTTATGCGAGAGCCTCCTCTGCCACTAGGTTCCACTGCAAGACCCTTGCTTACAACCCCTGTTCTGTGGTTGTTGTGCCACCCCTTCGTCGTTGGGTATTATTACATTTCTATCCTTGAGTAGGTTTGTAAAGAGTGGCTGGAGTTTCGGTGGACATTGGCTATTGGAGAGTGTTTTGACTATTGAGCTATATTTTAAGTTATCAAAGGCCCCTTTAATATCAATAGAGACTACGGCGACGTGCATTTTATTTCTTTTGTGACTGCCTATTGTGGTGAGAAGAGATTCAAGAGCATTGTCAATTGAAACTCCCTCTTTGAAGCCTAGTTGCTTTGGACTGAGTTCCCGGGTCTTTTTGAGGAAGTATATGACGCGTTGAGTCATGTGCTTCTCCAGCAGTTTCCACATGGATCTGAGGAGGGAGATCGAGGGATCGAACTTGGAATAGTTTTGGTCCTTTCCCAAGAGGCCGATGCTTAGGCACTTATTAAACATCTCCAATATTAGGACTGGTGGAGTATATTTGCTGGAGTATGATGTTGTCCAGTCCGTAATAGCCTGCCTGATAGACACAGATAAACAATATTGTAATTGATATGGTTAATAACCATTAATTTTAATTTTAGCAATCTAAAATTAATCACTGACCTTTTTGAGGAGACTCAAAGAAAACAGTGGGAATATCGTGGCAAAAAAAGTCTTGCCTTCGTGATTATTTCCGTGCGGTACAATACTTTTTTTGCACTTAAAGGATAACCCGAGTTTTGGTTAACATGAGTTCGTTTAGCTGGGGTTTAATGTATTTCTATTGTTATATTGCTTAACCATTTTTGATAAAATTAGAGATAAGTGTGTTGTCTTCAAGATTGCAGTTTCTAGCATTGATTTTTATATTGTATTATTTTAATAAACACAGATGAATAGGTGTCAAAAGAAATAGAAAACTTGCAATTTTAATTAATAACTCTGAATCTTAATTTAAATTAAAATATTTTTGAAATTATTACTTCAATGAATATATATAAATGTGAGGCTTAAAGTTCTTATATTTTTCCCTACACTGTGCCATTTAATAAAACATAGCACAGCGAAAAATTTGCAGAAAGATATTTAAAAGCAAGGAATGATACCATTAAGATCAAAACATTATGGGAAAATAAATGAAGACTTTTATGGGAAAAAATCATGCTTCTTTTTTGCAAAGAGTAGTTGTAATTCTGTATTTTCGTTTAAATACGTTTTACGGTTTATGTCTTCTTTATGAGAGTTTAAATGATCTTTACTTTCCAAATTCCTGGAGCCTAATTATTAATGGTGTGCAAGGGAAGATCCTCAAGATAAGCCCTTTTTTAGAGATAAGGAATATGTTTTCTACTCCCTGAAGTCTCGAGTTTTTACTCAATGTTACTACAGCTGTTCACTTAGAGAGGGTGATTAAAACTGAAGTGGGTTTATAATATCACTGCATAAAATTTTTCCTTTTTTATTGTATAGGCAAGCAGAAATGAATTTTCAAAGTATTTTCTGTTGGCAACAGCTTTGAAATGCTTTTTCAATTTGAAGTCATTTCATAGGACGTGTCTAATTCAGTTTATTTACTATTTTATCTTACAGGAAGAAGTCATTGGTTCAATATTTTCCTTTTGCATGATCTTCATTTCCTTTTATGATTGAAAAAGCGAAAATATTCTCAAGTGCTCTCAGAACAGAAAAGAAAACTCTACTGAAAAGTAACTAAAAACATTTCAGATTCATTTATCGAGAGAATGAAGAAAATGGTTGTTTTGTTCAAAGTTCAAATAATATAATAAAAAATGCATAATATCGGTGCTGTGCAGTAAAATATAAAGCCTAGTTCCAAGTTTCTTTTCATGGAAACCGCGTCTATTTTTAGCTTGAGTAAAACTTAGGAACAAAGAAAGTCATTCAAATTTTAGCTATATGTGGAAAGAAAATCTACTTGATGGTCTTATAGCGATATTGGTAATATGAAAAATTTAGTAATATGAAAACTAATTTTCAAGTAAATTCAACAAAAAGAAAGAACACCTAATAGAAGCAAAGCATGGGAAATGATATTATTTTATTATACATAAAAGGTTTTCTTAAATCAGAAGAAACAAATAGTTTCATACAGATTTAAAAAAATGTGAATTGAATGTTAAAACAAATATCGAAAACAAAAATGGTATAAAAGCACCGAGTATACTTCTCTTTTTTAAACTTTTCAACTGAGTTGTGTTTTTTCTACAAGGAAAAGTACTATATTTCCATTCAAAATATTTTCCAGTAGATTGCCTCTTCCAGTTTTAGGCTTTCTTCACAAGTGTGTTAAAAATTCCTTTTCGTACCAGAGTTGCTAGTACCTAAATATTAATGGCATGTAATGTAGAAAGATACTCGTCATCATTTAGTCTCTTATAGACTGAACGAAAAGAATAGTTTTCAAACCCCTCGTGCCTCATATTTTTCTCGATGTTGCTTCCGCTATTCATTTATGAATGAAGGCTGAAGTGGGTTGAGATCGACCGTGGAAGTTTTTCTTCATGTTTCATAAACAAGGAAAAGGAATTTTTGAAGTGTTGCGCGTTTCTCAATTGTCTTAAAATGTTTTCGCTTTAAAAAATGTCCCTTCTGGAAAGTGTCTTAATCGGTTGCTTTTCTGTTTCATCTTCCCATAAGAAGTTTTCTTTGCTCAAAATATTTTTATTTCTTCCTTTAAAAGCTCAAAAGAGAAAGGTTCCAAGTATTTTGAGAAAAGTAATAAAATATATTTTGAATTATAAATGAAGGAATTTTGAATTTAGGGGATATTAGGGTTACTAAGAAACCATATGTAACACTATTTTCTTTTAAAGTTTATTCTCTTACAGATAGAAATGTCAATAATAAATGTTTTATATTTCTCTAGTATACCATGGTAATCCCAGAAGCAATGAAGATGTTAATATGCTAGACCATTTTGTGAGTGTATAAAAATGTTAAATATTCATGATGAAACCATATGCTAAATTACCATATGCTCATTAATTTACCTTATTGCCTTTTGGTCTTCATATACACATGAACGGACAGAGAGATGCTGTCTGAACAAAGCTCATCCAAAATTTGACACTACAATTTTGGTATTAAGATCACATACGAAATTTTACCAACCTATCACTATCCGTTATTTTAGATTTCGTGCTCATTATGCACATAAACAGACAACCATGATTCTAAAAATGATTTCTAGGACTCAGGAAAAACTAAATCTACCACTTGATCAAAATTTACAGATTAAATTTCTTTGACAATTTCACAAATTTCTCTTCTTCTTAAAAAGAGTTATTTCTTACGACAAATTTAATTATAAGACTTTCTAAAACCAAATCATGTAACCGAGATTCTCTAATTTATCCGAGAATAATTCGTATTTGTTATAATATAATATTTGTAAGAATTATAAACAAAAGCAGTGCCAAAAGTTTTGATGTGACATCATCAAAGATAAGTAAGACGAATTAAAATAATTCCAGTCATTGCGTTGTAACACTTGTGAGACATCTCTTGCCTTAAATACAACCTTGTTTAAAATTTCATTTCTGTAGGTGTTAGAATTCTTACCATGCATGAAAATTAGCTCTTAAGAAAAAGCAAACGTAATTTCAAGTTCAAGTAAGTCACTTAAACACCCTCTATGACTGCAAGTCTAATTATTCCATATATCAAGCCGTGAGATCTGGCTTTAATTCTCTACTATGTGATAGTTAGAATTAACCTTGGCTCCGCAGAAGCCATACCCAAGAATGAAGTCCTACTCGATCCTCCTCACAGCTGTTGAATCGGATGTAGAAGTTACGCTCTCATTAATAGATTCGATCGAATGCATGCTTTAGGGTTAAATTAGAAATGAGTTAACCTCTGCATATATTAATTAACACTGAGGCATGTTCTCATTATTATTAAGATAAACGTTAGGTAAATGGCATTCATTTTCTGCTGTAACTGTGGCCCATTTGAATTTTTATGAAGGACATTTTGATTTGAGTGTGGTGTTGTGGATATTTTGACCACAGCATGTTCCAGTGCCGAACAGACCCAGAGGAGATAAATTATCTTAGCATTTGTTAGTTGACAAAGACATAACTGTCAAATGGACTTCATCACTGAATAAAAGCAGACTGAACTGAAGATAGCGATAAGTGTGTAATACTCCGTTAGTCGCGCGGGGTACAGGTGTCTCCATTAGTTTTCAAAACGCTGCGCTTTCACTTCTATTCATTGTTTAAGAGATCAAACTTTCAGTACCAGTCCTTGAAATACTCAGGAAAAAAATCGCACAATCATTCAAGTTCAAAAGGTTAGTACTCGGAAGATAAGAGAACAAAAAGACACATGGGGGACAGGTGTACCCCATGCACCAAAACGTTTAATAGGAATTTGCGGTTGGTCGTTCTTCTTCTTTTGCTGGTTCTGTAATAATGCTTACTTTCTTAACGACTTCCCGTGTGAAATTATGGCACTTTTTTTCTTTAAGATATAATTTTTTAAATATTTATTGAATTTCAGTGAATTTCATTCTAAAAAAATAGTAGAACTAGAAATAAACAACGGATAATTGGTTTTTTAGGGCCGAATTTGCCAAAAAGCTTCTAACAGGATTTAAACTAAATTATGTAGATGCAATTAATTTAAATATACTGGAATTTTTCAAAGAATTTTTACCATTAAGGAGCGAGAAGTAAAGTCGTGAATATTTGGCTATGTTTGCGTCATAATTATTTACCATGAACTTTTCACTTTCTATTGATGACAAGTCAGTCGACAGTGACGATAAAAAAAAGCCTGAAATTGTTGCATTTTGCTACATGACAAAAGGAGTTGATATTCTAGATCAGCTATGCCAGAGAAATGATATGTCGAGAAATACTTGTCATTGGATTATGGTTCTTTATTCCAGTCTTTGAAACAAGTCTACTATTAACGCTTTTGTAATTTTCATACACAATAATATCGATAAGGATATGAAAAGACTTGATGCCATGAAAAATTTACGTTTCATATTTATTATACTTCAAATTTTATGCAGAGATGCCCAATGTCCGCCTTCTAATGGAATTGAAAGAACAGAAAATCTTATGTTAGGAATCAACGGTACAAGACCTGAAAATAACAAAGTGAATGAGTAATAAAGATAGATGGAAATATTGCTGAAGAAATAGGGATAGAACTAACAAAAAATTCAGTAAAAAAGGTCATGATTCGTCCTATAGTAAGTATTTATTAGAAGTATTTGTGAAATTTTATGATTTTTCATAGTGTTTTTATAATCTTTATAAAAATATTCAAAATAGTCATCTAAAATTACTTTTTCTCTTTTGTGCATTTCTTAAGTGTTTTTTTTAAATTTGCAGCTGATATGTCTTTTCTCAGGAAAAAACATTTGTAGATGAAGGGAAGAGAAAATGGGGGACATATGTACCCTGTGTAACAAAATTTCGTGCGCCTAACGGAGGGTTAAAGAAGTCTATGCAGTAGAAAGACTCGTGTTTCTGCTCTAGGACGTTGCGAATTTTCTACAGCTGCGTAAGCAAAGAATAAACCATCGGACAGAGAAGATAATAGGAAAAAGAAACGATCATATAACTTCCATCGGGCCAATGTGGGCAGGCCACGAAAGTGAGAACTGGAATTCTTATAGGAGAGTTAGGAGAAGCATAAGAAGTACGAGAAAATAGCAGTCGTGCACAAAATAAGTCGAAGTTAAAATGGTGTACTCTCGACTTTTATTGGGGTGGTGAAAAATACTGATCGAAAAATATCGATTAAACCTTACTATAATACAACTTCAAGATGTATTTGTTGTATTTTTCTGCTTCAAAACTGCATTTCATATAAACTTTCAAAATGTAATTGTTGTATATTTCTACTTCAACATTGCGTCTCAAATCTGTTAGGAAATAAGCGTTATAGTAAGTTTTCTCATAAAATATATTTTCTTCTTTTATTATAAAAACTGTCAAATTTCAGTTGTCTATCTTGCTTGCTACGTTTTTCAAAACATTTTCTTTCGCACGGAATAGGAAGTGTAAACAAATCACATACATGTTTCGAATCGTACCGCTTTGAATTGATAACTTCACTCGACATATTCTGCTATGAAAAATGTTTTAACGCCTTTTGGCAACATCAACAGTGAAAAATCAACTAATGCTAAATTCTGAAAAAAAGCTGTTAATATGACGTATGAAAGCGAGGTAACATTGTATAATTGGTAAGATTGTAAGAAGTTTAAATAACCTTTGTTGATGATTCTCTATTTTTTTTCTTTTTTATATAATAAACGTGATGTCTTAAAAATGATTGCTCTTCTTTGCAATTTAATTTAAAGCTAAATTTTAAATATGGAAATCTATTCTACAATAACACTCTGTACAATCTGTCCTAATACTTTTTCTTATTGCAAATGGAATCGGACGATAAAACATTTTAATAACTGGAAGGAAGCTAAATACCTGCTTCAAATGCTTGTCTAATAATGTAATATCTCTAGCTACTATCAGGGCGGCTGTGTGGTCTGATCAGTAACTCCTTCAGCGTAATAGATGAAACTAATCTTGGTTCCAGTGGGGCCATCCAGTGGAATGGAGCCTCTGGTGAGACGTCACGGTTGTTGATGTGGAAGGAGTTATTACAACTGAAACACTGGACATCATAAATGGGCTTAATCGAAACACACTCATCAGAGTTGGATTTCATCTGAGTTAGCAGTGTTAGCTGCATCCAGCTCAATTATTAATTCCTGCAGTTGCTTTATGTTTAACATTTTATCTACCTGTTACAATTTAAGTGCTTACATAGAACAGACAAATTAGCTTCCTTGTCGCTAAAGAATGACTTGGCGCTAGTAGTCATTTGAGAAAGTAACTGAGTGGCTTTAAACTCTTACTTTCGCCATATGAGGTATGGTGATCTCTGAGATCGCATGAATTTTTAAGTACACCATCGAAGTCTCTAATTTTTTAGATTTTATTGCTTAAATAAATAGTAATAATTTATGCACTTATCATTTTTATTTCCACAATCTTACAAAAGTATACCAAAGCTTTTTTGCAAATTATTCTCATCTCAAAGCTTGTACATTTTAGAAATCGGCGTGAAGCTTCAAAAACAGTACTTATTATCTTTAGTCGTGCCAAGTTTAGAAACTCGTCCTCGATTCCAAAAGAAATACGATCACCACCTAAAATCCAATTTGTATTAAGCAATTACAATATCATGCAACTTTTTAAAATTACATTGCATTCAAGATACAATGTAATATGTAATACAAATTTTGAGCTTCACAGATTTCATCTACCCCGTTATCCACATCTTAAAATGTCTCATAAATTATTTTCGAACTATTAAAACATTTACATTCATATTAATTTTAACAGCTAATTTGATACAAATTGCGATCGATCATAAGCAAAATCAATTCAATTTTCATTTGGTTAAAAGTTCTACTTTAATGTTACGACTTAAACCTGAAGGACCAAACGAATTTAGAAGCTACCGAAACATAATATACATATAAAGAATATCTCCTCAATATCTGCTCCGCATTTAGAAGATCATTCAATTTTCTAATTATTCCATACCTCAAAAGTTTGTAATCTGATTACTAATCAGATTTTTGTAATAATTGGAACTAACATCGATTACATTGAAGCTTACCTTAAGGTAGATCTTCTTGGTGTAGTTTATCAGGAAAAGACGCTACAGATTAAAGGCAATACAGTGTGAGTTTTAATACGCTACAACTCTGAATACTACAAAATAGTTTTTATTGAAAGAACATGGAAAAGGATTTTAATGGATAATGTATTCAAAATAAGAATCTTCAGCGGTAACTCAATAGCACAATCTAGTCAAAAGATTTTCAGATACAGATACAAGCGTGCTTGACAATGATCTAGTAGTGGCATTTTTGGAGCTAATAATCTCTTTCAGCTTTTTATTGTTAACCAAATCCTTTATGCGATTCCGAAGATTGAAGTCATGTGGCTTAATATCTCTGTCACTATCTCTACAAATAATAAAGGAGAATGTATGTGTTTCTGTCTGTGTGTGTGTTGGCTCTCTACACGACAAACCGCTGGACCTAGAATTACGAACTTTCACACAAATATACTTTGGAGAGTGGGAGTGTGCCCATCGGAGTCCTTTTTCATAAATTTGAATTAATTAAAAATTAATCAAAATGTTTGCGTTTTTCCCAAATAACTTCCGAAAAAATAACAGCACTAAAATCATTTTTACACCATCTGGAATTGTAAAGAATTACCTTTTCAATGATATTAGACAAGTTACTGTACAATTTTTTCCACACTTTAATGAATTTTTAAATTCATTTTTAGGCATAATTTGCAATACTTTTCATAAGAGCAATGGAATTAAAATAGTTTTCATTGTTTAAACAAATATTTATTTTCGTGTTGCTCTTCCGTTGTTGAAATCTGAGCTTGAAAGTTGTGCTGAAGCTTGATCTTAATATTAAATGTTTTGTTTTAATTCTTTTTATCAATATGTTTTAATCCAAATAGCATGCTGCTGGACGTAAAATAAACTGCAGCATTTTAATGTTGAAATCAAATGCATATTTTGAATAAGGAATATGAAAGTGAAGTTGACGCCGACAATCTGCAATTAGACGTTACATGACGCTGATAGCACCTTGATTCCCTCAGGGACGTTCATGCAGGCAACGAACAGAACAGATGCAAGAGCACTGAAAGAACATAGATTATATGTCTATCAAAATTTGAAATTTAAAATTACTTTTATAAGGGAAACACGAAAATGAAATTATGCATAAGAGATTCAATTGAAATTATATACCCGGTGAACAAGCTCGTCGCTGAAGGCGGCTAGTTAATAATAAAGGAGGAATGTGTGTGTTGGCGCTCTACAGGGCAAACCACAGGACCTAGAACTACAAAATTTGGCACAAATATATTTTGGAGGTTGGGAATGTGCGCCTCGGGGCCCCTTTTTTGAAATTTTAATTATAATTTTAATTAATTAATTAAAAATTAAGAATATTTTTGACGTTTTTCGTTAATAAATTCCGAAAATATTACAGCACAAAAATCATTTTATGACATCTAAAAGTGCAAACAAATTAATTTTTCAATGATACCAATTAAGTTGCCGTGAAACTTTTTCTCTATATTTAATAAATTTTTAAAAATATTTTTGGCATAATTTACAACAATACTTTTCATTGTTGCAACGCAATTCAAACCGTGTTCATTGCTTAAGCAGATATTTAATTGCGTGTTTCTCTTTCAATGTTAAAAGCTAAGGTAATATCCTAATATATTTTGCTTTCATATTTTATTTCATTAAATTTTTGTGTAATCTGTAAACTAAGCTCTCTGAGATATTAGGTACGCGAAGAAATATATCCAGCAAGCTGAATGATTATGGCTGCTATGTTTCCAGCATGTTTTAATTCAGAAAACATTACGCTGGCCATAAAGTGTGTTGCGCCATTTTAATATTGAAATCAAATGCCTGTTTTGCAAGAGGTATAGCAAAGTGAAGATGGCGCTAAAAACGTGAAATTAAATGTTACATGACATGGTAACTTATTTGACTCCTTTAGGGACATTTATGTAGACAATGAAGAGAACAGTCGCAAGGCCACTAAAATAATATGGGCTAAATATCTACTACAATCTGTTTACGTTGTCAAGGGAGCCATATATATATAATGATGCAAGATTCAATTGAAATTATACTCCCGGCGAAAGCGGCTAGTTTGCTAAATAAGATGGGTAATGCAATGCAACAGGAGAACGATCTGGATTGAGCTGTTCCTCAAGATGAAATCAAAAACGAAAATTGAAGTTCCCTCGGAATCATTATATCCTACAGTTCTAAGAAATATATTAATTAACACCTTAGCTTGCATATAACCGGCGTAAAGAACGAAAAATGAAACTTAAGAAATTTTTATTTCACTTTTCTGAACACGGGTGCAATTAAAGTTGAAAAACGTTACCAAATCATGTTGAAAAAATAGGAAAATGTTTTTCTTCTTCCTCTTGAGTTTCTTAACCAAAACACATGCTTTTCAGTTTGCTTCCGCATCACCAGTGTGCTCTATAGTCACCGTTCCCCATTTCCCCTCTTGATCCTATATTAAAAGATTTTATGGATAAAATCTTCGCAAGGGGTCATTTCATTAAATCGCATTTCATTTTCACATTTCTATTCTTTTGCTGAAAGGAAAATGTTCAATTAGTGATTTTTTTAAACTCCAAATTCGGAAAAATTCGTTGACGTAGAAAGTATATTAATCTAGTATCACCAATATGCATTACAATCTCTAAAGAAGAAAAATGTTTCTTTTTCGAAATATACAATATCCCCCTACATGCATCGTTTTACAGCGATAATAGAAAATTTAATATAACTTCTAAACTGCTCGTACGAAAAAGCTGAAATTTTGTATCAGCTCACAAAATAGACTTCAGCATCGATTGCTCTTAACATTTTTATGTGTACCGTTGGAAAAATTTTTAAGCATCAAATTTGATAAAATATTTTATGCACTCAATTTTTTTTAATTCGAAATTATAAGTATAGAATACTTCATACAATTACAACAAAAAACTAATTCAATAACTATTATTTCTCGAGATATCAGTAAAAATTCAAAATTTTATTTTAACAATAGAAACTCAAAATTTTATTTGCTTATAATTTCGAAACGAATACAGCTAGTTATTATTTTCATTTTTTTATCCTATCATAAATTTTGATGCAATTTAAAAAAATATCGACAAAAATATATGTTTCCTTTGGAGATTTCAAATTTTGTGCAATCATAAATGTGTATATTACCAGTTATTAAGTAGTTAGACATAGAATAATTTAAAATACATTATTTCCTGAAAATTGGTGCCTTTCGTTTTAATATAGGATGAATGACTGTGGAATAATGCTGGATGGTTGGTTTAGAGTCTTGGGTTTTTAGCTTGAATTACCGTAATAATTTTATAGAATTTAATACGGATTGAGTATGCTAAATACCCAGGCATATTTTTAAATAAAATTCATATTTTAAATTGCAGTTCAACCATTATTACCCCGAAGATTCAAGTTTTAAAAAATCAATTTGCGGAAAAACACTCTTCATTTTGTTTATCTTTGAGAGGGACAGAAATTCTGCTAACTGCAATGCCGATATCTTTCTAAATATTAATGGTATTGGATGGGAATTTTTATTGAAGTTGCGCTATACATCTGGTTTTGAAGTTGTGATACCTAAAATTTTAATGGAATACTTCTCTAACATATTGTCAAGTATTCTGCAAATTTAGTATAATTTGATGTGAAAACTGTGCATGTTATGATAAAAAAACATGTGGTTTTTAATCATAACATGTACAGTTATGAGCAAAGGGTTTTCTTAAAAAATCCCAAACAAAATTTGAAATTTTTTAAGAAAACCCTTATAACTTCCAGAATATACAAGCTATTTTTATGAAAATGCAAGTAAGCAATGTGCATATTAAGCAAAGACCATCGATGAAATTTGTAAATTATTATCAGTTTTCTGTGGAACGGGTTGAGCCCAGAATTTTTTCTTCTTTATTAATTTCTAGTCGGTTGTCTAAGTGCCCTCGCTACTAAATCTTCAATGTAAAACGTGAGTTAGAGTCTATTCTTTACATGGTAGAAGTTCAAGGGCATTTTGTCTGGCCTTTCCGGAGAAATTCTTAAAGTATGAAAATACGGAAGTGCCCGGATGCCTTTCATCATATAAATGTATTAGAATAAATGTATAAAATAAATTTTACATTTTCTTTTTGATATTGTATGGAAAATTCCCAGATTTTCAGATAAAAGATAAAACAAAATGAAAAAGAAAAGACTTAAGAGGCCGTGTGACATCATATATGGATATTGCGTTTCCAACTTAAGGTACCAGACTAGGTTCGGAGAAAAATTTTTAAAAAGATTTACAGTGCTAAATAAGAAAAATAGGCTTAAATAGTCACAATTAGAAGCAAAAATTCATATATCATCAGTAGTTTTTGAAAATGATTATTTTTTTCACGGATTTTAATAAAACTTCAATGTTAACAAAAGCAGCATACTTCAAAAAGTATGGGACACATTTAATTTTAATTTCGCATGAATACTTCTCAAACTATCTAGAATGTGATAGACCGCAAGATAAAATTTATTTTAATAAATAAATATTTTATGAACATTCAAATTTGGCGTCATTGGGTTTTCGCCAAAATTATCATGTTTTGAGCCGAAAGTGACTATGAAATATGACTGAATAAAGCTATCATAAAATCTGCGGTTTATTACACTCTCGAAGGTGTTTGACACATGCGTATCAAATGTCAATGAATCTTAATGAATTGTTTTGGCGATATCACGTTTTCTGTGGACCAATTTTAGTGAAATTTTCATTTTTCAAAAAACGCATTTAGAAAATATAACACATTAGTTCAAATAAATATCAAGGAATAAAATATTTAAGGAATAAGAGTAAGAAAGAGTGTTTTAGAATCTTAAAAGGTGTGGCTTTATTTTTAGATCATAAAAATGTTTTTGAACTTTTCTTTGAAAATCGCTTTTTCAACCTAGTCGGATACCTTAAAAGTTTCAAATCACGATTCATTAACCTTTTTCTAACGATGGAGAGAAATAGATAAAAACATTGATAAATAGTTTCCACATATGCATTTATTTAAAAAGTTTCTAAATACACACTTTTATTAGTGTACAAAGCAGCGGAACTTTTTTTATTATTCTAACAATTTTCTTCCATTAATCTTGAGATATATTGCTTCTCAAACTCACACCAGGTTGTGCCACTGATGCGAAATCAAATTTTAATTTAATTATTTATTAACTAAAAAATTATTTTTTTCAAATTTTAATATCTGGAAAAAGGAATAGTGTATTTTCATCAAGAATACGCGAGTGTACAACATCTCAGTCCTATAGCATATCAGAAAGTTAGTGAAAGAACGATTATTAAACTCCTTTATTACAAACATGAAACAAGTCAAATTTAATAAAACAGTTGCGTATTCTTTTCTATTCTTTACATATTTGAATATGTAACGATTATACATACATACATATGTAAATAATATACAAAATACATATGTGAAGAATATATATATGCATATAAAAAATACATATGTGAAGAATATACATACATACATATTTAAATATGTAAAGAATATTCTCTTAGATATTTACGCAAATATATCTGTCAAAATTGGTGTTCAAAAATTAGGTTCCTTTCAACCAACTGTAGGGTTACTTACTTTTTAAAGAACATTTCCAGGTATATATTGCCATATATTCAAGTTTATTTAAATTGACATGCATCATTATGAAAATAAGTCTATTTATTTTTGATGATTATCTAAAATAGACTGACAATGTTTCTGATCCCATTCTAAAATAGAACGACATCACTCACACAAAAACTCATGCGGATATATTTTCTCTACATTAAAAATTTTATTTATTTTTGAAGTTTACAGATAATAGACTGGGATCGTTTCATGCTATTCAAATGCACATCAATTTCAAAATAAAAGTACGCGAGTTTGTCATACAGATGAATTCTCCTACAATTGCGCCTCGTAACAAATAGTTGCCGTTATTCAAATGATCACAGCGTCGAGTATAAAAATATCATTTTTCAATCCGAAAGGTATTCATAAAATGATAGGAAGAATGTTTCTTTATTTCCTGCTGAACTTTGTTTGAAGATATGGCGCAGCAGTAATGTCTTTCCTGTTATTACACTAATGATTTGTTGTTTGAAGTTCCGATGGCTGTATTTCCTGGAATTCGAAACCAAATGATTGCTTGAAATTACGGAAGACTTTTGGAGAAATCTTTCATTTTGTACTACATAGTTCAGCAACGACTGAAGACATTTTTACTTTGAATTGCATGTGAAACCTCGATTGATATTCGAATTTGTTACAAACTAGTAATTCTACGATCAGTAGGCCTCGCGTCCTCCCCCCCTCGGAAAACAAGAAAATAAATCTAAGGTCCGTTCTTTATCGAAGTCATTAAAGGTTTAGACATTTTCTTCGAATGTCACATATTTACACAAGTATCTTCGTTTAACAGTATTCACAAAACTACAATTAGACTTCTGATTTTGCCAGCTATTCTGAAATTCTTAATATTTATTCGGGTTCAGTAAATCACTCGCTTCGTATCACAAACACAAAATTTATTTTAAAATTAAGTGAGCAAAGATATGGACAACATGAATAAGAATACAAAACGAAGAACTGCTGCCAGAACACATTACAGAATTCTTGCAGCACACTAAAAGTTTTTAAAACAGACGATCACCAGTTTATGTCTGGAACAATAATTATTAACAAATTTGCAATTAACCCTTCTTTGCATGATGGTGGAAATTTCCATTATAACATTGAATGCCCAAAAATTATATAAAAGAACAAGTTCACTTTAAGTTCATCGTGTCTGGATACCTTTTTAATGTCCATTGCATAAAAAAAACATAGCTGTCAAAAATAAGCAAGTGTCACTATCAGTAAAACGAGCTTGAAGTTGTCATTCCGCTGTATGTTGTAGTTGCAATAAACGTATGGTTTCGTTTTTAATTTTGTTTTATTATATTTGAGTTTCTATTGCTAAAAAAGTGATGTGGATGAAAGGTTTGTAACATGCGTTTCTGTTATTTTTAGATCAATTTCTGAAAAAGTTTACGTTTAATCTAACTTTGCATGATGATGGAAATTTCCATCATATTGTTTTTCGCTAAATTTATACTATATATATATACTAAGATTTTTTTAACCATTTTTCCTTTAATTTTGAATATGAATTATATCACCTTGATTTATTTCACCAATAAAGAAAAAATCATGCAAAGAAGGGTTAAATGTCTCGGTATTACCCAAATGATTAAAATGTTTTAATGGTGCCAAACTTTCCGTTGCCTCTCGAAACATGAACACTATTAATATATCACTATTTTGAAAGGGAATCAAAAAATAAAGATCCGTAACTTACGCCGTTTTTCATGGTTTCAAGAAGATTCATGCCAAATTCGAAGAAAATCGAACAGTGTGTTTGGTCGTGACTACGCAACAAAATAATTTACATACACTACTGGCCAGAAGTATTGCAAGATTTTTAAAATCCGAAACATTTGGAGTTAGTTTGAATACAATGGTTCACAATCAGTTGTGGAGATCGTGGGACATACAATCGTGGGAACTCACAATTTACTTTGAAAATTTAGTCTCTGGGATATTTAGGAGACCGTGACCAAATTGCTTTATGCTTAAGGAAAGGCTTATCAAACTGATCTCTTCATTCATACAAAGCTTTACTTGCATTTCTAAAATAAACGTTTTTGCATTTCCAAGTAATTTCAACTAACAAAATTTGGTCAAAACTCGTCTGAGATACAAAACTCCATTTGAAACAAATATAACTTCTGAACTCACGCCAGAAATATTCAATAGGGTGAAGATTATCGTTGGCCACATTTCTATATTTATTGTCACATTGAAGGTTGCGCACAACTTACCTACTACATCAAATCCAAATTTGGTAACTGTGTAATCCAAAATCATTTTGATTCTTCCTGTCTCATCTTTCTGAATACTTGAAATCATAAGCACATTTTCCCTCTTTTTTCGGCACATATGACACAAGTTATTAAAGCCAAGAAAGTTGCTGATTACAGCTCTAGATTTGGTGTCCACGAATTCAGGAGGGAGTTGACGTTTGTTTCTTTGTAAGGTACCTAACAATTTTAACTGCTTTCTTTCAGTGGCTGCAATAAGTCTACAATTTTTGAACAATATATTGGAAACAACGATCAATATCATTGAATTAGGGGCTGATACAGAGGTAAAACACGAACTTTGACGCAAAAGGATATGGGTACTTCATCTCACAGATTAAATGTGCCAGACTAAAGGTTAAAGAAATTTTGCATAGAAATGTGAATTTAGAAAATAATTAAAAAATATTAACGGAAATATTATTTTGGAAAATATTTAATCTTTTACTTAAGGCTTTGTGCAAAATTATTCAAATGATGTGCTCGAAATATGTTGAACTAAGGGCAATATTGTTTAAAATAATGTTTGATTATACATTTATTGCGCTTCAGTATAAATATCGTAATAAGAACGACAAATATGTCTCGACTTGTGGAAACAATATTTAAGCTACGTTAATTATGCATAAAGATGCAATAGAATAGGATCATTATTCTCACACTGGTGGCAGTTGCACGGAAGACATGAAAACAGTCGAATAATTTGAAGAATGAATTGATAAAACCAATGCAAGAAAAGAAGTTTATTTAGCGTTGGGTAATTACTTATATATAAAACAAAAGGTTAATCTTAATATATATAAAATTCCCAAATTCAAAAAAAAAAGAAAGAAGACAAAAAAATGGAAATTACACTAAAAACTGACACTAAATTATAAGTTCTAAATACCAGTATGTTGAATACGTATCTTCTGAAAATTTTATTAAAAGAAATTTTAATTTATACAGATGACATTGCTCAATTTGAAACGAAATGACACTACTCAAACATGCTATTTAATATTGGGCCAAATTTTGAAATCAGTGTAATTAACTCCATTCTAATATTTTCGGTCTTAATTTTTATATCTTACAGAGTGTAATAATGTCGGAAAATCTTTTCCTTAAATGCTTTTTTTGATTTTTTCATTTTGCAAAATTTCTATTCTGTTTCTCTGTTTTTATTTTTGAAAAAAATTGTGTGGCCTTTGATCTTCTAAAAGGTTTTTATAATTAGATTAATCTTATCTTAAATAAACTTTTTATTTCCACTCATATATCGTTCAGTGTCAACTTCATGATAAGCGTAACATATAACTTTTGACGTCTAAAGAGAAAACTTCGCTGAAAGAAAAATTTAAAACTTTTTGCATTGTAGGATACTTTTAACAAAAAAGTACCCTATCTTAATACTGTCGGCATCTATTAAGAATGCGTCAACAATTTTCTTTACTTAATACCGTAGGAAACATCTTTTTATGATATTTTCTCTTTTCTTTTGCATTTTTCAAGAATCAGATTCCTGTTGTTTTCTTGTACGTTTTCTCACATTTGCAAAATATTCAGATTCTATGTCGCATATTCTAATATAATTTCATCAATTAACGAATCGGTTTACGAAGAAATAGAAATTGCAGAATTCTTAGAAATTATCAGTTAGTTATTCACATATTTCATCATCACACTTTTACCAAAAAATAGGTTTTTTATTTCTGCAAGATATATCGTCTCTTAACAACACTGCCTATCTCATTTTGTTTTAATTTCTAAGGGGAAGAAAATACTCAAATTTTGTCAACCAATAAAGAATATTTTTGAATTTATTTAACAACTGATATAAACACGAGAGAGTTTTTTCCTACCAGATGAGAAAAAAATTAAGAAACATTCGTTATTGGTTGCTCAAAATTGAGCATTTCCTTCCACTTCGAAATTTCAAAAAATTGAGCGACGATATACAAAATTGAAATCTTTGGAAGCGGATGAATGTAGAGGTTTTAGAACCTTTTAATATTTTTCCTACGATAGATATTGGATTTTAAAGAAAGACTAAAGAGTTAACAAATGTATGGTCACCAACATTAAATAAAAATTATTGCTATAATATGTCAAGATTTATGGAAATGTATTAGTTTTGATATTGGATTTTTTTATCCTGAAAGTAAAGATTGACCTATATTGTTTCAATAAAAACTAATTCAATACAAATGAGATTGGAACAATCGCATTTTTCTAATTTCTAAGCCTTTTAATGAAATATTTCTAAGACTGTAAATTTTTTTACCTTCATCCATTTGCTTTCATCTATCTTTGTACGCAAAAGTAAACTAATTTAATGTGAGAGTAAATCAAAAATACTATACTATACAAGTCAGTCTTGAATTTTCTTTTGAAATCATTTATTATTAGCCGCCTGTATAAAGAATAGCCAGATGTGAAAAAAATTAAGAAACATTCGTTATAGATTGCGCAAAATTTAGTATTTCCTTCCACTTTGAATTTTCAAAAACTTGAGCGACGATATGCAAAATCGAAATCTTTGGAAGATGATGAATGTAGAGAATTTAGAATGTTCTAATATTTTTTTCCCTACTATAGATATGGGTTTTAAAGAAAGACTGAAGATTTAAAAAATATATGGTTACCAACATTAAGTAAAAATTATTGCTATAATATGTCAAGATTTATGGAAATTTATTAGTTTTGATAATGAAATTTTTTATCCTGAAATTAATGATTGAACTATATGGTTTCAATAAAAATTAATTCAATATAAATGCGATGGAACAATCGGTTTTACTAATTTATAAGCCTTTTGATGAAATATTTCTATGACTATCGATTTTTTTTACCTCGATATGTTTGCTTTCATTTCTCTTTATATGCAAAAGAAAACTAATTTAATGTTCTAGTAAATCAAAAGTACTATACATTACATGTCAATCGTGAATTTGCTTTCCAAATAATTTATTATTAGCCGCCCTCGGTGATTAATAGCCTGTAGCTATACTTGGAAAGTGGCTTAATCGGTCCAGTTGTTGAAACTGGAGGACTCTCTCAAAGGTTTTTCGTTTCTTTTTTTCTTGGGATATCTCTTGGTAATGGAAGGCGATGGAGAAGTGGAATACACACGATCAATAATAAAGAATTTAGGGGTCATCAGCTTCCATATAAAATTTGGCGTAATCGGTATAATGGTTGGAGCTTGGAGACCCGTTGCTTGGTTTTGTCAATTATATTAAATGTAAGATTATAAAGCATCTTTGACTGAATTCATTTTGCATCCCGTTTATGTCTTAAGCTCTTTGCGTGTTGTTAAAGTTTTCTTTCTAAACATGTAACGTGCCTGCTAAGGCGAACTACTGCGCATGTAACTCTTCAATTCTGGTCATGGATGTTTTTTGAATCATGATTACAGTATCTAATTAAATTAACCTGCGTTATCATTTTTAAAATCGGTAACTCGAAATTGACTAAAGTATTGATTCGATCAAATACAGCCTTTTTAATCAAAATGTTTATTTACTCTTCAACTAAAGTATGATGTTACATGCATGCACTATTTCATAAATCTAAGTTAATATTTTACAAAAAAGAATAATAGAATCCACCGTTGTCTTAAAACACAGCATTACCTATCCTCGAACTTTTGGACATCCTAAACGCTTCTGTATCCCGCACTCTGTTTTAATTTATTTTTCTATACAGATTAGAATGACAAGAAAAAGGTTTAATGTAAAACGCTTTAAATATATCAAAAATTTGAATGCCACATTTTGAACCTATTGACCGGCAAAATAGGAAAAAAATAATACAATAATTTCTTTTTAAGCAAAGTAAGCTATAAAAATATCAATAAATCACTGAACTAACATCATCATTTATATCCCATAAGGTCTGTATATTTAGCATTTAAATACTTGGGAGACTCCCCGAAGAAACCTCGTGACTGGAAATCAAGGTAGAAGTGTGGTTCTCTAAGACTGAAGTACAAGAAATTAAAATTTAAGTGGCGTTAAAAAGAATTAATTTATAACTTGGTAAAAAAGACATTACAAGTTATTCCTGTATTTCATCATGAACTTAAAACTTGACTAACAAATTTCAGGAGAATTACAGATATCAGATATATTTAGCTTATGTGCCTGTAATCTGTGTAGCAAACTATATCTTGGTAAAAATGATGCAATCTACAGACGCTGAAAAAGAGAATTTCTTCGACAATACATCGGAAGATTTCAAGAAATTACTTAAGAAATTGTGACATGATTTACTGTCCTATCTAGGTGTTACTGTTCGTGAAATATATTGTCTAGCAAAATGTCCCACTTCATCACTCGGTTTTTTAAATATATAAATATGCTCCCAATACCCTTCATATTTCAGCTGCTAAAATATTCATAAGCCATTATATTATATTCGCAACTAATAATAGTTACGATTTTTTAATATTTCATGTCTTCTTCAAGAAAATAGTATTATACCATACAATATTACGAATTCATTTTCTGTAAACTTTGAAAATTACAGAACGGAAATTGTTGCAATTTTCTGCTTCAAAAATATATGCACTCGCAATAAATATTTAATCATAAAAGGGACAAATTATGAATTTTTCCTTTGAGATGCTGAATACTAAAGGATATATTGGAACGAAGGAAATATTTAAAAACACAAACACCATATAAATGAATTGGAATAAATCGGTACGATACATTTTGTAAGTGTATGGTACGAGCAGAATGAACTGCGGCTACTAAGAGCATAATTTCTGATCATTGTTTTGGAAAGTAATTGTTTTATAATGGGTCCTGAAAGCATAAATTTTAAAGCGAGCAACTATTAGAACTACACATTTGTTATTGAAAATTGACTCACTCTATATTTTAGAAAGAAATTTCTTGTAAATATAGCCCTTATTTCGTATTTAAATTTACAGAAATCTTACGAAGATATTAAAAGCAAAATAAGTTTAGCTTTTCACTTTAATACACAACTCGACTTCAACTTATATTTGAATATAATATGCTTCTATTCTTAATGCGTTCGCTTCAATGAATGTAAAACACGATTAAAAATTATTCATCTTCTTATTTACTTTGCAGTTGCCTGTGTTGTTAAATAACTGAGTGTAAATTGCACAAATTAAAATATGTTGAACACCTATACTGCTTTCACGAAAAATTTTTATTTTAAGTTTTATAAACTGTGAAAGCTGTATGTTACAGATAAATATTGATTACTGAATGCGATATTGAAACAAATTAAATGGAAATCGATACAAATATGTATAGCAATAAACAAATGCTCTGAATATTTTTCATTGCTGTTTAAATATTTCAGTTTACCAGAGCTAGATTTCTGAGAATATCGAATATGTTTATTTGTTTTAAACAAAATACTTACCTTTTAAAATACTGATAACGTAATGGAACAAATAGACTGCACTTGTATAAAATAATTGCAATGCGTGTAGTCTAACTCATTTTTGTTATAATTTCTAAGTAAACACCATTTGGATAATAAATTTCGACTGCTTACCATTCTAATTCAAGAAGCGAAGCAAAGTTTCAATTTAAATATTCATACAAATTATTTTGCGAAGGTTTACATTTCTTTTGGTATGAAGTGCCTGAAGTGCTAAAAGTCATAGGATACCTACTAATATCGTGCGGGACCTCCTTTTGTCCAGCGAAGTGCAGCAACTCGATGTGACATTGACTCAACAAGACATGGGAAGTACGATCATCGGAACTCACATCTTACCGTGAAGACTGTCACGAGGGGACCGACCAGAAAGGGACGAAAAAGAAAATGATTTGGTTTCAGTGAACGCTGATAATGATTTGCAACTTCGAATAGTTTTATTGATTTTTACAAAGGTTGAATATGCTGCATGACAAGCATACTTATAAATAAAACACATAATTTAAATCGCAATTCGATGATTTCATTTCGAAGATTCAGGTTTAAACAAATATCAGTTTGTGGAAAGATTCTCATCATTTTGTTCTTCGTAGTGGCCAACAGAAATTCTACTCACTGCTATGCCGATATCTATCTAAATCTTAATGGTATTCGACTGGGAATTTTTATATAAGCTGCCCTATTTAACTGCCTTCCAATTTATAGAAGAACAATTATACTATGTTACGACATGCGACGTTAAATATTATTTACTACAGATACTTATGTCTCTTTTAATATTCAAAGTATTTACTTCAAATTTTAAGACAATGCTTCGCTAACATATTGTCACGTTTTCTCTAAGTTTTGTATACTTTGATTGGAAACTCAGTATGTTATAAGAAAAAAGCGTACAGAAAAATTTCGGATTTTTTATGAAAACCTTTATATCTTCCCACATATGCATGATATTTTTATCGAATTATATGTAAATATTGCAGAACGAAATCAAAGCCTTTGATGAAAGTTGCAAATCATTATCAGTATTCTACGAAACGGGGTGAGCTCCCTTCTTTTTCTTCTTCTTCACTTCTCGTCAGTTCTCTCGTGACGCAATCTTCTCTAAAAAATGGGAGCTCCTACGATAGCTCATCCCACACCTTATTGAGTCAACACCACGTTGAGTTGCTGTACTTCGGAGGGCAAAAGGAAGTCCCACAGGAAATTAGGAAAACTTTCATGACTTTTTGCATTTCAGTGCACAGTATTGTTCACAATTATTAAAACAGACTATTAAAATGTCATCTTTTCCTCATAAAATATTAAAAAAATCTAGCGAAAAGATTAAATCGCCGAAACCGGGTATCTACTATTTGTATATGAAGTATGAAACAACAGATCCATCGTAAGCAAGAGAGTGCTAGGAAGAAAACCGAGAAGATGTTCAAGAGAAGACTTTGCGCTTTTAAGATTGCCACAGAAAAAGAAGGATATATCGTCAACAGAGATTGCTGAATACATACTTGAAATTGAATGAGTGAGCTCTAACAGTACACATTAGAATCAAGTTTTAAGGGTTGATAATCTATATCCAAAGAACAAACCATACAATTCATAGCACTGGCCAAAACAAAATATAGCAAAGCGCTTAACCTTTGCAATAGAACACATTTTCAAGGATTCATAATTTTTGGACAGTGTTTTATGGTGAGACGAAAGCAAATATGAACTTTTCGGATACAAAAAAGTGAAAGAATCTAGGGACATTCAGGTGAGGGGTTTAAAGAGATGAATATGCTACAGAGAGTAAAACATGGAGGGGGAAATGTGATGCTATGGGGATGTTTTCCTCTAAACTTGTTGGTGAAATTATGATGGTCAACTTTAAAATGACTGTCAGTATGTACGTTGACATCCTGTCCGAAAATCTGAAAAAATCCGTCATAAATTTGAGCGTGATTCGACGGCATACCTTCGAGAGAGATAATGACCCAAACCACACTTCACATATTGCCAAAAATTATTTCTCAAAGAACAAGATTAAGGCACTGGAGTGGCACAGAGCCCAGACTTTAACCCCATCTAAAGTTTATGGTCAGTTTCAAATCAGAAATTGCCTTTTGAAGAGAGCAAAAACTAAAAGTAAATTTTTTGAAACGATCAGAGATAAATGGTGCTGTATGAACCAGGAGAAAATGCAGAAACTGGTTGATAGCCTGAATCAAAGACTGATGATAGTGATTGAGGCCAAAGGAGGTCCAGATAAACATTAAATACTGATATTTTATTTTAAAAATGCCATGTTGATTTTTCGTTGTACGTTTTTGAACGTTCGAATAAGTTTTAACAACACATAATTTAAAGTTATATGAAAATGTTCCTATTCTGACATATTCTGAGAAATTTGATTTATTTGAAACTTTTTTTAATGAATAAGATTGAATTAATAATAAAGATAACATATTTGAGAAAGAAATATGTAAATTTATTTTCTATATTAAAAAGTGTGAAAGTTTCATTAGCGTTTTTATAATTTTGAAGAACTCAGTATATTATTATTTTCATAAACATCCTTGTCTTCTTTCAGAATAATTCTGAAAGTAGGGGTGAGAGCTAATATTTACCATTTTCAATTTTTTAATTTTAACACTTGTACACATAATTTTTTTTAATATTTTTAATCTTCAACTTTCTCATTTGCGATTCCAATATACTTACATTAAAGTTAGTATGCCTGGATTCCAATATGCCAGTTATTTAAAGGTTAAAATTTTTTAATTGCTCTAACTATTTTATAAGGCACCAATAATTCATGCTAACTGACGACGTAGTTGAGGTTTATTTCTGGTGATATGATTAAACATTTTTGGAAATATTAAATTGATATAAAATTTCTCGTTTAAATAGATTCAGGAAATTTATTGTAATATCCTCTAACGATAACGAACAGCGTGTATCCAAAACTTACTAAGATTTTTATCTCAATTAATAAAGTGAAATTGTCATGCCGTATAAGGAATGTTTAACTTTATTGTCGTGCTTTTCAAACCAATTTTTTTCAAAATCACACATTTCAGGAGTATCAATTGCAATTGAATTGTTTCTAGCATAAGAATTAGGCATCGAATGATAAACATTGCCCCCTAAAGATCCCCAGACAGTTACAATAGTATTTAAGTTAGGAACCTTTTCAAGCCAGTCCAACTTATATGTATTTTCTTTGATGAACCAGGCTTGGATGATGAGGACATATTCACAAAATTAGTATCCCTTGCAAAATAAAAATATTTGTTTATTGTTCCAAACGGCTTTTAAATACATTTTCAGCAAACTTTTGTGACTTTCTGAGTCTAGCAGTTATAATTAATTCTTTGATTACTAAAGCGGACGAAATTCCCGCTGAACCAAATTTCGGAGATTAATTGAGACTCCCGATTGTCCCTACAAAATTTCCTTCTCCCTTCCTTAAGCGTGAATGATTTGATACCCGTCTGTATACGCGTATGCATACCAAGCTGTAACTATTTTCTTGTGCAAATTTCCTAATAGCAATCGTCTAAGTAAGATCATCTTCTGTACGTCAACTCCTTAAAATTACGAGCTTTGACTGCAATTTTTGAAGGAGGTAGGGAACTTATCTTTGTAAGAGAAACTCGCTTGTTTCAGTATTCTTAGCTCCCAGGAATCGGAGCGTTAATCCTAAACTTGTAGATCCCAGTGAGCTAACTAAGCCATCACCAATCTTCTTGCACGAGGACGTTTGGAAAAGCCATTGGTTACTATCATAAATTTTACAAGTGTTACTGAATCCATCCTGTCTCTCCAAATAATTTTTTTTCATATAAAAAGCCGTATAACTGAAAAAAGTTGCACCTCTTTATATACACAAATTTCTTCATCCTGGGCATTGACCGTTCCAGTGGAATGGCCCCTCTTTTCTTTAGGATCCGAAGATCCACCGCTGGTGCTTCAAACACCCAATTGAAGGTGTTCTTTATTCTCTCAGAGAAATTAAACCTAACTTTTAAGGAGGATTCGACATCTGTGTGTTCTGCAATTGCCGATTGTAAGTCTTCTGTAAATTTTGAGGGAACATTATAAACAATTAAACTTGGGTGTCTTTTCTTTCGAAATTTTGTTGTTATTTTCGGTGCTAGGGATTCATTTGCTTTTATTGCGTCTTGAAACGATATTGCCAAGCCATGATTCTTTATTGGTTTAATATTTCTAATGTTGAATTCACTTGTAGAAATCGAATCTTTAAGAATATATTTGACTGCAATGTTGGGATTTTGTTACTGTAAATCATATTTTGGATATATAAGTATGGTTGATAGTTTCTTGTTTTTTACCACTTCTTGTGATTGATATGTAAAGATATTGTCTGAAGTGGAACTTGCAGAGTTATTACGATGACATTTGTTGCATTTTGTTAATGGGTTAATTAATTGACTTTAAAAGTGATGAGTCGGAGCTTTTGCTGATTGGGATGCATGATTTAGTGTTTCCTTTTGCTTTTGCGCATCGAAATGTTTTTGAAGAGTTTTGATAATGTTCTCCGCTTCTAGTCTAATACTTTCCGGAATTTTATACATTCCTATTTCTATGTACGCAACGATGTTTTTAATTTCCAAAGTAGAAGTAATGGATCATTGGCATTGTTGTTAAATGTATTTAACGGTAACGAGTTAATTTTTATGTTGAATTCTTTTAACGGAACTTCCTTGTTGGTCTCTCCCTTATCTTTGGTTGATGTGGATTCGAATAACGATTTCCAGGTTTCTGGTTCTTGGTGAATGTCCTTTATCAAGTCGTAGACAGCTTGACGTTCTCTACAGTTTAGTGTGTCAAGGAAGTCATTTTTTCGTATTTTGGTAAGGAGGAATAAATCTCAAATACTCCCTTAGACGGTATATAAATAGGCATTCATCAGATGTTATTAATGGAAAGAAAATCCCCAACTCTTTATCATTATTTAGTTCTTTTTGGTCAGTCCGACAAAGCTTCATCGATTTCTTTAGTTTCTGAGGCTAATTAACGATATATATTTTCAATTGGGGAATTGATGATGCTAATGTTTGGTGGGGAGATTGTTTTGTCGCTTGTTATTGGCGAAAAGTTCAAGACTAAAGTTTTTCCGGCGTATCTGAATGTTTCTCATTACTCACTTTGAGAGTTGACGAAGGAGTTTCTATGCAAGTGGAAGATCTTGGTGGTTGATTCTCTTCCATGAGAGAATATAATTAGAACCAATGAGGATGTAAATTTGTACCGTTACTGGCGAGGCTTGAGCGTGTTCTGAGCGATGTTGTTTGCTGCTTTTGGTTTCTTGTTCTGCCTCTTCCTCTATTCGTTTTAATTATATCCCTTTGAAGATTTAAAGATTTTTGTTAATAACTGTCTCTTAAATTCCTTTAAACATGCTTCTGGTGTGAAGCAGGGAATTTTTGCTTGTCTTCTATTTCTATTATTTGACATTGTTTTATTTGACAGAGTTTACTAGGATTTATAAGAATTGTTATTTTGATTTATTTCAAAATTAATACATCAAGAAGACGGCCACGGCCATTACCCCCAAAGTCTCCCACCCGTGAGCACCATGCATATATCTATACTTATAAAAGGCAATGTTTGTGAGTGTGCTAGGTTTAGAAGAAAAATATTGCACTTACAGCTTTGACATCTGGCACACAGGTAGTCCTGATGGTGTCTCAATGCACCTCGAAGCCAGACTTTTAAAATTTAATCTAGAAAATGTTGTATTCAGTATTTTGGTTGATTTTTGGTACTCATTCCTCCATTGAATTTTTCTAATAATTGTAGGAAGAAAATAGATACACCATAAGAAAGAACAAACAATTCCCGTTTTAATGAAGATTGTTCTAAACGTGTAAAGGTTTTTTTAAACGAAAAACTTGCCGTACAATATTTTCTCTTATTTTAATAAATTTTTAAAAATATATTTTGGTATAATTAACAATACTTTCCATTGTTAGAACGCAATTTAAATTGTTTTCATTGTTTAAATAAAGATTTAATTGCGTGTTTCTCTTTCATTGTTGAAAGCTGAATTAATATCCTAATATAAAAAGCAATGTGTGTGTGCGATGCCCAAAAGAATCTATCGCATTTACAGTTTTGCAATTTAGCACACAGGTAGTCGTAATGGTGACTCAATGTACCTCGAATCCCGAGTTTTAAAATTTAATCTAGAAATTCAGTATTTTTTGTGCGATTTTTCGCACTTTTTTGGCCGATCTATCAGAAATAATGATCGCTGAAAAACAATCGATGCACCGCCAAATAGAACAAAAGGTTATCTCTTCTTATGAAAGGTAATGATTGTGTGTGTGCTATGTCTAGAAGAATGTATCACACTTAGAGACATGTAATTTAGCTTTCAGGTAGTTGTCATGGTGACTCAATGCACCTCGAAGCCCGAATTTAAAAATTTAATCTAGAAAATTGTTTATTTAATGTTCTGGGTGATTTTTCTCGTGTTTTTGGTCGATCCATGAAAAATAATGATCGTAGAAAAACAATCGATGCACCATCAGATAGAGCAAACAATGTTCTATACTCATACTTTTATATACGTATAAAAGGATGTATTTGTGTATGTTGTGTGTGAGTGTGCGCGATGTCCAGATAAATCTATCGCACTTGAAATGTGGCGCACATTTAGTCGTAATGGTGACTCTGCACCTCGAAACAAGAATTTTGAAATTTAATCCAGAAAGTGATAAAAAGAAGTGTTTGTGTGTGTGTGTGTGCAATATCCAGACAAATATATTGCACTTAAAGCCATGAAATTTGGCATACAGGTAGTCGTAATGGTTACTCAATGCACTTCGAAGCCCGAATTTTAAAATTTAAGACAGAAAATTTTTTTATTTAATATATTTTCGTTTTTTGTGAGATTTTCCTCCACTCCTTCTACATAATATCTTTTCGGATAATCATAAGAAAAAACAGATACACCATCGTATAGAACAAACATGGTTTCAATTAAGTTTGTTTTGACGTCTGACATAACTTACTGAAATTTGAGAAATTTTTCAAAAATAGTTAGTTTTTCCGAAAAAATTTTAAAAATTAAAACTTATTTCCCTACATCCGCCTTTCTAATTTCGTTATCGCTTTAAAATTTTTGGTCGTAATAACTGGAACATTTCTCCATTATTTAAAACGAAAACGATTAAAATATCTTTTACTCCGACTTTTAAATATATATATATTTGATCACTTCAAACATTTACTATCGCAGATCCTAAGCGAAGCTTTCTACCAAGTAAACTTTCCGAGCATGCATTTTTACTGTTTCATTGGCTGGTGTCTTGCATTGAAAAATATTTTTCTGTTTTGATTTCGTTTTTAAAACTTTATTATGTGTGTGTCTCATTGTGGAATTTATTTTATTTTGTTGAAACCAAGATGCCACGGATAACGCCGTACGGGTACTGCTAGTATATGTATATAAGAGAAAAGAAAAATAAAACACACATAATTGTATATATATATATTACACAGGAATGGTCGAAGGTATGTATTTGATTTAATTTAGAATATAATTAAGCCCACTTATCACCCTCTTGAGAGTGTAAGCTCTAGTTACAAACTCATGGGAGAAATAATTACAGAGTAGATGATTGTGAAATTTTAATTGGTTAGCTAGCAACAATCGTGCGCCCTATGAGTGTTGGGAGTTCTGGCATTTTGTAGATGCACTGACGGTTGCGGTTTTTGCTATAAAATTTATATGAGATTAAAGAGACTCGTTAGAATAATAACAGGAAGAAAGAATATTAACTGTAAATTGTATAGTTTTTAAATTATAAAATTTAAAAGTTGATATTTAGAAAAATTTCTAATATATGGTGCTATTTTATAAGAAAGGTGTTTTTACTAAAACGCTTATAAGTTTCTAACGATGCCAACTATTGTAATGTTTTTATTATTTTAAAGATAGGAATGAACCCTTAAGTTTCTAATGCAATTTGGAATGGACGGTTATAAGAGTTTAGGAGATATGAGGTAAGAAAAACGATGGTAGAAAGAAATCATTGAGTCTAGTCTGAGCATGCGAAAAATTTTAAAAAATTCATTAAAAATTAGCTATTATTAGCTACTCTCATTATCAAAGGAAACAGCATATTATACACTAAAGGATGAGGAAGATTAGGGAACAATTACCCTGACCATTTCCGGCTAATTATCCGGACATTACGCTGACGTTAGGAACCATGGAGAAAAACTCTAGAGATGCCACCATAAAGTACAGAAGATGCTTGAATTTTACACTAAAAAGTTTTTGAAGTTCTAAAACAGGTCCACGGTCACATACGCACAAAAAAATTTATGATGGATTACGCTGTTCACTAGTTATTGACAAAAGCCTTTTGAAATCATGGGAGCGCGATATACACAGGCATGCTGCTAAAATGCTAGAGGACCTTTTTTAGACCTTACCACTAGGCAATCGTGGCCCATTTATTAGAAGAAAGTATCAGGATAACGTTCTTCTTCTTACGCCCAATCATTATCTAAATTTCATCGTCTCTTCTCACATACTTTTATTTTGCCAAAAAAAAAATCAAAGTTTTGTATTTCGTTATGTTAAATTGTTGATTTTTTCCTTTTTAAGAATACGTGTTCAACGTGATAAAGTAGAATTTTCTCGTCAGTTACGATGCACGATATTAGAAATATAATTTCCTGAATATTTCTGGCTTGAATCAATCCTTTTTCTAAATCTGAGAAGTCATTTGGCCTATCCATGATCTATCCACCACTCAAAAATGTAATTCAGCTTCACATTTAAACATTTACTCGAACTGGTACTCAAATACGAACTCAAACTCAAAATAATTAAACTCGAAAGCAGTTAAGCTTTAACAAAAGTTTATAAGATTTTAGAAATAACTGTAGCATACAGACAATAAAATAAAATAAAGAAAATGAAAAAAATAAATACCCTAATAATTTTAATGCTTAGCCATTTTTTTACAAAATCATAAACCATTAATTAATTAACTGTATAAGATCATAATAGCTGGATTTGAAAATGGATGCAAGAGTAAAATAATTTTTTTAAACACATTTGATTCATTTTTAAAACAATCATTTTCCGTGAATTTATAACAGGCATTATTTTTCATAAGTAACGAAGCGTAATATTTTTCTTTCCAAAATTGTATTCACAATATTTTCCACTTCATTCCTAATATTCAATTAACTGGAGACTATGATTCCATATGCAGAAGAAGCAATATATGAAAATAAAAGTGGGATATTGTTGTAAGATTATTTATTCTATATGACATTTCCTTGAATCGTAAAACCTATTCCATCAAATAAATTTTAACTTCTTTTATTAAAAATATTCTTGGGTTTCGTAAGATATGCAAGTTTACATTTTCGTGAAATGGATTTAGCTACGTTCTTATTTTAATATTCTTTATGGCTTAGTAAATTAATTCTAAATTTACATGGGATATTCATTTAATGCAGCATTTCTATGAATAGTAGAAACGACATTTTGAAATCTTGATTTAAAAACTAAGTTTTAAACAAACAAAAAAGTTATTTAACTGTCTTTTAAATTTTGGGCTTGAAATGTTTAATGGATTCCTAAATATACTTTTGAAATCCGAAGTGTTGTATCGCGAAAATTTTTATGAAGCATTTTTCATGCAAAAAATATCATTTCTATTTGTTAAAGATGCATTTTAAATCTTGTTTCTTTTTATTTATCTTTAATTAATGATGTTTGTTCTTATTAATATGTTTTGAAATAAATTACAATTGAA
Organism: Araneus ventricosus; assembly: GCA_013235015.1. NCBI lineage: Eukaryota > Metazoa > Arthropoda > Arachnida > Araneae > Araneidae > Araneus > Araneus ventricosus. Next base: position 232,369 of record BGPR01000099.1, read on the forward strand.
TTTTGTAAATTGGAAATGGATAAGTAGTTAAAATAAAAGAAAAATCCTTATGTCAAAGGTATCTCTGGTATTTGTCTTAACTAAGGTTATTTTCTCTATAACAATTTAGTTTTAGCATGTGATCTTAATCTTTTCTCAATTACCATGTCATGCTAGTGTAATTAGTTTAAATTACGCTAACAAAATTATTTCCGAAAATTAATGGTTAGCAGCTACACTAGTCGTTCACTCTGCACTGGTTCTTGATTGTATCAAAGAAAACTTACGAAGTTAATTTTGAAATTTCACAGGCCATTGTAATTTAATATACTCCTCAGTAAATTATCGACATGTTGTTTTGACTTACAGTGAATTATAAATTCCCAAAGTTTAAAAGGGTATTTAATGTATTTTCCATTCTTATGAAAGTGATTTTTATTGTCTGCTTAACTGCTATCTATGTTATAAAAGTTAATAAAACCATTAAGAACGATATTTTTTTATCTTATACTTGTAAATAAGCCATCCGGAAATATTGTAGTCCGCTATTGATATTTTTAAAATTAATAACCGCTTTGAATACAGTGAATAAATTATAGTTGAAATCGGTAAGATGTATAGAAATTACTGCTATAATTAAGGAATAATGCGCGTTCGACAGATATGAGAAAATGGTTTAATTTAGAAAAATAATTTATACTTATTTAGTAGAATACTTTTTTTAAAAAATTGACACCCGATAGATCTTCAATAGTAGCTCTCGCGCTGCTTCAATAAAGGGCATTGGTGGACTAAAACAAAACTTTAAAGTTAGAAAATAAGTGCAATCAAATTATTGTGTGATTGAAATCATTCACTTATTGATCCTCTGTCCTAATAAGACGATACAACTTAAAGTTATTTCTCTGGTTATTTATTTTCGAAGGCAAGTCAGTAAATAGGTTACAAAAGCCTATGAGAAAATGAGAAACCAAGATATTTGCTTGAAAAGCATGTTTAATTCTCTATATAAAAGTAATTTACATGGACACATTTATCCCATCTCTTTATCAGTTTCCCAATACCTGCTGCATAAGAATCTTTGGAATGACATATAAGCCACTTATGTACCTCAATTTCAGAGTCTGCATCAGTCGCGAAACCCTTACAGTCCAGATGCATATTGGTGATGAATCTTGGAGTTAACTCTGGGTTGTAAGGGGGATGTTGAAGAAGTTGCCAACGAAACTCGTCAATTTTCTGCAAGGTTAATCGAGCTGTAACGACATATGCATTTTATTTTGATGCAATAAAAAGCATTTTATTGTATTTAATTGAAAGCAAAGCCAACAATCGAGGCCTGACATTGTGATGTGGAAACAAATCTTGAGCGGCTTGAACGATTTCTTCATATTGCATTCCGAATTTTCGATACAAAGTTACAGTTGACAGCTTGACTGGACAAACAATTCTCACTGGAAAGAGAAAGCATTTCCTAGTGAATATCCTTTGCCGAAGTGTTTTCGCCCGCAAGAAACGCACAACACTTTGCTACTTTTCTAGCGTACACTCCTCGACCACAATCGCCATTTTCAAATGCAGCTGTGAGCGTATACAACTGTTATCTGATAAAGTCGAAGGGATCATCATACAGTTGAATTGTTCTTCCACTTATTGGCATATTTGGGAAATAATTTAATACAAATTTTCGAAATCTTCTATAGGTTTCCAAAATATTTACAAACTTACCCTCGTATTTTAAATACATTCAACCAAAAAAAATAATAAATTGCTCTTTACGTTTATGAAATGAAGTAAACTTTTATTCTAGAATTTTTATAGATTTATCTTTATCATTAGCTTTTATTTAATGACACAGAAAAGATAAGCAGTGGTATTAAAAATAATCACAATAAATAGTGCAAACACACATAACTCCTTCCTAAAAGAATGAAAAATTCTTCCATCATCAAAAGTATCTCGTGTAATTAGTTTAAGCACCAGTTAATTCCAATTTATATCTTGGAACTTAATGAAACTTATCAATTAGTAGAGTAATTCTTATATTATTTTAGGAGAATAAATTGTTTACTTTATGACGAAGAAAGTACTAAATATAAATGTATGCGAAAAGGCAACAAAATGTATTCTTTTTCGTTAGGTTCTTGTAGCATTCCCGTCCAATATTAATTACCAGAACTATGGTGAAGTAGTCTTAAATCAACAAGAAGTAGAAAATTTTGATTAATCTAATCAATATGGGGCTGATTTATTCGACATGTTTGTTGAGTGCATTAATTTGTTTTTAATCTTTCTGCAGCAAAAGTTTTCTCACAAAGTTTCCCTGCAGACAATTCATTTCTCAAAAGCATAAGGAAATTCACCTCTCTTTTATGATGGGGGTGCTCCAAGGGAACGTCTTGGAAGCATAAGTAATGATGCTAACATGAAATACAGACCCCTCCACTTCTTCCCTGGTACTCGCTAGTGAAACTATGGTGCGTGTGGAACACCGTTATGTTGAGCAAATCTGAATTCTTTTTGAGCTCTAGAGAATCTGCTTAATGTCAAGGATTTTCTCACGAATGCGATGAAAAGTTGCACGTTTTATAAAAGGAGATCTTACGTAAAATAAATTATAGCAGCTTTTCAGAAGCTGACAAAATGAATTATGAAATTTTGTTAACAGAGATGATTTTCATTTTAATGCCAACTGTATAAGCTTGTTACAAAGTATGAGTACAAAATATGTGTAAAAAGGCATTAATTGTATGCATGTTCTGGTTTGAGATGGGCGTATATTAACCCTATAAGCGCTCAGTTATTTTGATCTAATAGCCTTAAATCCTTTAAAAATTAGTTTTTAAAGTGAATGCTTGGATCTTTATTAAGTTCAATCAAGATTCTGAAATCTTGAGAATACTTCATCCACTGTAGTTTAGGAATTATACACATTAACATGAATTATCTGGTTCGAACTGAACATTAAAAAAGGGAAAAAAACCATATAAAATGCCTAGAACGACAATTGTACCATCTGGATGTAGAAGTGAACTAAGAACATAAACCGAAATTTGATTTATTCAATTAGTAGATTATTTATTAGTAATGATTTCGTATATTTAAATCTATTTTGCTCTTATTATCTTTGGCACTTTTTAGTAAGATGATATATTGAATAGTAAACGAGTGTATTTGAATAATTATTAATTTGCCTTAATTTGTGAACCCTTATTAATAGCATGAAGTAACTTACAAAAAACTATAGTCATAACATATCAATCCTTGTTTGACCTTGCCTCCCTTTTCTTATTTACCAAGCCGACAGTGCTTACACAAAGGATGTAAGGCGTGTCACGAGTCGGCGGGAAGAAAAATTTAAATACAAACACAATGCAAATAAATAAACAATAATAGTAATGCATTGCAATCTAAAAAATTCAATAAAATTACAATAATATATAAATACAATACAAACAATTCCTGTCTTGGGGACGATACCTTCGGAACAATAAAAAGCACATAATAAAAATAGACTTGCATATTAATAAACAAAAAATATAATACAAAACAAAAATTATAAAAATACAAATAAGAAAAAGAAATGAAATAAATTTATAAGAAGTACAACCTCATCCAACTGGGGATAGGAATAAAAGGTGTATGCAAAAGCATTCAAGAAAAAAAATCTGTAATACAATCTAGGAAACAAAGAGAAAAAAGTCTATATTGCAATTTCGGCAAAACTATACCACGGATCTCCCTTGTAAAATGATTGACTTGGTGGTCGGAGGTAAAGAATTTGAAAATGAATTCCATTGTACGTAGTCCATATATCTGTGTCTGAAGCACCATTAACCATTAAATTACGAGCAAGACCACATCTGATGAAACTTTACTATCCTGTTTAGACAAGGATAGGCTCCCAACAGCGAATGTGGGTCATCACATATATGGAAATGAGAACTTGCAGTATAAGTGTCACTCATTATGAGTGACACTTATACTGCAAGTTCTCATACCTAGTTCTCCTAGTACCTAGTGCTCGAATTATTTTTCACGGTGGCTAATTCATGAAGTGATCCCCGGATACTAAGGCCTGGCGGGGATAATTCCTATACATACAACGGGGCAAACACTCCCCAACTCCAACAAAAACTCATGATTAGCAAAGCATTATCGTTACTGTTCAAAAATGCGACTTTATGGACACCTGCATATGCAGAAAGGGAAAAACCGAAGATAGCAGTAAGTCTCTGTCGTCTTTCTGAGCATGCATGTGGCCTTGACTTCATATTGTCCTTTGCTCACGAGGTTTTATTAGGGTCAAGCGGGAAAATGTTGCATTCATCGATTTCCTGGCGTAACCAAGGTCTTCCAGCAGGGATTATGGCAAAATTAAAGCAACATATTTCCAATCATTAGATATCCTTAGGATCACCTCATTTCCAGTCGTTAGAGGATAAAAACTGCCATTGATTTCGGCCTCCTGTTCCTTCGTTCTCAATTACCAATAAATCTATTGTTTCACAGAGCAGAAGAGTAAAATTGCGAGCAAGGTAATTATAGAGCATGAAGATAAATTCCACGTTAGATATCAGTCGTCGCCTGCTACCCCACCGTCTACCATTTCTAAGATATAGCGCAAAATAGAACTTTGACAGAGTTCACAAACCTCAACAACTGGACCGATTTCGCAACTTTGCAAGCGTGGCTTTGGAGTATTAATATCACGGTCGAAAATATGATCCCACATCTGTTTCCACATTACCAGCCATAGGGTTGGCTGGTAGTTTCTTTAATTCTATAAACAAAAATTTTGAATGTTAAGAAATTAAATTAGGCGTATAATAAAAATACCATACTAAGTCAAAAACAGTTACATCCTAAAAACTATTTAACGAGTTTTTATGTATGGCATTATTTTTGATTTAAAAGATGAATTATTACTAAGTACCGAAAACCATCCCTAATGACACCATCATCACATATAAATCACCGTTAAGAATATTGATATTCTTCAATAAATAAGGAAACTGATACATACAATTTACCGATTCTTTATTGGCATGTATTATCTCAGAAGTAAATGCACTTAGCCAAATAGTGTAGAAACAAATTTGTTGTATTAGTAAAAGGATAATCTATCTATTAATTAATTAGAATTATATAAGCTGAAAGCTCTCGAAACTTATTTATTTTCTCTTACATTTTACTATTTTTCTAATAATTGCTGTCAAAGTAATTTCATTTCATGAATTGGGATTTGTAAAATTCAGTCAATGTAAGCATGAAACGTACTACAAGCTTGTAATGCATATTAATTTATTTTATCTTTCTTTGCAGAAGTAGTTAGAATGCACTCCTTCTTTTGAGTTGTTTCTCACTAGTATTCTCTTACAAAATGTTAATATTATTGCCTTTAAATTAGTTTGCATTAATAGCCTTAAATTTGCAAACACACACGCACCTACCCACACCCCCTCCCCCACACATTCTCCTTTATTATTATTGGAGATAAACATGCAAAACGATCTCTCTCTCTCTCTCTTTTATGTTAGGGAAGCTTCATTAGAAAGCCTGGGTTTGTAAGTGATGACGCTTACAGGAAGTAAGCCTTTATACCGTCCAGTCAAATGCCGTTCGTGTGAAATGCCATTATTTTAAGCAACTCTTAATTCTTTTTCGAGCACTCAGAATTTGACTCATGCGGGGTGTTCTCACAAAAGTCTGCAATTTTATATGAGGAAATCTTAATTGGGATGAGTTAATGTATCCGTTAAGATGTTGACTAACTGAATTTTGAACTATAAAAACAAATTCTACAAGCAGAGTTTTTTTATACAAACTGTACACACTTGTTACAAATGCAAAACTTTATATGCAAAAAAATATTTGATGACTTTAATTTTATTATGGCGTACAACATATATTAACCCTCTCACACCGAGAGAGGCAGTCTCGGGTGGTCTAAAAATTTCCCCTTAACACTGACGAAGGCCGGTCGTCACTGTTAATGGGAACGTACTTCTCTTTAAATTTTCAGATAAATTAATACAGTATGATATCACTCTGCATAAACAATTTTTATCAACATCAACAGGTATTTTAAAAAATTCCTGAGGTGCCATGTTGATTGATACGTACAATGGTGTCCAAAAATAATGCACAGTTTTGAAGAGGCTACAAAATTGGAGTTAATATGGATACTATGGTTCGGAAACAGTTGCTGAGAATCGTGGGACATACTATCGCGGAACTCACAGTTTACAGTGAAGATTCGGCCACGAGGACAATTAGCGGGCCACCAGAAAGGGATGTTTGACCCACCCTGTTACACACAAATATATGTAATATTACATTATTCATTATTTATTTAATTTTCATTTGTTCCTGTCACTACACAATGAAAAGTAAACATATTCCAATGAAATATATTTATTAGGTATATGGTCTTATTATAAACTGATATTTAAAGCATAAAATATGTTATCTAAAAGATAATATCAGACTACTAAATAACAACGAAACAAATCATTTGGATATTTAACCTTGTAATTACTTCAATAAATGAAATGTTTTGAATACGTTTCAATATCATTCAAAAGATTTACGAAAGCTGTCTTCTGAGTCTCTTGGAACTATTTATTTAATAAAGTTTTACTTTGAAATGCTAAAACCTTTATTAAAATCAAAGACTATATTAATATTTTGTTACTGTAATACGTGTGTGCTGAAATATTGGCCACACGAGGGCGCTGTTGCGCGCGCCTCAGCACCTCCAATGTAATTGATAGTTGTAATTTTGTATCGTTAACGAATGTAAGCCGCGTCGCGGCAATAACGTCTATTTCATTAAACTATATCATCAAAATACACCGACATGAGTATCCTTTCGTCGTGGTTGTTTTATACTACAAAAACCCCTTGGAATTGCAGGCTAATCTCGTTTAATCGCCACATTATGGTGCATTACGGCGGAAATTTGGAATTTTTCTTCGTAAACCACTGAACCAAGCATTGCTTCTCCCATTTTTTTCGCTGCATGGTGGGGTGAGTAGTTTCGTTTCAGTTTCGCTTTGAATACTTTGGCAGTCAAATGACTGAAATTTTGAATTCGGTATTCGTCTAATTTGTTATTTGCTCATATTTGATTTAGTTTATTCGTGAGTGTCGGTGTTTGAAAAGTTGATATATTTCGTTTCGTTGATTTCGAGAGGTAGTTTTATGTGTTTAATGTAGGCAGATTGTTATATTGGATTCCTGTTTTAAAGGTGTTGAAAATTGTACTAGATTGCATTTAGAATTAGTATTGTCATTTGAATATTTGTTTTGCAATTAGAGTGTTTTGGCTTTTAAAATGGAGGCTGCAAATCAGGCTTCATTAGAAAGAACGAAAAAGACCCGATCTGTTACGAGGTCTATTGTGACAAAACAAACTAATAAATTAGAATCCGAAATAAACAATTCAGTCGATAAAACAATAGTATATGAGTTATATATGCAATTAATTTCTAAATTTGTGGAGCTAGTTAAACTCGATAAGGAAATTGAGGGTTTAATAGATATTGATAGTCTGGAAGACGAAATCTTAACTCGCGAAGAATACAGAGATAAATATATAATTTGGAAAACCCGCGCTGAGCGTTACATAGAATCAGTTTCGAGCATTGCTATTCGAAATTCGGCAGAAACGCAACTGCAGAACGTGACACTTCCTTTAAATAGTTCAGTTAGTTCTGTTTCAACAAATCAACCGCGTTTGCATAAACTTACGTTAGAATCGTTTTCAGGCAAAGATATCGGTAGTTTTCCCAGTTTTTGGGCTAGATTTAAATCCGCAGTGCATGAAAATTCGAATTTAAATGATGTGGACAAATTTTCTTATTTAAAATCGGTTGTCACATCTGATGCAGAATTGGCAATACGAGGTTTAACACTAACATCGGAAAATTATGCCAAAGCTGTTAAAATTCTAGAAGACAGATTCGGGCCTCAAGAACTTATAGTCGACTATCATATGAATAATTTGTTAAATCTGACCCCAGTCCGGAAATCGTTTGATGTTATCGCCTTAAGAAATTTGTATGATCAATTAGAAGTAAACATTAGGGGAGTCGAATCCCTTGGAATATCTCCCGATTCCTATAGTTGTCTTTTGCTTCCGATAATTATGAAAGCTATTCCTCCTGATTTGGCATTAGAATATAATCGAAAACATGAGAAAAAGCAATCCCAAATCACTGATTTAAAGGAATATCTGCGCGATGAAGTTCAAAGTCGAGAGCGCACGAAAGCTTTAGTGAAACCGTATGAGTCACAAAGGCTATCACCGTATTCGAATAAATATTCCGAAACGGAGACTCAACAAAAAGTTCATTCGCGATTTCCCCCTTCAAATCATAACAAATCGTCTGTAAGAGCATCAGCGAACGAACTGTTGACAGCTACATATTCAAATTGTTTATTTTGCAAAGAGAATACTCATTTGTCAGAATTGCGCGAGAATTTAAGTGTTCAGCAAAAGAGGGATAAATTAATTAAGGAAAGGAGATGTTTAATATGCTGTAATAATTCTTGCTATGTTAAAAAGTGTAATAAATCGGTTTGATCATTCTGTCAAGGTCGTCATGCGCGTGCTATTTGTTTCAAGTTAGAAAATTTTAAAAACAAAATTCGCATTTAGATTCGGGAGAAAAGCCAATCGGTGTTAAAACTACGTCTTCAAATTCTGTGATAAATAATAGAGGTGGAGTTTTGTTGCAATGTGTTAAGGCAGAAATTATCGGTAGCTCTTCATCGGATAAAATATTTTGTCTTTTTGATAACGGAAGTGAAAAATCATTCATCAAGAAAAATGTGTCCCGTAGGTTGGGATTAAAAAAGTTAGGTTTAGAAAGGTTAAATATTTACTCGTTCGGATCTAAAACTCCTAAAAAATAAACTTGTCGCAAGGTAGAAGTTAGACTAAGGAATGTATTAAGTGGGGAGGAGACTGTGATTGAGGCAGTGGAAATTGAGGAAATTTCAAGGGCAACACTCAGTCTTCCAAACCAAGATGCATGGAGGGAAATGGAATCGTGGGGATTTAGACTGACATTCAGCTGTAGTGAATCGTCTGAGAGTTGTGAAATTTCGTTGTTAATCGGTTCAGATTTTTATTGGTCTTTAACAAATCGAATAAAAAGACTTGATTCATCATTGGTTGCTGTCGAGACCAGTCTGGGATGGTCTCTTCAGGGCAAGTGCGATGAGCAGAGTGATTGTACTTCGGTACATTTGATTCACAGTGAAGAAGAATCTATTTCGGCTGAGCTAAGAAGGTTTTGGGAAATTGAAAGTTTAGGAATACGAGATAAGGATTCAGTGGCTTTGGGTAATGGAGATGAAGAGATACTTAGTGAGTTTGATAAATCAATTAGTTTCGTAGATGGTGGGTATCGCGTAAGTTTACCATGGAAACCCGGTATGAGAGAAGCTTTACAAAATAATAAAACTGTTGCGCGTAAACGTTTTGAGGGGTTGGTTCGTAGGTTTAAATGTGATCACGAGTTGTTTAGTGAGTATAAGGATGTAATCGATGACTATGTTAGGGAAGGTATAGTTGAGCGTACTTCTTGTGATTCTTTATCGAATAGTCAGGGATTTTACCTACCCCATCATGCGGTGATACGTAGCGACAAAACCACAAGTCGTCTTCGCATTGTTTTCGATGGTTCAGCTCACGAAGATAGACATTTATTATTGAACCAAAGTCTATATACGGGACCAAATTTGCATCCCAATATATTTAAACTGCTTTTACGTTTTCGAGAAACTCCTGTAGCATTTACAGCTGATGTGAAATCGGCCTTTCTTCAAATCGAATTAGAACTTCCTGATCGAGATTTCACGCATTTCTTCTGGACTGATTATTTGAATAGCGAGCCCTACGTTTTGAATTTTACGAGAGTTCTTTTTGGACTTAGGTCTAGTCCATACCTTCTTGCAGCAACTTTAAACCACCATTTTGAAAAATACAAAGAGCAGTATCCTCATACATTTGATTTGTTAAATAGTTCAGTGTATGTTGATGACTTCATTGGCGGTCGAAATGATGTTCCAGACGCTCTACGTACTACCTTGGAATGCTTCCAAATATTCAGTGACGCGGGCATGTTACTGCGCAAATGGCGAACCAATTCGAAACAGCTTAATTTGTTATGGCAACAAGAAGGTGTTGAGACGGAATTCTCTGAAATTAGTGCTGTTGATCTTAAACCACCGATTAAGGTTTTAGGACTTGCTTGGGATTCAGAAAGAGATTTAATTTATTTCGATCCGAAGTATCTATTGAAATTTATGTCTCGTAAAATACAATCGAAAAGATTTATTCTGAGTGTGGTTGGACGCATCTTCGACCCTATCGGAATTCTTCGACCATTTGTCATCAAATTGAAATTTCTACTTCAGGATCTTTGGACTCTGGGAGTAGACTGGGACTCGGAACTTCCTCCAAAGCTACGCCACAAGTGGCAGCAGTGGAGTAGCGAAGCTGAGGACTTGACTGAGATAAGGATACCACGGTACTATTTAGGTGAAATGGATAAAGAAATTTCGATTTTTTGAAATACATTGTTTCTCCGACGCTAGCAAAACAGCCTATGGAACAATATTGTACTTGCGCTTTGTTACTCGTAATAATAAAATCGAGACGAGTTTTATTTGCTCAAAAAGTCGTGTGGCACCGTTGAAGTCGTTGACGTTACCACGACTTGAATTGACAGCAGCCTTATTGTCAGCTAGATTGGCCAAACAGGTGTCATCTTGCCTCAAATTCGACGCTAATATATATTATTGGACAGATTCTCTTATTTCGTACTACTGGATACGCTGTGATTCTTCAGGATTCAAACCATACGTCAAAAATCGTGTTGAAGAGATACAAAAACTCTCCGTCCCGAACCGGTGGGGACGCAGTCCAGGAAAGGACAACCCTGCTGATCTCCTTTCGCGTGGTACATCTGCTGTCAAATTAGTACAAAACGAACTATGGTGGCACGGCCCTCCTTGGCTTAAACAAACATCCGATCATTGGTCAAATCTTCATCGACCTATTTTAGATTCGGAACTTTGCTCAGAGGAATTGGATCATCGTTCCAGTGTGCATGTGGCAGTTGCACAACAGAGGGAATCTCTTGTCGACATAAATCGATTCAGCAGTCTTAAAACACTTTTGAAAGTAACTGCTTGGGTTTTTCTATTCGTAAATAATGTTAGAAACATTAACAAATCAATGAACTCGTATTTTACTGCTGATGAGATACAGAATGCTGAACATTTTTGGATCAAATATGTTCAAGCCGAATTCTATTCTGCTGAAATATCGGCCTTAAGAAACAACAAGCAACTTCAAAATAACTCTGAAATAAAGAGTTTAGTGCCTTTTTTGGATGAAGACAGTTTGTTACGAATTACCGGACGGTTACTCGAAGCAGAGTTATGCTTTGGTGAAAAGCATCCTGTTATTCTTCCTCGGCGCTGTAAATTTACAGAGTTACTTGTGACTACGGAACATGAACGAATAGGTCATTGTGGTGTATCTGCAACTTTGACTCAACTTCGAAAAAAATATTGGATACCTAAAGGCCGTCAGTTAGTCAAAACAATGATTCGGATCTGTCTCATTTGCAAAAAATACAACGCTAAACCAGCTGATCAATTGAGTGGTCAGTTGCCTCGAGACAGAATTTCCCAATCTCCTCCATTTCAAATCGTAGGAATTGATTTTACAGGTGCAATCCTTGTAAAGGACAATAAAGAGACTCATAAGTCTTATGTTGCTTTGTTTACGTGTGCCGTAACACGTGCCGTCCATTTAGAACTTGTATCGGACATGTCCACAAAGTGTTTTTTACTTGCTTTACGAAGGTTCCTCTCTCGAAGAGGCAATTGCAAGGTAATATACTCCGATAACGCCCGAACATTTACAGCGGCTCAAAGGGAGTTAGTATATTTTACCAACATCTTGAAAGACAGCAAGTTTCAAAATTTTGTCGCAGATAACGGTATCCACTGGAAGTTCATAGTTGAACGTGCCCCTTGGTGGGGTGGGTTTTACGAACGCCTTGTTAAGACTGTAAAGGAACCTCTGCGTAAAATACTTGGCAAGGCCCTTCTGACGTTTGAAGAACTTTCAACGATTCTCTCAGAGGTTGAAGTCATCGGCAACAATCGACCTCTAACATATGTAGAGAATGATCCAGGAGAGCCGGAACCTCTCACACCGGCTCACTTCCTAGAATTGGGTTATGGTGACTTTAAATACCCTGTACATTTTATCGAACTGATTGACTCAACGACAGCCAGGAAGTCGTACAAAAAAAGAAAGACTTACCAGACTCTTCTATTGAAACAACTTTGGAGACGTTGGAAGGAACAATATTTACTCCAATTAAAAACAGTTAATCACTTTAAAACACCATCTCTTCATAAAAACTTGAAATTAAATGATGTAGTTCTTGTTGAAGGGAATGTAAAATCAAAATTATTGTGGGAACTTGGAGTAATCAAAGAGATATTTATTGATAGAGACAATAATGTTAGATCTTGTTTAATAAAAACTTCTAAAGGTCTCTTCGAAAAACCAATCCAATTGCTTTACCCTTTAGAAATCGAATGATATATTTGAACTAATTTTGTTTCTATTTTTTTCAGATTAATGTTAAGAGAAAACACATTATTAATTAATCTCTGTTAAAATTATATGTTGTGAGATCGTGAGGTATGTATCCTAATATTTGTTAATTCGTAATTTGAAAATTCATTGCTAACTTTAATTTTCATCATATATATATGTATATTTTAGTGTATATTTAATTTTTTACTATGCAATATTTATGGTTCAGATTTGATTATTAGTATTGTATCAGTATTAAGTCCTTTGTTACAATTATATTTGAGAAATAATAGTTTGTATTAATGTTAGATATTTACTGGGTGAACATTCTGTTCACCGGTGGGGTGTGTGCTGAAACATTGGCCACACGAGGGCGCTGTTGCGCGCGCCTCAGCACCTCCAATGTAATTGATAGTTGTTGTAATTTTGTATTGTTAACGAATGTAAGCCGCGTCGCGGCAATAACGTCTATTTCATTAAACTATATCATCAAAATACACCGACATGAGTATCCTTTCGTCGTGGTTGCTTTATACTACAAAAACCCCTTGGAATTGCAGGCTAAACTCGTTTAATCGCCATAACGTGTAATTTAACTAACTGAAATCTACCTTTCTGAATATTCTATAACTTATTTCATTTACAAATAGCTACGATCCATACAGTAAATAAAATTCCGATTGTTTGAATAACTGATTGCATTGTTTCAAGAAATTTTAGAGACAATGAAAATATTTGTTCAGTTAGTAACGCAATAGCCTGCTTTGATTTTATTTAAGTATTTGCTTTACGATATAAAGAAATAATTTACGGAGGAAATTAATAGTTTGTTTGTAAATTTCTTTTTCAAAAAGGGATATTCTCCAAAATATTATTATTATTATTTTTCAAAATTTAAATAATTTATTTCTTATGAGTGGAAATTTCAATTTTTTTACAATAAATTATTTCATTCTGCTCTCATATATTCGTATTAAGAATTTGTTTACATTTGATTTCAAATTTTAAAAACGGGTAATTTAATAATTTTAAAAATAAAAGATTTAATTGCATTTTAAATATACTCCATCCTATTACACTAAGATTTAGTGTTCTTACATATTATCAACTGTCCATGTTGAAACATAATCTAATTGAATTCTGCTTCATATAACTTCGGCTAAAAATATCGAGAATGAGACTGAGATTTCAGATTTTAAAAGCAAGCGAAAATTTCAAGTTTTCGTCTTTTTTCTTCCACGTCGAAAATATCGTCGAAACTGACATCAGTATTATACTGAATCTAATGATGAAAATAAAAAATCTTACAGGCATTTTTGTGAGAATTTAACACCTCTCGAATTTATCATCCGATAAAAGCTGATGCTGAACTTTTAAACAAAAACAATGATTTTTCATAAGTGTTCTTTCTTTTTTTTAATTACAGATGTACATAGAGATATAGGAATATTTATGGTGAGAAAAAACTGGAATACTGATTGTTTCAAATTGCCAAGACTTGCACCTTTTGACAATTTTACTCCGAAAAAGGGTGACAGTCAATGAGTAAGATAAGCGCATTTTCTGAGTGCTTTGCTAGATCACACTAAGTAAAATGTAAACATCTCCCCCCTCTATTTTTCACTTCACCCCTACTTTAGTGAAATCAACTCCACCTGGCGTATGTGCAAAAGAGCGGGGAGTTTCGGAATCCGAGAGTCATCTATACTTACTGTGTGATTAATGAGATGAATACTAGCATTCAAAGCCAGTGGAAATGTTGATGTGATAATAAATTTATACATCATTATCGAATGATATCGTGGAATAATCAAATAAATTTTACCGATAAAAAATAAATTATTTTTCATTAAAATAACTTGAGTATTTGCCATAGAAGATCTGGGCAACTAAAATGAAAGGGAAATTTTAATATTCCGGATTCCAAATTCTGAAAAGTAACATTAAATAAATCTAATGTCTAAAACTTTACCAATTTCTCTTACCGTTTATTTAAAAAATGCGTCATTTTGAAAAATATCACTAACTGCATTCTTCATGTCAAAGTTTTGATTTATATGCCATATGTGCAACTCTTATTTGATAAATGCTTAGGCAGTTTTACCTCTTTTTATTACTCCCAATTTATGACGGAAATGAATTTTCTAATTTTGAATGCTTTGCCCTTTCCCATATTTCACCATGAAACTTGCGATATGTCTGGAGGATTTAAAAAAGTCCCTTTTTCTGAGAAAAACAATTTTGTTGTCAATAATCTGCACAGATTCTAAAACCTTAGGATAGATAGAGAGGTTAGAATCCTTAGAAATTCGAGATCGATCAATCAGAAGATGTGAATAAATCTTTGAGTATAAAAGAGCATGATTTACTGCTATTTCTAAGATTTATTCTTCGTCAAACTCACTTGAAAGGAAAAATTCATTTTCTTCAACTTTTTTTCTGTTGTTATGCAGATTTTTCCTTTAATAAAATATTTCAGTTTATGCATTTTTGATTCCAAATCATTAAAATAATGTAGAAATATTGTATATTAAGCGGAAGTCTCAATGGATTTATTAAATACATTTGCGTTTTCCAATAGGGTGTTCACTGGGTTTGGTTGACATTGAGTTCTAAACAGCGAAAGCATGAACCACATAGCAAACAAATGAAGGGAGGCTGTCTTTTCCAACAGCCGCTGATGTAAAAGGCGTAGTACTACTTTACTCGCATGACTCTTTTGTTTCTCGAAGTTTCTCGTAAGTTTTTAATTTTAAGTAAGTTTTTTTTGGAACTTCGGTTGTTACCCTTTATCTCTAAAATAAGACGCTAGTCATGTTTTCAACATATGTAGTTATCGAGATATAGAGGATCGCGTCACCAATTCTTGCGTATATTTGCCCAACTTTGCGACTCATTAGTCGCTGAACTACAATTCCGATTTTCCAATTTTTTAAAACTTCTGTTGTTACCCTTTATCTCTAAAATAAGACATTAGTTATGTTTTTAACATATTGTGACAAAATCAACTTGTGGGTGTATGTAAATGCAGTCCAATAAGCAGGATTACAAAAATAAAGCTCTTTATTTTACAAATATTCTCAAGCAAAGAAACGTAGCACAAGTATTAACACAGCACTAGTAAAAATTCACAACAGAGACTACCAATAAATCTCAACACAATGCTCAAAGGTTTCTTGTTAACTCACCAGCTTGCTTGCAGGTCAAATTCCAACTAACTTTTCTTGGCTTGAGAGCTTGCCTTTATACTTTTCAACAGGAAGTGACTTCATTACGGAGGAAGTGACGTAGTCTCTAGAAAGTTCATGAAACCAGTAGAAATAGCTTGAAATTTCGAGGTCCTTCTAGAGAATTCCACTTGTCGCCAAAGTCGCCAACTTTGTCACCAAGTCGCCAAAATGGTCGCCAAATTTGTCGCCAAGGTCGCCAAATTTATCGCCAAGATTAGCATCTCAGGGAAACGAATTTATAGCTTTGTAACATTATGTAGTTACCGAAATATATAGGATCTGTCAAACCAAATTTTGTGGCGTTTTGGTGTGTGAATCAACCTCCTTTCTGAGATCCCAATGGGAGGAACGTAGTCCTACGTTTAAAAGGTTTGGAAAGCCATTACGAATAAAAATTGCATTAAAAAGAAGATTATTGTGCATACGTAAGTGAATAACATGCGCTTTATTTTGAATGATATATCTACTTCAATATTACCTCAGTTTTGCTTAGTACTGTGAACTTTACGTCTACGTGAGGACTATCTTCGGCCTTACCTTTTAATTCTGCTAAATAGTGATAATAACACAACGCTGGTAGCTCAGTCTCAAAATTTCCACGAAACAAAAACATGATGATCTCTGGAATACGATGGCAGAGTTAATATTATTTACCAGACTTCATGTATGGGTTATCATAAGTGGAATCGGCGTCTAACTCGAGATCCCCAATCTCGACATGAGGCCATATACCAGGAAGCTACGGATTTTATGTAGACGTAAATAAAGATGGTGCCTTTGTCCTCTGATGACAGAGTTAACATGTATCAGGTCCAAATACACAGTACATTTTCTTTGGAAAAACTTGGTCTCTAACTCGTGATCCTCCATTCTTAGACTGACATTTTACGCCTGAAACCTTTATGCATATATGAAGGAAGGTGATACGATTATTTTAACCATTGTCTAATTATCATTATTTACTCTTGAAGAAAGTTGCGGTTAAATATGTTAAGGGCAGTGCGTGCTGAACATTTCACAGAACTATAGTTGATTATCTAGGTTTCATATGATAAACCTACATATTATTTTAGTCATCAGTGGATAATATATTAAATTAAATTATTCGTTTAATTTTAAATTCGGTAACGGAAAAACTATACTACCCAGCTAAAAAAAATCTGCAAAAATCTTTTTAAAAAATCTGCAGAAAATCTGAAGTATTTGGAACATGTTTTCTTCAGATTGTCTGCAGAAAAAAATGTAGAATATCTGAAGAAAACTATTTTCCAAATACCTTCAGATTTTCTGCAGAAAAAAAATGTAGAATATCTAAAGAAAAATATGTTCCAAATACCATCAGATTTTCGGCAAATCTTTCTACAGTCAAGGCTTAATTATTAATTTCAATTACTGCAATTATTAATTTCATTATTAATTTAAATAATCTAATTTGTGATTCAACTTACTTGTACGATATCGATTCAGATTGTGACAAACTTCAAATCATCCTGGCCCGCGTTCATATAGTTGACAGGCAGGAACGCTAACCACAAGGCCACGCCGGACTGCACGAGATGGAGGTAAAATAATCTATTTGAGTTTTAGTGTCACCATAGCTCTCGTGGTGCCATTTAGTGGTGTAAAAAATCAACCATGGTCAGAATACGTGTTTCAAAGTCGTAGAGATGAGTAATATATGAGATTAGTAATATTTTTGTTCAATAATTTAGATTCTCTGTTTCAATAAATTCGGTTTCACCTTTTATCTTTCTGGTAAGCCTTCTCTCCATCCAAAGGCCGCAAGCTCCACTTTTCCCTTCTTTTCGGAGGAAAATAGCTAGTCAGAAATGCAGTTGGAAAACTAATTGGAAATTAATTAAATTATGAGGGAAAAGTTTAAAATGGTAAAACCTCAAATATATATTTTAAAGATTAATTTAGAATTCATTTTTTCAGTGGCATATTTAAAACTATGAGTGCCTAAGACAATTTTCGTTTGGGAAATTTTTTGAAACTCCTGTCTGCTGTAAACTTAAACAATAATGATAATTACATTTTAATTTTGTTTTATATCCTTTGGAAAATAAAGCTGCAATATTAGAGAATATGGTGCACAATATGTATTTAGAGAAATGCAGATATTATGAAATTGCAGTTAAATCTTCAAAAAATCAACAGATATTGGTCAAGCTTAATGATGTTGTGAAAATCTGCTAAATAACTGCAAATTGAATTGAAGAGAAAATGCAGATTTATTGAAGTCTTAAAAAATCTACAGGATATTTAAAGAAAAATAAAAAAGAATTTTTTTACAGATTTTATGTAGATTAAATTGAAGAAGAAATGCATATTTTTTGCTGTCTTACAAAATCTGCAGGATATTTAGAGAAAAATATAATAAGAAATTTTTCTGCAGATTAAATTGAAAAAACAATGCAAATTTTTTTCTGTCTTCAAAAAATCTGCAGAAATCTTTAAAAAAACTTCAACACAATTTTTTCCTACAGATTTTCTGCAGATTTTTTTTAGCTGGGAAACACAGTAAAATTTTAAACATTTTAAAAAAATGCAGTGAGTTACAGATTTATCCTAAATGAATTTCAATAAAAATTAAGATAGTTTAATTTAGTTGGAGGAAAGAATGTTTGTTAAAGAATAGAATGAGTAGTAATCAAAAAAAGTCAACGAAAGTTTTAATTAGTATGTATTTTAGCGATTTTAAAAGAAAACTAAATTGATCTTCATTATTTCTTTTAGAATCGTAATAGCTAAGGATCTCATAAAATACAATAATTTAATAAAAAAAATTACAAAAAGACTTAACAATGGGAAAACTTGATATATATAGTATTTTCTGATTCATATATATTATATAACGCAAGAATAGTTTAAATTTAGCAATATGTATTTTAAGATATGTGGAATCATTGGATTAACTGCTTCTTCAGAATATCCAGAATATCTTTACCTTTAGATTTCAGAATATTCTTTAATTATATGCAGTTTAATCAATTTGTATTACTAAAAACTTAAAAAAATAATTAAACACGAAAGATCATGCATTGTACGAAATGTTTATTACGACAAAATGCAGATTAAATGTCAATTTCAGACAAAATGATATTCTCAGAGCACTGTGGAAGAAATGAATCACATTAAATTGTTTATTATATTCCCAATTTAAAATTTTATATATAGTACAATATACTTTTCACAAAATAATTAATTTTATTAACATTCCTATAAATATGCATAAATTAACTTGAAAAATTCAAGAAAAAATAAAGAAAATCTTTCACGCATTTATAATTGGTGCTGACAATCTCAAGAAACGGTTTTTTATCGATAAATTATATTCCATGCTTATATTTTTAAGAACATCAGGGTGTGAAACGCATTATTCTTACACATCAAAAGATATTTGCTGCGCTTGCCGAAATATTGCTACTAAAGCAAAAAAGAAATTTAAAAAATAAAATCTCATTTTTTATCAAATTAATAAAATTATTGAATGTGTTTTAACAGCTGACGAGTATACGGACTTATTTTGCAATGACTTTGGAAAATTGGATAAGAATTTACAAATAAACCATTTTTAGAAATTATAGCATATTTTTCACTTGAATGATTTTTTATATACTGATATTGCACTACTATACTAGTATTGGATCAAGATAAAAATATATTATTTGTATTAATTTTTATCAGGGTTGTGTTGTAAAATATTGATAGGTTAAAACACATTTTTTATCACCCTTGCAAAAGGAATACAAGCTTTTACTAAATAAGAGTTAGAAATGATATACAAAAACATTATATGAAGCTTTTTCTAAGATATAAGTTTAAATCACAGTAAAGTAGGATTTATGATAAAAACTAAATAAAACTTCGACCATTTCTCAAAAAAAATCATTCTTTCCAATAAAAATCTCAGTATAAGCTAAATATGAATAGCAACTGATGTTACGTAGCAAATCCAAACTAATAAAAACTTATTTACTAGAGATATTTGCAGTAGAAAATGAACAATTTCTACAGAAATACTCCGCAATTTGAGACAATCGGTTCGATTCGAATTCTGAAAATTGAGTAAACGGAAGTTTAAACAATCAATCTTCTGCATAATTCAGAAAAAGACATTATGGTTTCGCCATGTCATTGAACAAAGTTCTGCTAGATACAATGAATCCGTCTTTCGATCTTTATTATATCCCAATCGGAAAATGATATTTTGGTACTCAAAGTTTGGATCATTTGAATAATGGCGCCTATAAGTCATGGAACGTAATTGTCAGTGATTGCATCAGTATGACAAAGTCGTAAACATTTATTTTAAAAGTAATGCCATATTTTTTGAAAATAAAATATTTTCGATCATCTTGAAATAACGAATTATTATTGCTAGAAATGTAGATCCGGATGAGTCAAATTCGGTGTATCCTAATGTCACCATTTTATCAAATTCAGCAAGTGACTAATGTTTCAATTTTGGACACATATTCCTCATAGGTTTACATTATTCCTTTTTGCATTGAAAAGATATTCTATTTTTTTCAAGGCGTTTTGTTACGTATTGTACTATATCTCAAACATCAGATGAAGTATAATGACGCTTGCCTTCAAAAATAGTACATTTGTTCTGGACATACACAAAGAACAGATATTTTTAACATCAAATACTAATACAATATCTCTAAGAATATTTCAGTCATTAATAGCAGTGTTCCCCAACCTTTTTATTGCCGCGGACCGGTCAACGTTTGATAATTTTACCGCGGCCCGCTGGGGGGGGGACGTTGATTGTTTATATTTTAGATTGTTTTGATTTAATAATTTTAATTTAATTGTATTTAAAAATTAAAAAAAACAATTTTTAATAATTGGTTTTTAATAAACAAATATTTAAGCATATTCAAAATAAAATACAGTTACACCAAAAAATGAATATAAAGTGATTTAACGTTTTAATTCACTAGAATGCTAAATCAATGAGAACCCTGAGTTTGCTTCTTTTCAACGAGACGGTTCCATCTGGGGTAAGAAATCGATCACAAGATTTGAAGGAAGACAGTCAAGTTGAATAAAAGCTTATAAAAATGGAAGTAATTTAATGTTCCTTGGGCGGCCCGGTACCATTTGATCCACGGACCGGGGGTTGGGGACCACTGATTAATAGCATCGAATTCTCGAAACTTTTTTTCATCATTGTCAGTTAACGCTCACAAAACCAAAATATAATGTGGCGATGGCAAACTTTTTTTATTATTTTTTGAAATGGGGAAAGTAGGGATACTTGATCATATGGGATACTTGAGCCACCCCTTTTTTCTATACAGCATGTTTATTTTCCTTTCTTCAGCTGACAACATTTAAACATATTTATAGTTCTACATATGTGTAAAAGAAAGTAAGGTGACTAAATTTTTTGTATTCAAATTTTGTTTTTAAACTGTAATAGTATTCTTTGCTGAAATAATTATAATTTAAGGTACATTTTAAGTTTAAACATCTACAGGTTTTATTTAGTTATAGTTTGGTAAACAAAAATGGTGTAGTAGTGTGGATACTTGTGACACTGAGACTGGGGATGCATGAGCTATGGCTCAAGTATCTCTATTGTGAAATTAGTGTTCATTAACTTTGTTATTTAGAGCATTTGAGAATTTATTTTAACAAAATTTGCTATGTTTAAGATATATCTGAGTAGTAGACTTTCATAAAAAATACTAATGTAGCAAAAAAAAAGATCATTTGTCACTGATAGGTCACGTATGGGGCAATCAAGTGCTCTATTGAAAATAACCAGATTTCTTCAGTTTTTACTCCCCATGAAGATGTAAACTTACTGTATATTGTAATTTTTTTCTTCTAAACTTACTGAATATTGTAATTTTTTTCTTCTTTTTCTGGTAATATGCCTGTAAATACTCCTATTTCTGGGACCTTAAACAGTGGAACAACTGTTTCACCAGAAGTTGTGCAACCTTGTCCAAAAGCATTGCTTTGCATTATGAAAGTGTTTAGGAAAAGAGCTAAATCAGCTAGATTGTCTTCCACTCCCGAAAAACAAAAAATGAAGAAAAGCTATTTAAAATATCACACAAAGGAAAAAAGAAGAGCGACAAAGATCACAATTTGAATTTTCTTGAAAATTACAAAAGGTTAAAGGCATCTGATTTAGATTCTGACAATTATTCAATTAAAAGTACAAGTTCAACAATGTCAGTAGATGGAAATACTGAAAGTGGTGATGATTTTATCAATAGGAAACCTGCTATTGATGATAGGCTACTGGTAAAATATACTAAGGGAAGAAAACCATAAAACAATTTGTTGGTCAAATTCTTAATATTTCCGAAGATGGACTGAGAATAAATTTTCTCGAAAAGTTGCAGATTCCAAATTGAAATGACCACAAAATTGCTGTAATTGGTGAAAACAAAATTGAAATGATTATTCGACCACCAAACATCACCACAAAAAATGACAATGTTGTCAATTTCGTTTTCACGTCTGGTTTTGAAGGACATTTTTTATATTAAGTGTGAAATAAAACATGTCTGAAATAATTATAAGCGTTAAAATTTATAACATTATATTTTGTAGATATTGTTTCAGAGCTGGCTCAAGCATCCCTACACTATGGATCATGTATCCCACTCATGGGGATATTTGAGCCACAATGTGAAACAAAGAGTAAATATTTATTAAGTAATAAAATTAGACGAAAATGGCTAATTTTCTCATTTAATTTCGAAGGCAAAATCCTAATCTATACATTACAATACTCTATTCTTCTAATTCTAATTAAAAAATAAAATTTTATAATTGGTTCCACTATCCCTCTTTCTCTCCTGCGCTCGTGTCAATCTATTTTTTTTATTTTGTTAATTTCCTTTAAAACGTTTCTTAGAATCTATAATTTTTGAAGTGTTTTTTATCATTGCTGTCATTCATAATAACACAGTCCTCCAGATAACTTCATAGATTTAATGGAGAATCTTCTGAGAGTTACGTTTCTTACCCTTTCAAATTTATGTTTCTTTAGCGTAGCATTATTTGCGCAAGTGTATTCAAAATTGCATTGTAGGTTTTTGAATTGATAAATGAATTTAATTGATTTCAGTTAAATTATCAATGAGATAATGTTTTTATTTTTCTTCATTTATTTACTCCTTGAGATCTCACCGCTAACTCATTAATATGCAAGAGTACTATCTATAAAGAAACACTTCAATTTTAGGTTTTCTACAATAAATTTCTTGTAGAATGTCTGCAAAAATCTCGGCGTGAAAGATATATCAAACGCTCCATGGCTTATTTCTTCTTGTTTAATAAATTACGTGTGTTATAGAGGATATATTTTACCATTGTTTCAAATGAATGATATTTTTTGTATATATTATGAATTGATCAATTTTGAAATTTTAGAATAATTAAACCTAATGTGAAGAAAATGGAGAGTATTTCTTGAATTAAAATAAATTGACTTTTAAATTTTAAAGACTGAAAGATTCTTTTGTAAACTGATTACGAAAGTTTAGACTTGAATGTAATGTAATTGAAAGTTGTGTGTAATATAGTAAAGAAGTTAATCTATTATTATAAAATTTACATCAGAATTCTCCATTATTGACAGAAAGTTCTCCACAACAATGTTTTAAGGAATTTAAATTTCTATGTATTGTAGTTGACAATATTAAGCCTTAATATTTATATAATTGGTTTTTTTAAGTCATTTACATGCTATTAAAAATCGAGTTTATTAAAATTAGATTTAAATCGCAATAAGGCTAAAGCCTTAAATATGTATATAAAATTATTTTACTTAACATGCATAAAAACAAAGGAGGACTCAGACGGGGAAAAACGGAACTTTATTTTGAATTGAAAAACAACCAATCATTTTGTGTGCTGCCAGACACAAAAGGTAAATTTTATAAATTACTTAAAAATGAACTCTAAGACAGTTTTATTTTATATGGACGAGATTTCTGGTATCTTTATTTTATATTCACAAACCGTTTTCCGGTAATCTTCCGATTTAAGAAACCGCAGATTCATTTGGATACTGTATAAAGTCCTAAGTTCGAATCAGTTCTTTCTTTAGTACAGCGATTATCAACTTGTGGGGCACGGGGGCGCAATAACATTGAAAGGGGGACGCGATAACACTGAAAAGTGGGCGCGAGCATATCGGAAAGAAAATATTATTTAAAAAATTTATTATTTTACTGAAAGGAAAATGAAACAAAATACATTCTTACATATTAAAAAATAAAATACACATTTACAATAATATAATACACTTATAAATAGGATTGTATCTGTACTGAACAATGTATTTAATAATTAATTTATCAATACTAAAATAAAAATGTTTATTAATTATTAGTGATTCCTCTGGAAGCCTCTCAAAGCCGCGAGAATGTCCGATGTGGTGGACTTAAGATAGAACAATAGAGACTAAGAGTTAATAAGAGAGAGTAATTCAGGTTTTGTTAATTCAGCGGATCGGTGTAGCTAAATAAAAATAAATTTATTTGTTCTTTGTAATTTGAAAAGTTTGTAATTATTCGTAATATAGCGTAGTATGGCTTTAGCGTCAAAATACCAAAAATACATTATTATTGTATGGGTGAGTTTTTTTTTTTTTGTTTATTTACATTAAAATGCGGTAACTAAGTAATTCCGGTGTAATGCTAAGTCAATGGAATCTTCAAATCCGAAGTCCAGGCTACATTGCTACCAGCGGTTGTCCATCCAATGTTATTGTATCACGGGGTGGGGGGGGGGCGATTAAAATTATGATTGGAAATTGGGTTGCAAATACTGAAAGGTTGAGGAACACTGCTTTAGTACACAAAGCGTTGAATTATGTGTTCTTTGAGATTGTGTAATTCTTTTTATTTAATTCCGTTAAAGAAAAGGTCTTTAAATGGCTAAATTCCAAGTAAAACGATTGTAAATAGCTAAATCATTTGGTTAAAAATTAACCGACAGTGATTTTCTAAATCGTTTGGTTAAAAAATAACCGACAGTGATTATCTAAATCGTATGCTCAAAAATTTAACACCCAAAAAAGCTTTAGAAATCCCCAAAAAAAGCGATAAAGAAAAATTGTGGCAGGCTTTTTCCACAAAATTATGCTCTTATGTAAAGTAAACGTTTAAAACGACAGCAATAGCAACATGAAATTTAATATTTTCTATGTATCCTTAAGCTATTACATAAAAAAAAACTCTACTTTAAACTTAACCCTCTGAGCGGTTATCTATTTTGATATACTAGCTTTAAAATCTTAAAAATAATCTTTTATAGAGAATAAGTGGATTTTTATTGCGTTTAATGATGCCTCTGAAATCTTAAGAATATTTTACCCATAGCAGCTTAAGAAATTATGCACATAAACATGAATTATCTGTTTTTAAGCTCAATATGAAACGCTTAGAGGGTTAATTAACATCTTCAAACAAAGTGTTGACATTTTGAAGATTCCCATTGACTTAGTATTATCACCGGAAGTTGGTGGTTATGGA
Source organism: Araneus ventricosus (assembly GCA_013235015.1). Classification (NCBI taxonomy): domain Eukaryota; kingdom Metazoa; phylum Arthropoda; class Arachnida; order Araneae; family Araneidae; genus Araneus; species Araneus ventricosus. The sequence goes on from BGPR01000099.1 coordinate 257,736, forward strand.
GGAAGTCCTTCTTTAATGCAAAAACAAAACTTGTCCATGTGAAATCATTTCGAGTTATTAAAACATTTAACGAGGCATAAGGCTTTAGATATTATAACATATTCCCTATCATTTTAAATAACAAGAAATAACATTTATTTTTTCGCAAAAACTTATTTATCACAAACAAAATAAAATTACAAACATTAATTACAAGTAATTTATATTCACGATACTCAAAGCGTTACGAATCTCAAAGCAATTTCAACGGATAGCTCTCATTAATATAAATAATATATTACTTTTGATATTTTCGTTTCACAAGTATCATACTTAATACAACAGAAAAACTTCGTCATTTCAGGAAAGATGAAGAAGAAGTAAAATAAAGTCTAGAGCCATATGGTGGTGATGAAAATGAACGCGCAATAACAAATAGCCGACATTGCATGCAAGCAGAGATTTTGTCACATAATTCTTACAAGATTTCACCGATTATAATGCTGTAAGATATGGACGAGTTTTCTGCTTTACTTGTTTACATTTAAGTGCCTGTACTACGTACGTAATTCCGATTGTAATGCTAAGTCAATGGAATCTTCAAAGCGGAAGTCCAACATACAAGCAGATAAATTGAAGGTTTTTAATGTAAGTAAACAAACCAGAAAAGTCGTCCAAAAGAACGGAGAAAAATCAGCAAATTCCAGATGGCTTCGGACAGATCCGGGTTATTTGATTGCTTTCTTAATATGCTGTATTCTTTAAGCTTTATGCTTTAATCTTTATCTAAATGTTTTTCGATACGTTCAGTCTCCAGTAGCATGTATTATTAAAATGTTTTTAGGACATATATGGAGAAACCTTTTGTTCAACATGTCTTATCTCTATTTGTCATTGCAGTATTAAATAGTTTTGTTACAGGGCGTTTTAACAGTGTTTTGAAATTTAGAAAAAACTACGTTATGCTTTCCTGTATGGACGGAGAAAAGAACAATTTATTTATCATTGGATGAATAAAAGAAGAAAGAAATTTAAAAAATTGACAGAATGGGAGAAGCTATTGTTACGAAAATCGTCCTGTGTGTGTACGGTGAAAACATAAGCAGATTAACGGAGAATGCCAATTTATTCTCCAGTACTCAGGAAAACACGAAACACATGTCACATTAAAAACAGCAATTGCGCAGATTAACAACACAAACAAACAGCAATTCACTAATAAGAACAGCAACAGCACTTTCAATACCACTCGATGTCTAACAGCTTACTAGCTCGCACAGCGGATAAAACTCCAAAGAGATATTCCAAAGATGTTCGCACTCCAAAGGCGATACCAGTTGATCAACACGTTAAAAATCGATCAACACACACTCACTGCTCTGTGATCCGAGCACGGTCGATTTATAGTCTCCTCGACAGGCCGTGATGTCACATGGAATCATCTGGATAAATCCGATTATCGGCCCCTAATAGAGATATCAAGAAAATTCTAGTACTTTTGAGATCTCACATTTGTTCGAAAAACTTCTTACCAAAATGGTTGCCAAGGTCGGGTGTCGATAGATATATTCCCATACATACCCCTGTAAAACTCTCTTTCCAACCATAAGACTCACATTACTGGGAGGTGACTTTCCATATTCGTAACAATATGAAAACAATATTTTTGCGTTTCCAAAAATGTATCTTTTAGTTGTTTCAGTATTTTATTTTAGTTCATTTGGTCAAATATTTACAGTAAAAGAAATATTTTTTCTTGTGTGCATCATGACTAAAAATGTTGAAGAAGATTTTTTTGGGGAGTTAAGAAATGGGAAAACACTGTAATTCATTACCGACAAACATTCTGAGTTCAGCTTCCAGTAAACTTCAAACAATATTAAGAAACATAAAATTTATTTTCTACATAAGATCCCCACTGTGGAAGCTATCTGCGTGGGTATCTTCCGTTATTCATTGTATTCTTTTTCCATTATTTGAAGAATGAAATCCCTACACTGGCTACAAAATATTTGTTATCCCCACTCCCTCCTCTCAGTAGAAGCTTAGTTTACATACTCCATTAAAAGTTGTGGGCTTGTTTTGCACAAGCTTCATTAAGAACTATTGTTTAAAAGTTCAAAGGTTGCTCTAGGCTGCGAGATACAGAAGATTGAGTTTCACCATTTCAAGCAGTCGGGTATCTCGTTTCACATTAAAACGGAGAGAATTGATTTCGGAGCTCTGATTTACAATCTCAATAATCTTCAAAGAAAGGGAGATTGTTTTCTTAGCCCGGAGCATTTGTTATGCAGATTCGAATTAAAAGGTGGAATAAGGCATAACTGAATTTTCTTGTGGGTTTTTCAGGATGAAGAGTAATTTAGAGTAACAATGCGTGGCTTTGAAATTTATTCGTGATGCAGATCTTTTGTGAGGATGAAAAGGAATTTTTGGAGAATAATGTTACTTTTATGTTCTTTTCAGGAATTCGCAAGTAACTTGAAATATTTATCGAAAACTATCAGTTAGTATCTGGTATATTTAGTTTCTGATTCTGAACTTTGTTTTATGCAAATTGCAAATGAGAATCAATATTTAGATTTACTATCATCTTTAAGTTTCTTTATTTTAATCAAAAATCATTTTAATAAAGTAGTGCTATTAAAGGCAAAAAATTACAAAAAAACAACAACTAAGAATTCTGGGACTGAATATTGTATAATAATCTTGAACGAAAATTTATCTCGAAATACCCCTTCATTTTGAAGATATCTTTCCTACTTTTGTTCAATATCTACTAATAATTAAAGAGAACTTGCCCATTTTTACGACCAACTGGTCGCCCGTAATATTAATAGTCTGCTCACAAATTGGCGAATTGGTGCACAAATTTCAAATTGGTGGTTGTTGTGGCTGAGGTACTATTCCAAAGTTTTATTTTGCTATACATGTTGAAAATGGAGGGTGGTGAGGGACGAGCGACTATTAATGACATATCTAGGGTTATAATCTTTCATACGAACTAAAAATTGTCGAAATCGATCCATTGTTTTGATTTGGGGGATTCTGGCAAGGTTTTTTCCGATAGAGAATACTCGATGAAGTAGTGTTTCTTTCAATTTATCTCAAAAATGGCGGATGGGTGGGTGGAAGGTGACCATTGATGACATATCTAGAGATTATAAGTTTCCATATGAAATAAAAATTATCAAAATCAGTTGTTGCTGGGGACTAGACTTCTGTCTTTGCCATTTATTTTAAATATATGTGTGTTTGTCTGTTGGGGCTCAGCAGGAAAAAATATTTGACACAGAATTACCAAATGCGGTTCAAATATTCTTTGGAGGGTGTGAGTTTGTGGGAGGGATTTTTTTAGAATTATCATTAGAACTTGAATTAATCCAAAATTAAGCAAACTTTTGGCTAATCTAAGGTATGAAGATTCTGCTTATTTTTTAAATATTATTTGGTAATGGTAACTTTGTGTTTTCAAATTGTTTGTGAAATTTGCAAACAGTGCCTCCGTAGATATTAAGCATATTAAAAAATATATCCGGTAAGATGCATAATTGTGGTTGTTATTTTCTAATTCTTTTCATCAGCATGTTAGATCGGTTAAAACCTAAGAAAAAACCATGGAAGAAAAATAAGTAGCAATATTTTAATGCATATTTTTCTTGATTAATAAGAAGGGGGAATTAGCGCTGCGAAAATCCAATCAGATAACGCTTGTGAAACATGACACCATTACGGAGATCATGTACACATTGCAAGACTACTATAATAGTTAAATATCTGTCAAAATTTGAAATTTAAAAATATAATGCCAAGTGAACCATGATTATAAAACTATGCTGTAAAGATTCAGTTGAAATGAAACTCAGACAGCATAACCGGCGAACAAGCTGGTCGCCAAAGACGGCTAGTTATTGATGAAGAAAATGTCCAATCTTTATATATAAAAGGCAAATACCATGACTCACTGACTCACTCATCACGAAATCTCCCAAACCACTGGGACTAGAAACTTGAATTTGGAAAGCGGTTGCTTCTTCGGTAGTAAGTGCTCACTAAGAAATTATTTTTCGAACTTTTAATTAGAATTTAAATTATTTAAAATTTACTTTAAATTTTAACGTTTTTCCGGAATAACTTCGGATCCTATTATCGCAAAAAATCATTTTTACAACATCTTAAAGATAAAAAATTTATCTTTTAATGAAACCGACCTTATTTCTATGCAACATTTTGTTCAATTTTAATTAATGTTTCAAAATGTTTTAAAACATGAATTGTAACAATGTTTTTATTGTTGTAAACAAAATTCAAACCCTCTCATTATTGCAGCAAATTTTTTATTCACGCGCTTTTGCAATTGTTACAGTTGTAATAGTATAAATTTTCTTGGGAAATTAACACCAAAGCAGAATTTTCACTTTAGTATTCATTGCATTGCTGAAATATTTTATCGCACTGGCTTCACAGTAATATTTTTCTTAACACATAGCAACAGCTATTTCATTTCAGTTTTTTTTTGTTTCCAAGCATTTAATCTCATGCTTTCCTACCATTTTCAAACTATCGGGCATGAAAACGCTTTAAATTTTTGTATATTGTATGATAAGTAAGTTTTTATTCAAATTTTGGTTAGGTTTAAATGTACAGTTTTGTCGGTTGGGCTTCCGCGACCATATTCAGAGTTAATCATTCTACCGATGAGTGATAGATGAATTGAGTGAGAGTTATTTGAAATGCAGTATTTAAGTTTCGTTAGCTGTGATACATCATACAGAATTATATCGGTGGCATTTTAAAATCTGCCAAATACAATAAAATAATCACTTTTTTTCATCTTTCCTAAGTTAGAGCGGGGGAAACTGCAATGGGGAATGCTAGAATTAATGTAAAATACAAAAATAGAAACTAATATAAACAGGCGAACCAGCTGGTCGCCGAAGTTGACTCGTGTATATATATATATAAAGAAAGTCACTCACTGATTCATCACCAAATCTTACAAACCACTGGGACTAGAAACTTGGAATTTGGCAGGTGATTGCTTCTTGGGTAGTAGTTGCTCATTAAGAAAGGAATTTTCGAAACTTTAATTAAAACTTTAATTAATGAAAAATTACCTTCAATTTCAACGTTTTTTCGGAATAACTTCGGACCATATTATTGCAGAAAATTCATTTTAAATATTCTTAAAGTTCAAACAATTAGCTTTTCAATAATACCAATTTCATTTCCATGCGACATTCTGTTTAATTTTAATTTTTGAATATATTTTCAAACACAATTTCTAACAATGCTTCTACTGTTCTAAAGCCCACGAATTCCTTCTCTCTGATCCGTTCTTTTACGAATGCATTCTAATTCTTTTTGCATTTAATTCATGTCTATATATTTATTAACTGGAATATCTGTTTTTTGGATATTTTAACTTAATCTACTAAGTTAACTAAATCTACAAATCCTGGATGTATAAATTGTTGTTATTAACGGATTATAGATCCCTTGCAGAATATAGTTAATTATAATATTTTGTTTAGAGATATATTTAAAACTATTGGAGATAGTATATTAAAACTATTAGAAGGGAAACTATTTTTATCCAGCGCAATAAGGTACCAATAGTGTATTACTACGCGGATGAAGTCGTGAGCATCAACTAGTCTTCTATATTTCTCTAAATCAAAAGAAATGTAAATTTCTTTAAAAAATTGAAATAAAACATTTTTTCAATTCCATTTGATTTAACTAGGACATATAAATATTCCTTATAAATATATATACAAAACTAATAAAAGATCAAAAGCGTTTAAAACAATGATGATGTTCCATTAATATTAGTGATATGCAAACAGTGCGTTTCTTTTGAAATCCTTAATCATTCCATTTAATTTTTCTCATCATTGTATAGTAATTTCGTTTGGTTTCAGAATGCCGTGTTAATTGATTTATCCAAAAGAGCTCCAAAAGTGATATTTCCAAGAAATTTCCGCCCCCAAAAATATAGATTCAAGGAAAATTCAAACTGCAAAGTAATATATTTTTAAATAATGAACTATAATAAACCAGAATTAATTTCTTTAATATAATAAAATTGGAAACAGAGGGGAAATTTCTTAAGCTTGCATTTCAATAAAAGATGAAAAAAAGATTTCCTGTTTTAAAATCTTTTTTCAATATAGTGCGCGATAATACGGCTGATATAGCCTTTAATTGGAGAATATGAATTCTTCAATATATCAATTTTTTCTTGAAAAAGAAGTTATTTTTTCTTAAACAGACTGCAACTAATTTATATCAGAGTGAAATGGAAACATTCGAATGTTCCCAGTTCTTTTCGATTTCTATTTCTAAAATAGATTTTAAAGAACATTCGTTTATACTATTACAAACTTCAAAAGTAAAGATTTTTTTTATAAAAAAGTACATTAGAATTTTATTCTGTCTATACCAACATCTTGAAATAATTGAAAGAACAGCGGTTCAAAACTTTTAAATCAGTGATTTTGTATTTGGTCAAATAATCCAACTCAGTTCTGGTAGAGGAACTTCCGAACTGAAACAATTATAAATCTTTGACATAACTTTTTGGAAGACATGTCAAAATAGTTTTCCATTTTTTTTCAGTATGCAATGGTTTATTAGCCTCGCCATTTTTTTAACATTTACCAATATTTTTTTCTGTTTAATGTATCTTCACGCTGCGTTTAACTTTCGAGTGACCAGTCGCCAGAAAACACCGAGCTTGTGTGTTTGAGGATTTCCTCTACATTGTGCCAGATTCAGAAATGCAACGAAAATATTTTTTTCTATATTAGTTCTTTTTTGCTTCAGTGAAAAATACACTTTCAAATATTTGGTTATTTTACCTTGTTCAATTTTCATTTATATTTTTCTACAATTCAGTATTAACAATAGCTACTTTAAGGAAAGAAACATAACTAATATTTACTTAAATTACTTGAATTGAATTAATATATTGTGAAATTAATATGGCATAGTTATTGGCTAAGATTCATTTTACCTTGATCGATTTTCTTTCTCATTTTTTCTACAATTTAGTATTAACAATAGCGACTTTAAGGAGAGAAAGATAACTAATATTTACTTAAATGACTTGAGTTGAATTAATATATTGTGAAATTAATAAGGCATGGTTATTGGTTAAGATTGAGAAAGTTTCAAATTTTGTCAATATTCGAAGTTTTTAAATTTTTAAGCTCATCCTCAAAATGAAAATGATTACACCGTTCCATGATAAAAGGTGTTACAACCAAAATGAAGAAAATAAAATATGTTTCGTTTCATTCAGATTTTTCTCTTTGCAATTTTTTCTACATACGAATTGTCAATTTTATAACGAAATTCGATTCTTTTTCAAGCTTCTAATGGATGAGGTTTAATTAATATTCGATATATACAGTAAAACTTCGATAAACCATTATCGTCCGGACATGTTCTGCGGCTGATAAACGACTTGACGGATAAAAGAAATCTCTTAATGCATATGTGCAGTAACATGATTTCACTGCTGGCCTGGGACAAAAATGAAAATAAAATCCTTTAAAAGTGAATAACACATACATATTGTACTTAATTTTACAAACCTATCAAAATAAATTTCAATATAAGAGTAATAATGTACCGAAATATATTGTAATGCTATAAACATTCTTTAATTTTTGCTTTTTAGACGATGACGGATAACAGAAACTGACTGTTATACGAGTGACGGTTCTTCGAAGTTTCACTATACAAGAATTTTGAAATGAAATTTTTGTTATGTTTTTAATCATTCACGGAATTATTCCATATTTTTCACCGTTTTAAAATTTAATAGAGCTTTAGAACATTTGAAATGTTTCTTTCACCTTTACTGAAACTGTTTGTAGCGTTAAATTTTCTAAGTAAATCGCCTAATTCTAAGAATATATATTTTAAATGAATGATCATTAAAACTTGGAAATAACTAGAATATATCTTATGACATGGATTTCTCTTTTTTTTACAAACTGACTTCTAGATTAAGAGTCATATAATTAAAACTTTCCAATAATATCAATTGTATTTTATAAAATATTTTTTCTTAAATATTTTAAGCACTGTTATTGTACCAGTCTGAAAATAAATGCTATATGTTTCAAGACTATTAATTTTTAATATTTCCCAGATAAATATTAAATAATGAAACTGGTCGAATCTATTGTTGAACATTATATTTTTTAATTATTGTAGTAATTAGTTGTAGAGTCACTGTGCTATTGGAACTTAGCCAAAACATTGATAGAAGGAAAAGTTTCAAAATGCATGGATTTAATTAAGAAAATAATCCAGAAAGCGAAATCATTTTCGGAAACTCTTTTCTAGAATTATAAGTTAATTTTTTTTCTTAGGAAATCTAAAAACGAATTGTTTATCAAAAAAACATTTGCGAAAATCATTAAAAACCGTAATATTGTGTCAATTGATCCGAAACAGAGCATACTTATATGTTTGAAACCTTTAGCTAAAAGCAATTTTTTTTTGTTTCACGAGAGATAATTTTATGTACAAACTTAATTATTGCCAACATGTAGAAACGATTCAAAGAGTTGAACGAAATCTTAAAATGTTCATAATTTCTTTGGTTTTCAAATCAAACTTGAGCCTAATAAAAAATTTAAAATAAAACCTTCGATATCAAATAGTTTCAAATAATGCCATAGCTTTTTTAACGACAAGTCAAAAATTTCTCCTCGTTTTTCGATGTACAGCGTTGTATAACCGATTCATCATTTTTTTCCTTCATCTCATGTTCGATTTTTTGTTCTTGTTGCTGTTGTTTCCTTTTCACGCGGAGTTTAACTTTCGAATGACCAGTCAACAGAAAACAACCGATGTGGTTCCATGACTTCCTGCTTAGCGCGGAAGACAGAAAAACGGGCTTTCTTCTAAATTGCTTATTTTTTGCTTCAGTAGAAAGTTCCACTTCTATTTATTTTTTTTTATACTTTTTTCGCCTCTCTTTCCTTCTTCACTCTAGCAGAATGTGCAATCATAGCTCAGAAAGAATGCGAAAACCAGCCTTCTAATTGCGAATGATTCGAGTTGAGGTTCCATTTCACAGTGAAAAAAAATATTGTCCCTTTAATATGAGAAAAAACTGTTTTCTTTTTGTATTTCAAAACATCATGTATAGTTATTCTGCATATATATTTTCCCACTTTTTTCACTTAGTATTTATATTTTTTTTATATTTGTAAAGACTCGCATTTAATTAGAAATCATATTACATACGCATTTCGAATACAAGTTGATATTAAGAATAATTCATTGAATCACAAGCCGTAAAATATTTGCCTGCATTTTTTTCAACCGATTGAAATACGGAATGGAAATAATTTACTGCTCGCAAGAAGGTTTATTTAAAATAAGATTACCCTATAATTAAAAGAAATTTGAAAGGAAATGGGAAATTATCAATGTATCAAAGCCATCTGTATATGCAAATATCACAAAATATTTCCTTCTTTTTCTTGGTTTTTAAAAGATATGCCAAATAAAATTTATTTTCCGATAAACTTATTTTTCAATGCCGAAAGTCTGTTTCCAACTACATTTTAAGCTTCAGGTGGGAATTGCGTCAACATAAATTAGTTTCGGATCTGTTTGTATTCTGATGCAGAATTTCTAGCACAGAATTTCCATTTACAGTACTATTCTCCAAGAAACGGTTCTATTTAAGTTATCAAAGATGCACGCCTAAAATATTCTGGAATCAAATTAAATTAGATTTGAAGGGAATTGAAGAAAAGCTTACGGATTAATTTAACTAATTTAAATCAAGAATCTTGGCATTTCTTCCGCGTGGAAATGTAAGCTTATAAAATCCTTTTCATCTTCGAGTCCTTTGGCTGTTTGTTGCTTTTGCATTTTGAACGAACAGTATAGCAAAATGTTTGAAAATTAGCAATATATCTGTCTGCATCAATAATTGTATGCCTTAATGATTTTAACCAATTGACACAATGTACGATTTGTTTCATTCGGGATAACTGTATTGACACAGTTTGAATATTTAATAAATAAACTTCAATATTACAGATACTTACTGATTGCATGTTTTTAGAAATTAACCAATACTGCTGAGAAATATGATTTAAAAGAAACTAATGCTGTAAGCACAGTAAAATAATCTCAGATTTAATTTAAAGAAAGACATCATTATTTGAAATTATTATCTAAAATATTAGAGTAACTTCCTTTTATTAAAAATAATATTATTTATATTCCTTCTAACTGAGATAGATTTTAATTATTATATCAATTCAAAGTTTTTTTGAAGCTGATATTTCTATGTGGGCTTGGTAATTTAGATCAGCTCCTAAAGAAGGATAATACTTTAATTGATTTACTCCTTTGTCTAAATTTCAAAATATACTTAAATAATACTGATGATCTATGTATGTGATGACGATTATAAATGTGTTACAGTCAATATGTGTAATCGGCTATTATTCATAACCATCTTGTTAATTATGATAATACCAGGTCATTGCGCATAATAGTCAAATAACCGTACAAAAATTCGGTTATTATGCATAATAACCTATTAAATTTACAGTTGTTATGCATAATAGCCGCTTAAACATCCGATTATTGTGCATAATAACCTATTTACCACATTGACCTTAACATATATACAAAGGATCATTTGTCATATCTAATTAAAAAAATTCGACTTTTAACAACAAGCTAGATTAAAATTACGACCGTATTCATTGAGTGCAGGATACATTATGATACTAAGTATGTTGGTATACTGAACTAAATCAGAATATCTCTCAGCTGGTTCTTCTTTTTAAAATATTATTCCGATATCAGACAAATAAACGAAGAAAAAAATTGAATAAAGGAATAATAAACCATGACATAAAACATTAAAAGTTTATAACGCAAAATGTTACGTTTTAGAAAACATCTGTTTCAAACAATAAATTTAAAAAATGAAGATATTTCAATATTTCAGTAAGAGCTGTGCAAGCCATTCTTAATGCAAAGATTATTTTTATTTCATGAAAGAATGTAGATATTAAATATGTTATAAAAATGCTTGGCAATTAATGCATCTGTTTGCAGATATATCATATTGTCACATTTTAAATACGGATGGAATTATCATTTTGTGTCGAAAAAATTTACATAATACCCCAAGGTATGAAATTATATAGAATATAAGAAATTCATATTCCTTTGGAAATTGTGATCTTTCATTGGTAACGCTAAAAGAATTCTTAACTTACATATTGTACAGAGGAGAATAACGATTGTGGAAAATAAATTTGACGCTATAGGCCACGCAAAAATGCGATATGTGTTTTTCTCTGCATTTATGTGCTTAAATCGATATAAAATTGCAATCAGCAAAACTTCAAATGGATCACGAAGGGATACATTTAGTAGATTTGTGGACAGTAAACCTCGCGCCAATTATATATATATATACAGTCGGACCTCTATTTAACGAACCTCTATTTTACGAATCTCTCTATTTTGCGAACCTTTCCTTAGAACCAAGAGCATTTTTCGAATTTCTTCGTAAAATAACCTCCAAATAGCGAAGTGCATTCTCTATTAACGAACTTTTTCTTGTGATCCAATATTTTTTTTCCTCCCTATTTCTCAAAATATTTCTGAACATTTCAAACTTATTCTTTCTTTTACACATTTTGTGGTGATCGATGATCTTGAACTGTGCTAAAATGTATTCCATCCCGGAATCTGATGATGGGAAATGAATGGAAAAATTTATTCGGAGTGTTATTACGATCAATAATAATTACAAAAAATAAAGTTTTGCCCATAACAAAAAGTTTATTAAAAAGCAAACAAATAATTTGGGTTTAACATGCTTTGTCTAAATTCCACATATAAATGCAAATAACTATTCAATATATTAAAACAAAAATGTAATGGCATATACAAATCATATCAAACATTTTCTTCAATATCATTTGAATTTCCACATATCAACTTTTTTTCAGAAAATTTAATATAAGAAATGTTTTTAACGGTTTTTCTACAGAAATGCAACTTTTTACAACGTAAAATATAGTTTGACAATTGTTTAAGAAAAGACTACATCAACAGGAAATCTTTGAAACTTTAAACCGTATTTTAAAATGTTTAACCAAGTTTTGTTCCAGAAAACATACCAGTGGAAATAATTTCAAATCTAAACACAACTTTCTGAGACACAATTTTCCCCTTCATTTTTCGTTGTACAACGCTTTATTAACTCTCATCATTTTTTCTCTTTTGCCATCGTAGGGTTTCTGCTGCTTCGTTTTCACGGAGTTTTTAACTTTGAAATGACCAGTCACAAGGAAACATCCGGCGTGGGTGCGAGCAAGACTTCCTTTTTGACGTGGCACACGAAGATGCGGAAAGAAAACTTTCTTCTAAATTGCTTATTTTTTGCTTCAGTGAAAATTTCCGCTTCTATTTTTTCTCCATTTTCTCGCTTTGCTCTACTTTTATTTTCTTTGGTAGAGAGAGCAGCTGCAGAAGAAAAAAACGAAAACAGACATCCTAGCTACGAATGATTTGGGTTGAGTTGCTTTTATTTTCGAAGTGAATGAACATATTAATTGGTTCGGAATAAGATGCTGGCATCGCTTCTTAATGCGAGAACATATCTCTAAATGAGATTGATTTTACTATTTCACGGTGAAATTAATGTCATAATAATAGATAACGGAATTGCCCTTTTTCACAGTTCGTAACTTTATGAATATTTTTTCCCTATGCAAATTGTTCCTTTTCCAAGAGTCGTTTGGTTCTTTTTATATGATATAGAAGCTGATAATTAATCGGAAATCAAATTTATTACGTCTTTTTGCTTTACATTCTTTTCAACAATTTAATGGAGTACATGCGAAATAATTTTCGAAGTGTTTTTAATTCTTTTTTGATTTTTGATATTAAAAATGATTGGATAGGAAAACCAAATCATTCTTTTATTTGGCTCTGTACGGAAAACTGCTTATAAAATAAAAACGTCTTATAGTTAAGAAAAGAAGAAATAGAAGAGTATATTCATGGTATTCTCAATGAATTATGAAATTTAAAACTGACTCGGCGAAGAGAACAGCCACACACTTTTGCCTAAATTCGACTGTTTAAATCTTGAACTATTATCTTACAATAGAAGAAAACCCAGAAATCAGTTATATTCACTAGCAGTCATCATAACTAAAAAGTGGCCAAAACAAAAATGAACCATAAAAGAGCATTAAAGACGTCACATGTTGACCCCTGATGTTGAGTAGGGTGGTCCAAAATTTCGAAGGTGAAATTTTTTTAGGTCCTACCCTCTTATTTTGTTCCAATATGTTAAAAAATAAATCAGACAGAATTTCAAAACATTTCAATAATATTATGAGGTAGCTTAATGCAGATCAAGTTTGCATCATTGCCCAATAGTGAGTGTGTTGTCAAACAACCAAACTAAACACAAATAAAATTGCTATTGTAATCAACAAAAAATAATTGCATTATAAAAACGCCATTTTTATATAAGCTGTCTTAACTGCAACCGTAACATATATTCTGTAAATATAAATATATAAAATATTTTCTGTAAATATAAATATATAAAATATTTTCTGTAAATATAATTATATAAAATATTTTCTGTAAATATAAATATATAAAATATTTTCTGTAAATATAAATATATAAAATATTTTCTGCAAACTGTAACCAAGGCAATGCTTCTTAACTGTTTAAGTTTGTTTTGATTTCGCCACAGTTGTTATGGCAGTTTGCATGAGTATAGAAAATAATTTTAAAATTAAAAAGTCGTTATAATCTTTGTTTTAGAATAAATCTGTGACTATGGCACCTAAATCTACAAGATAAAAAACACATATATATTTTCTTGGTTCCACCATAACTGAACTAACTGGTAGCAAACTACCTTCAATTGGCATGGCATTGGGTCTGTTTCTTCATCACCATATTGAACTGAATAAAACTATAAGAGAGTCATCAACAACTACAATAGAAGAGGTTACAAAATTTTGGCAAAAAGCCAGAATACCTGTGCAAGAACTCAGAAACTGTCAACCAAAGCTAGAAAAACTATTTGAACAATGGAGGTTATTGAAGAAAAACAAAAACAGAAGCACGCTGACACAAAAGAATAAAGAAGGTGAGTTTGTTTCCAAGTTAAATAATATTTTCGACATAGCACATGCTAATGCATTGAACATGACAAAAATTTCTCAAGATAAAGAGTTCTTGTTAGCGCAGTGTGAGAAAGGGAGGCGAGGATCAATGCTAGGTGTAGACAAGCATCTTGAGAAAACGCAAAAAATGGCAGATTTCAGAAAAAAGGCTAGTATCAAAAGGTCTCAACAGATGAAAAAAATGTGAAGAAGTGGAAGCAACTGTGCAATTGGTTTCTTCTGATGAATCAGATGAGTTCGAACAGGAAGAACAAGCATCATTTACAGTAAAAGAAGTTGATATGCAAAAAGGAAACAAAAAGCTAATGAAAGTTATGACACCATATTTGGCAGCAGCTTTAGACAGGACAAAAGTTTCAGATCGCAAGGCTGTGTTTGTTGTTGCTGAAACGGCAAGGAGTTTGGGTTATGAAGTGGATGAAATTATTCTAAGCAGAAGTTCTATTCGTCGAGAAAGAATGAAACACCGTTCCAATATGTTTCACTAGCTGAAAACTGAATTCCAGGAACAGGATGCTAAATTAACAGTTCACTGGGATGGTAAACTGTTACAAAACTTAAATGGGAAAGAAAAAGTCGATAGACTCCCTGTTATAGTATCTGGAAAAAGTGTCCACCAATTACTTACAGTGGCCAAACTTGCATCAGGAACTGGCGAAAATCAAGCTATTGCAGTTTATGCAGCTTTACAGGACTGGGGCATAGATGACAAAGTGTCTGCCCTGTGCTTTGACACAACGAGTGTGAATACTGGCCAAATCAGTGGCACCTGTGTCTTACTGGAACAAAAAATGAACAAGAAGTTACTATATTTGGCATATCGACACCACATCATGGAGTTGATTATTGGTGTAGTTTTTAATAAATGCATGGGATTCTCTTGCGCATCAGATATACTTCTCTTTAAAAGATTCCAGGCCTACTGGGAGTTCATTGATAAGAATAAGTATAAGACAGGAATCAATAATAAGGACATTTTGGCCCAAGTGGCTGATATAAAGGACAATAAAATTCAATTTGCTGAAAAATTACTGCATGATTCCCACTCAAGAGATGATTATCGAGAATTTCTTGAACTGATTTTAATATTTCTCGGTAAAACCCCTTCTCGTGGAATCAGATTTATGGCACCTGGTGCTATGCACCACGCTCGATGGATGTCAAAAATGCTGTACTGTCTTAAAATATGGATGTTTAGTTACCAGTTTACCATTACTCCAACAGAAGAAAAAGGATTGCAAAAGATATGTATATTTGCTATACATGTGTATTTAAAAGCTTGGATGACAGCTTCTTTACCTCAAAATGCACCATACAATGATTTTAATTTAATGAAATCTTTATTGAAATATAAAAAGATTGATGAAGAAATTAGCAAAGTTGCATCAGAAAAACTAGCCAATCACCTTTGGTATTTATCAGAGGATCTTGTGGCCTTAGCTCTTTTTGACAATCAAGTGCCTCGTTGCAATAAAAGACAAATGATAAAGGCTATGAAAGAAGTAAATGCAAAAAATCTTGCAAAACCTCCCGACATTAAGCTCAAAAATTTTATGGACATGAAATTTGAGGACTTTGTAACAAAGCGCTCAGCTTTGTTATTTAAAAGAATGAGTTTACCCGATACGTTCCTTCACGTAGATCCACAAATCTGGGAGCATCAGGAGGATTATTACAAAGCACTAAAAATTATTGAAGAAATTCCAGTTGTTAATGATCATGTTGAAAGGGGTATAGCCCTCATAAAAGAGTTTATTGGCAAAATAACACACTTTGAAGACCAACTACAATTCTTGTCGGAGGTTATCGAAGAACACCGACGAGTGTATCCCGATTGCAAAAAGCAGAGTTTAGCAGGCACTGGCACAAGCACATAGCACACCCATTGCTGTTTAAATGTCACTTGTATTATTTTTAACTCACAAAATGCTAGAAATTTTAACAAAATAAAATTGAATGTTTTTCCTAGCTCGAGTTTTGATTCTTTCTACTATAGCATAAAATATAAAAACACAGAACTATGAGGGTGCGGAGCTACCCTTACATATTAAAATTATGAGCAGAAACTTCAAAATAATTATTTTTTACATAGAGGGAACAAAATAGGAGGGTAGGACGAATAAAATTAATTTTTAATAATAAATAATTTTAAAAAAGGCTTTGTTGGACCACCCTAATGTTGAGTTGTTATGTATAATATTTGTGGAAAGTAAGAAAGATGAATAAATTGTAGTGCGCATAAAATTCTTTGGTATACACATTGTGTGCTAGTGAGAATTTGAGAATCTTTTTTTTTTGCTTCAAATGTTTTTAAAGAATTTGATGTCCAGTTTGTCAAACAGTGCATTGATCGGACTGATGACACAATCTTTAAGCAATTTTCTTTGTTTAATGAAACAAATTACGTTGGAATAAATATCTTTACAGCCGGTTCAAAGATTAATGATTGAGTTGGCTGTGCAATGGTTTGTTTAGAAGATGGAAATGAAAAAGAACATGTAATGTGGAGATTAAATAACTAAACAACAGTATTTATTCCGGAAATGGTAACTATCAGAGAAGCATCTAGTTATTGTAAACGTCGGAAAATAGCTAAAGCTAATATTATTTTGGATTCCAGATCAGCCTTGGCTTCTATATAGTCATTAGAAGAAAATAGGGAATTTATTCTCGAAATAAAAATTAATTTGCATGATACTAACAGTAACGTTCTGCTTTGATGGACTAAGGCTCAAGCTGGTAACAAAGGAAAAGAAACAGCCGATTACTTTCCCAAGAAAGCCATTGAGAAACAAGAAATAGATTTTTATTTTTGCAAGACCAAAGGAAATGAGAAAAAATACTAGGCAAAACTGGTAAATTTTGTAGGATCATTCAAGTGAAGGTAAACAGGTTAAAAAATTATTTGACAAGGTTGATGAAAAAAGAGTGTTAGTAATTTTTATTTAAATCAGATCATCACAGGCCACGGAGCATTTAAAACCTGTCAAAACAGATTCTTCGGCAAGAGTCCCTGGTGCTTCTGCAGAAAAGTTAAAGGCACTGTGGAACACACTATCCTTAATTGTTATGCATGGCGAGAAATCAGAGGCACTTACTTTAAAAAACAGCAGCTCTTTTTCAGGACAGCCAATCAAGAAATGGTATGAAATTGATTGTTAAAAATATTCTAGCCATTGAGATGGAAAATGTAATTTAAATAGAAAGCAAAAAAGACAGAGAGAGATTGGGACTTTAAAAACTTTTCATCTCTACATTCATTTCTTTAGTTTAATTATATTTTATATTTAAAACTGTCTTTAAATTCAGCCTGTGTACTCTATTGTTAATCTCATCATATTTTCTCAAACCGCGGCTGCTTTTATTGTCAACTGCATTTCAGTACAGAGCTGATTTTATTGCCCTCCTTATGTAACGATTTGATAGATTGTTAATATGTTAAATTAATTGGCAAAATTTTGCAATCTGCTTTTGTTATATTTGTCTTAAATGTTTACAGCCGTTTATGATACATATACTGATTTTTATTTATCTCTTATGTGGTTTTGTTCATATGTTTTAACTATTTATTGTAAATACTCGTCCCTGTATACTAGCCGCAACTGTGATGTTTGTTTATTTTTGATCTGTTGCATGCTATCATTTTAATTTGTGGCTTCCATTATTCTTTATTTTTCTTATTTTCTGGATTATTATTTTTTTATTTTAATGTTATTTAGTTATTAATCAAGGAGTTGTGTATTGAAAGTGTGAAATTGTGTATAGAAAAATTTGTAATTGTGGTAAAAAATTGTGCATAGGATGTTTTATCCTTT
The DNA here is from genome assembly GCA_013235015.1 of Araneus ventricosus. NCBI lineage: Eukaryota > Metazoa > Arthropoda > Arachnida > Araneae > Araneidae > Araneus > Araneus ventricosus. Next base: position 275,755 of record BGPR01000099.1, read on the forward strand.
ATCTTATGAAGCAGTGTGTGAAATGTGTTGCATGGTTCCCTTTTAATTTGTGGCTTTCTGTATTCCTTTTTACAATTTTTCTCTTTATTTTCTTTATTACTATTATTTTATTTTAATGTTATTTAGTTTTTAATCAAGAAATTGTGTATAGCAAAGTTTGAAAGTATGTATACGAAATTTGAAATTCTGAGAAATTGTTTGTTGTTTTAGCTTGTATCTTATATAGCAGTGTACTTTGTATCGAATTTTTATGCTCAAATATCGAATTTGCTGGCATTCTTCGGAACTTTCAGTGGCTCGAAATTTGTATGTCCGTAGGGACAGGTCAAATCACTAGTTATTATTTTATATTGCATTTCGCAGAAGTTAATTATATTGCTTAGAAGATAAATAAACTGTATAAAAAATCTACAAGCTTCTCAATAAAATTACTTCTCTATCATTGCATATTAAAAATGTACAGGTGGGTCAAATTCGGCAACATACAGTTGCAACCTGATAAATTTATAAAACAGTTGTTCGACAATATGTTATCAAATTATTTACTGAAACGGATTGTTGGATATAGCGCGCTCAACCAAGAAGCTCCAAATTACCAGACATCCCCACCTTCAAAACAGAAAAGTAAAACAACATCTAAAGAAAGGAACACCAATACGAAATAATATAATAATCCTCTTATCTCGGGCTGTGAAAGGCCTTACACCCTCTTGGGTAGGTTGGGCTGGGCGGGTTGTAAGTTAATAAAAAGTAAATAAATACGAAATAATAGTGTAAAACTGTAAATGCCTGATCTGTACATAGTGTAAATATCTGTTTCTTTTTTTTGTTTGTTTTTGTTTTTCTTTATTTCTTAAATAAAATTCCGGTGTATTGCCCATCAAACCGTTCAGTGACCGGTCTGGTCACGGGTACGGGGGTAAGAACGGAGTTCTGTTCTGTTGGATAAAGCGTAATTACAGTAATCCTGAATAAATAAAAAAAAATTTTTTGAATTTAAAGGAGTAGGGAAAGATGAAATCATTTGCAGTTTGTTTCACATTAAATTTCCTAAAATAAATCATGCAAAATATGAAATCACTATCGACAATCAGAACTCATAAAAATGCCATCATCAACACAATAAATACGCTAATGAATATATGGCTAATTTTATATTCCTTAATTAAATAATGTAACCTAGTATATTGAAAAAAGCGGTAAAAATAATGAATTAGAAAAGACAATATAGTTGAATAATCACATCATTTGTTATTTTGTTACTAAGTAACAGAAATAAAAAGATGCATTTATTAATCTTCTACAACATGAATAAATCTGTGAATTGCTTGCAACGGTAGAATTATTTTTAAATATAAATAAGTAAGCAAGTAATCAAATATTTTGCAGTTTATTCTACATATCAATTGCATAAACTGCGTTAAAATAAATCATTTTTCTTAATTAAAGAAAAATGTTGCAAATTTCTGGTTTTTTAAAACTCCATTCCTCACTTATCATCATCATTAATCGCTATCATTACCTTCAAACTCCGAAATTATTCTCTACGTCTTGAATTTTTTAACTCTTTATCTGACTCAAATTTATTGCCTTCGGTGACGTTTGAAGTGGGTTGTCAAAAGCACTGAAATACGCGTCTCGAAATAACTTAAAAGTTGTGAATTAATCGGGAGAAACTGTGACATGAGTTTGGGTAATTAAGATGCGAAGGATACTCGGTCTCCATGGTGACGAATAATATTTCGAAATAGGTGAAAAGTGGTCAATGGCTTAGAGAATGGAAAGAAAATCATAGTTTTTTCTAAGAATCTTAGTTATAACAAATGGAAAAAAAGCTTCATGAAGTTATCTTTCAAACAAAACACTGTTTGTTTCTAAATAAAATAATTCAGAAGAATTGTCTGAATTTATTTTAAATTGTGGGAATGAAGTTTATTTTTTCGATAAAAATAATTAATAAATCCAAAAAGCAAATTGAAAGATATAAATTTGGAATCGAAGCAAAATATCTTTTTTAATTAATAAAAATTATAAACCTGATATATTTAAAAGCTACATTATTTCACAGGTTTTGTTTCTGCTTACAATTATGGATATAAAATTGGAGTGACTGAAAAGCCAATTTTTAAAATTTTTAGGTTGTGTAAATTTAGTTTTTGTGCAGTCATATAGCGTAAATTAGGGATACTTGACCTTACTTTTACTTTTTCTAATATTTCTCAAAATATTTCATTTTTTAGTATCATAAAACGATTTGGTTTTAAGAATGAGATCTTTACTTATGCTAAATTGATATTTCATTTAACAAAAATTAAATTTAGATCATGAAATCGTGTAGGTCGTAATCAAGTAGCCCTAGCCTTAGGGATACTTGACCCTAATATAGGGATACATGGCCCTACATAGAAAATGCACTTAAATTCTTTTGATAACTTGTATGTACTCGAAATTCAGATATTAGGTTATATACTGAATTAAAAAAAGCTCTATATTATCAAATACTATTAATGAAACTAATATTAAAAATTAAATAATGTGGTTACTATACTATGGTCAGTTTTTACTAATAAAATCTAGTTAATAAACTAAACTAGTTAAATCATTAAATTAATTCTAGTTATTAAATTGAATCAGTTAAAATTTTAATACACAATTAAAATATTAATTTAACTAAATGAAAAAAAATACTGCAATGGAACTGGAAACCTAGGAACATCATTAGAGCGTTGAAGAATTGATGGTTTTGGAAAATAAAAAAACAGAATAGCATTGAAACGCAAAAAGATATAAAAAATATTGTACAAAACAAGAGAATGAGAAGCTTAACATCCTTGCTTGGTTCTTCTATTATATAAAGAAAAATAAAATCAAAAGAATAAAAATATATTTTAGGAGAAAATTCAAATCAGGAAAGAAAGACAAACTCAACAGAAATGGCGAAACGTTAAATAAAACCAAGCGATGACAAATAGTTCGAGCAAAAGTTTTTTATTAAAATAATAAATAAATAAATAAATCTTTCTTTCTCAGGCGAGGAAAAAATAGTTCTTCAATTTTTAGTCAATAGTCTTTGAATTTTTTAAAAATTCTTACTAAAATAATTATTTGCATTATTTGAAATTATCATATTAAAAAGAATAACTAACAAACATTTTTTTTAATAATTATTCTCTGTATTTGAGTTGCCATATCGCCGGCAAACTCCACGCACCAGAAAACTGATCCCAACCACAAAATGTGCTCCGGTTGGCTACGACATTGAAGCTGCAATAGCTTTTGATTGGGTCAAGTATCCCTAACTTAAGTAATGAATATCTAAAGAGACAAAAAAGGTGAGAATATCTAAAAAGACAAAGAATAATAGAAGCAATTCAATTGGTGTGCGCAAGTGCAGCATCATCCAGGAAAAAATTGCAGTAGTACAAAATAGATAAAAATATAAAAAAAGTAATTAAAAATGTGGAAGTGTAAAAAATAATAGTAGACAACGACAAGAAGTAAGAATCTGGTGAATGACTTCATCAGATCCCTAACGTAACTTATTCTAAATAATTTAAAAATTAAACCACTTAGAATTAAAATTCCGCATAATTTCTTCATCAAATTAAAGCTAGATATATGCTTTAAACTCAGAAATAATTTAATTCATCATATCTTTAATCGTAATCTTCTAATCCACTGAGGAATGAAAAATTTTAAGTTTACTTTTGGACTCCCAAAACATAATTACCTACACACCGTTACTATGGCCTTTCTGATGTGAATTTAAATCCCCTTAAATTGACTATATGACCAAAGGTCAAATAAAAATGTCAACCACAAATTACCAATTAACTCACAATCTCAGAAAATCGCGTAGGGTCAAAGTGCCTTATTAATAGCACATACACGATTTACTATACATCGACATCATTCTTTTAATTATAGCCGGCAGTGTTCTAAAGTTATGGGGATAAAAGGAACTTTATTAGGCAGTCTATATATTGATATAGTGTAGAGCTTTAAACAAACATAATTCTCTTAGTTATAAAAATATTGTTTTAATAGGTTTTTATTATTTTTTATGCCAACAAGTTTTTTATTACTAATTCTTTGTTTTGTACATTACGGACTATTGTACGCAATATGTTTATAAACCTTGTAATCCTGTGGTTACATGTTCCTAGATAGATTGCTGCCATGATGTGTTGTGCCTTTTTTAGATAAGGAAACACAATTTGTGATGCCAAAATGTCTCATCAATTTTAATTGAAAATTAATGAAAACTTATTTTTACATATTATATAATTAAAAATTATTTTTGATATTATTCGCTTCAATATTATCAATCTTAGATTGCATTCATAATTTATCTTAAACAAGTTGTAGCATATTTCGATGAAATTTAAAGTTTCGCATAGAGTAATCCGAAATTAAAGAAGATTTAAATTAAATTCAGAATAAATTTGCTGAATGCATTTTGTTAAAAAATTTATATCAGACTGATTTTCTTCTGTTGGCCGCCGTCTATTGAATTTGATCGTCTGCTCAAATGAATACTTAATTTGCATTTCTAAATCATTTTCTTCTTACCTTCGTCTGAATTCGGTCTTTTCAGGTGAAAATAATTAAACGTTTTTGTCAAAAAGTTTTCCTCGTTCAAAGAAGATCAGTATGGCGAGACGAGATATACTTAGAAAGAAATACCAGCTACTAAAACCCAGCAGTAGATAAAGTTCGCTTTTGGTATTAGAGGACTTTATTTATAAAAAAAAATGTTGTACCAAGTTTAATTTATTATTGAAGCAATCTCAAGAATGAATTCCTGAATTATCAATGTTATTTAAAAAGGAGTCTGAATCAGTTGTTCGATAAGAAAAAGTAGTTTAATTTACGTCGATGGTTATTTATGTTTCCAGATAAGTAAGATTACTATCAGCAGTATTGAAAGTTAAATAATATCAGTTAATAACTAATAAGTAATCAACTAATGCACCTTAAAATGTTTTAAATTAAGCAGAAATTGGATAGTTCAAACACTCTAATTTAGGCTTAGCTGTAGTCAAGAAATATGTTACTCAGATCTATTCTGGCTTATTTTTCATGCAATGTAGTTTTTCCAAATTTCGATGAATATTTTACAACTATTTCATGCATAATATATGAGGTAAATTTCAGACACATGAAATTGATAAAAACAAGCCAATTAATTAAGAACAGAATTTCCTCTATAATTGAAAAAAGTTTCTCTTTCGATTAAAATTAAGTGTTGCTTCATTTTCCAAGTTCATGAAACTGCTGCATAAAGTATTAGAAAAGTGTTTTTTTTAATTTTTAAACTCATTAAGTTGCTTGCAATATTTCGTAATTAGTTGAAGGATGTTTGCCTATTTAAATTGTGTTTAAAATTATTCATTTAGATTAAAGCATTTTTAATAAATATTTTGCGCATTTACTAAAGTAGTTAATTACTTTCTTTTTACATAATATAATGTCTAGTAATTTCAGCTTGTATTAGACCTAAAATTTCCAACAATAGTTTGATAAAATATTAATGATAAGGAATTCTTGTCTGGAAATTAATTAATTAACAACCAAAAATAACTTTCTATCATATATTTATGTATAAATATTCGAAAGTTCATCAAATTTTTAAATTTAGCATAGATTAATAGCGAGATTTCACAACATTCCTGGAGATTGCAACAAACACTGTCATTCCCAAAAACAGTGAATTCTAGAACAGTCTTGATATTTTTCAAAAGAATAGTTTTGCCTCAATCGATTATATTTCTCGCTAGGAATCATAAACTTTAAAATGCACGTGGAAATTTTCATCGTCAAATAAATAATTATTCATTTTTTCTTGTATGATGCAAATAGTAGCAATGATCGCAAATTTATGAATATTGCTAAATTTACAAATAATTGGAATGCCTATTGTCGTACCTATTTATATTTATTAACTTACATTACATTATGTAAAATAATATGCAAATACAAACGACTTTTATATATTTTTATTATATGCAATGGTTTGCTTAAGGTTTATTAATCTGCCCATCTTAAAATTAATAATTTAATTGCAAACCCTTTTTATTAATTTTATGTGAATTTATTAAGTTTTGCATGTCACCAGGAGAGAATTTAATTGAAAATATTATTCGTGATTTTTTGTTTCAAAAGTTCAAGAAATCACATTTTTTGTCGCCTCTTATAACAAGAAAACGATATTCGCAATATTTTTTATAATCATCATCTATTGATTACAATACATGGTTTTACTAACAATCTAAAATCTGCGAAGACGTTTCAGCAAATAGTAATTTATAATTTTTTTGTTATAATCGGATATTCTTAATTTTGTAATTAATGTTATTTAACTCCATTGAATGAATCTTGATATAATTTCTCTCTCCATATATATATATATATATATATATATATATATATATATATATATATATATATATATATATATATATATATATATATATATATATATATATATATATATATATATATATATATATATATATATATATATATATATATATCAAAACCAACATATAAACACAAAATAAAAACTCAAAAACAGTAAAAAAGGACAATATACATATATATATATATATATTTGGGACCGTACTTGGTTATTTTAACAATCAAATGTGAAAGGTGGTAAAGTTTTGGCTGCGGGGCCGTAGGGTTCCATGTTCGAAACCTGATTCCATTGATGATCCACCTGTTGCACGTTAAATAATACGTAGTGGCCAAACATCTACCGCTGATGTGTTGCGGATTCCAGTACACATACGATTTTAGAGCCCTTCAAGCTTTCTGAAGTTTATGTTCCTTCAAATTTCATCAAATGGCATTTTCGGATTGCCAAGTCCGCTGTGGTCTAGAGGTAAAGCTTTGGATTCGGGGCCGGAGGTTTCCAGTTCGAAACCCGATTTTACTGAAGATCTTTAAGGTATGTGCCTACCCTAAAATCGACGTTTTTATGAAAATTTTCGAAATTTTTTTTATTACTTTGTATTAAAGCCCATACATTTAGGATTCCAAAAATGGTCTACTTTAGTTTCTCCGATAGTTAGAAGCAAAGTTATTGCCTAAATTATGAACCAGAAGTCAAATTTTCGAAACCGAAACTAAGCCATAGAAATGCAAAAAACTCATCTAAACAGTTATTTCTTTACTCTTAGACAATGTGAATGTACAATTTACTTTTTAAATATAGAATTAAGTTTTATTTATTTTTTTTATTATTGTTCTAGGCGTATCTGGCAACTGTTTCTCTAGTTACGGGATATTTTACGTAAAGAAACTTTCGCTCACTCCAAACACTGTTATTAGGTAGTAAAATAGCAGTTTAATTATTCATTTCAGGCAATATAAGGCTGATGACTGTATTTAACCATCTTAATGTCAAACTTGAACCAGAAATTATTAAAAAAAACTACATAGAAATTGATATTGAGAGAATTAAGAAATCGAAGCGACAAGTCGAACCAAAAACAAAATTATCAAGAAAAAAAATTTAAAGTTAATTTTTAATTAATTTTGATTTAAATTTAAGTCAAAGAAGGCTTAACTTACAAATACTGTGAATTTTAAGTTGTTAAAATATGTATATAATTTTTTGTGCGACTTTAAAATCTTTATTTGCGTTTTCTGGAAAACTGTTATTTTCATTTTTTGACATTGCGATAAATCTCATTTCTTAAAAAGTTTTTAACATATTCAAATGAAATTTAATCACAGTGTTCTATACATCTCTAGGTATGTTATGAACCTCAAGCATAGCTTAAAGTGCATAATTATTTATTTTAGAGCTGTTTTTATTTGAAAAAGTGATAGTTTTTTTTTGTAAAAAGCTGTTGCGTACCCAAACTTTGGTATATCTCGGTAACTTTAAGAGGTACACTAAATATTCTGCTTCATAACACAGATAAATGTATACCAAATATATTATTGAAAGAAAAAGGGAAATACATGCATTAGAATTTGTTATAGGAAGTTTGGCGTAAGCGTCAATTTTTACTAAATTTTGACCAAAAATGGTCAAAATTTGGAAAATAAAAAATTTGTTCATTAAAATGGCATTGGAATTAACAGTTTTATACACCATTATAACTGAAAACATAAGTGTTGAATAAAAATTTCCTTTTTTTCAAAAAAAGTGCTCCGAAGGTAGGCACATACCTTAAGTAATAAGTAGTGGCCAAACATCTACCGCTGACGTGCTGCTGAAATTTGGAGAGGAAGGAACCAGTTCAAGTGCGGGTCATCTAACCGCGGTTGAAATTTACCAAAGAGAGCTATTGCCCAAAATTGCTATCTTTTTACTTAGGAACAGTACGTTAATATTACTAAATTAAACCATCCGGAATGTCAAATCACCTTGTGATTATTCTTTAATTTTGATTTTACAAATTAAATTAATTACATATGAAACTTTTTATTGTCTGCGGAATCATTTAAGAAGGATGAAAACTTCTGCAAAATGTTAGGCAATATCGTGATTGTAAAGGATTGCAACAACAATAAAAAGGAAAGCAAGGATAATTTGGATAAAGATGAAAAATAACAACGTTTCGTCGATGACAGAAATTTTAAAGAAGTTTGCCTTCAGTTATAAAGAAATATGAGTGAGATGCATAAAAATTAAAGACATGTAAAAATTAAATTTCTTACACAACCCAAATTCTCAACCTAGTATTGTTACAATACATTTTAGTTTTGTCGAACGGCACCACATGTTAATTTTGGAAGTTAATTACAAGACGTTAATTATTGATAGGTGCCAAAGGTTAGATTTAGATTTATTATTCAATTATGAAATACATACTTGATGCTTAAAATATGAAACATAAACAATATACAATTTTTGCTGTATCTAAGAATGCACCTACCTTTCAGACACAAGCACCGAAAAAATGTTTAACTGGCCGAAGATGAAAGTATATCTGAAAACATATTTATACACTGCGCTGTAGAAATAATTAGAGAAAATTGAAACAGAATCAAAATATTAAATTTAAAACTTTTTATTTAACAATTTTTTATTTTAGAAGTTAATGCCATATTTAACAAAAGGATATATTTTGATTATGATGCACACAGGTACTGTAAACAGGTGAACACGTATTTCGTTTTCTAGCTTGTAGGCGCAACAAAAATAACTCACACGATCCCATGCACACGGAATTGAAGGAATAGGCCAAATGTTGCCCAAGAAAACTGTAGATTTGGAACGCACTGATAGATAGTCAGTTTGTTGGCTTTACGCACCTTCAATTTCACTATGACATTTTCGACGATAATCAATCTCGTACAAAACAGCTGAAAATCCGTCGCAGACTTACACACCTGATTTTCATCAGATCACATATATTGGCGGACGTCCCACTCACTTATGGAAGAACTCACTTATGATATTCCGCCAGAATTTGCATGGCTGAACTTGCAATCAACACGACTTGCAGGAGATATTTTTAAAAAAATGACGCTGGTGATCACTACCAATTTTTCTACTTCTCCAGAAGACAAAGGAAAAAGCAGCAGGGGCTAGCACCCAGAAGGCCTAACGGCCCTCCAGGAGCCCGCAGGTGCGACCACCTCTTCTCGTTCTGTTAAGCAACACTAATTCAAATCACACAAAGTAAAAGGCTTCCAGTCAGAGACGCCAAAGCCTTTTCACTCAAAAATTCATCCGCGGAACAAGTTGGCGAGCAAATAGTTCCTTTAAATTACTTTGATTTAAAATTTAATTAACTTGAAATATTAAATGAAAAGACATCAAAAGTTAAGACAAATAATATTTGAGTTGATTGCTAAGTAAATAATTAAGAAAAATTTAGATATTTAATAAAACTGTTAAAAATTACCGTTTAAATTTCAAAAGTTGCCAAAGATACCACAAGATACGAAAGAAACTTTGGTGGCGAATATTTAAATATTTAAAAATACTGATAAAACCGAAAAATGATGTAAATGCAATTAGTCGGCCATTCTCGGGCCAGCACCATATTTAGTTCAATTTTTGTTTTAATGTGGTATTTCCGAACTCGAATCTCTAGTTATCTCCAAATGTCCTTAATTGGATCCGGTAATTGGGGTGGTGTTTGTGAAACGTTTGGACAGTTAGAGACTCACCTGAGTTGAACATTGTGAGCTGTATTCCTTACATCGTTATCTTGATGAAAAAAAGTTTTTTCTGATACTCAAATGTTGGGATTTTAATTTTAAACTCTCTTTTAAAACATTAAATTTAATGCAATGATCCATTATGATATCAATAAATACCAAATTAACTTGTCCTGATGCTAACATGAACCTCCACAAAAGAACACCTCCACCACCATTCTTCACTGTTCTAACTTTACTTTACACTACGGAACACCCCCGATTCCAGAGATTAAAAATCTCCGGTTTGCGATTTGGTTGGGTGACCGTAGAATCTTTATTGATAAAAGACTTTTAAAAATTGTAAAACAGTGTTGTTACATAGCTGCGGCCTTGCAAAAGCTGATGAAACCGTTTCAAAAGTTAATGATGACATTGCTAATGTCTCGTTGATATGCAGTTGATGTACAGAAGTTTGACAGTTGCAGACTATCAAACAGATTGAGGCTGCTATCTTTTAGAATCACTAACATAGTCTTACTGTTCTAACTAAGAACTTAGGCTTAAGATCCTTTCTTCTCCACACCATTTTACGATAAAGTGAAGATTCCAATAAGACACGGTCTTATTTATCATTAATTCCTCTAAGGAAAATCTTATCTTTCCGTTCTTCGCAATCACAAAAATTAAAAAAAAATTATTCCAGGTGAATGTTTATGAATTCTCTTTTTTCTTAACTATGGGTATAGAGTAAGTTTTTATTTATGGAGGCTAGTTTTAATTTATCCAAATGGCTGATCATTTTAACCAAACTTATTAGCGTTTTGATGATTACGTTTTTGTTTTTCCCTCTTTCTTTTGAAAATATGCTTTTTGGTGTACAGATCTCCTTTGACTTTTGTTTGGGAAATTTCTAGCTAAGAGAAACTATGTTTGGCGTAATGCTAGCTTCTTACAGAAAATTTTCCCAGTTATTATTTTGAATCCATTTCGAATAAAGTTATAGCCCTTGAAAAAATGCACTAGAATCGATTCCTTGTTTCCTTTTCATTTTATTCGATTACTTCTGAGTTTATCTTGGTTTTTTTGGCTTTCTTTGTATGATATTGATTTCCATTTATGTACACCAGCTGATCTCAGCACTTGTTGGACAGATTCTTTCGAAATTATAGTAGAAAAGTTTTCACTAAATTCTATCGAAATATTTGCAGCTCTCAAGAGTGGATTCTTTGCTGTTTTTCTCAAAATTAATCTCTGATTTCGTCGAGTTAGCTCCGCCGGACGACCACTTTTTGTCGTGTTTACGATTTTGTTTTCCTTTTTATTTCGTTTTATAACAGAGCAAACAGTCGAATGAGATATTTTTAGTATTCTAGTGACATTTCGTACTTATTTACCACTTTCACGTTTAAAAGCAATCAGATTTTGAACATAATTCGAGTTCTTACGATTACGAACGGGTCATTTTCAAATATTCGAAATAAATAAGCATATATAAAAATCAAACGAAATTTAAAATGTCGCCTTTATATAAAAATAAAGTGAAACGATTGACGATAAATTTTTGAGGAATTTATTCTAAAATATATTGATGCCCGTTCACTTTTGTGACTTTTTCTCTGCCTGGTTACATTTTCATTTTTAGAAAAAAAAATGATTCCACATTTAATTAAAAATATTTTAAGTTTTATTCAGAATTAAATTCAGATAATATGAAAAAATTATGGAGCATATGTTTTCGATTTCCGTACAAGTTACAGGGGATTTTTTTTAAAGTTTGTAAAGTGTTCGATCATTTTTGAGAGACGCTACATATAGAGAGGGAAAAGCTATCGTCGGAATCTATGGAGTGTGAAATACACTTCATAATTTAAGCTGATTAATACTAAGCCGATGTTGACGCATTGCATTAGTGTGAAATGCCCGTGAGCAAGTGAAGGTCAACATTGGCAGATAGATCGCTGCAGGCGAAACATATCAGATTAGCATGATGGATCAGCTTCACATATTAAATACTCAAACAAACGATACTGGTGCACATGATTTAGGAATTTAATGATGAATATGAGAAAGAAAGTTTAATAATAATATTAAACTAGTCTTTTTATGAAATTTATGTCTTCACAAAATTTTACCTTCGTTCCTGAAGGTATTAAATATGTCTATGTGAATTTAACCGATATAATATTTCGCTTCCTTTGAAATTTAAAAATAGAGTCTGGATTTAAAATTAGCATATTGTGTTTTCAGAATTTGTGAATTTACGATAAGAAAATATTCTAAAAAGTAAACACAGCAAAGATGCAATTGAGATAAAATAATATAGACTGGAATAGAGAATCATAGTGTCGAATTCTGCAATTTCTTAGTTTTACTCCAGATAAAATATATTATTAAAAATACCATGCTTCTTTAATAAACTAGGAACTCACCCGTCAGTTTATGACGGGTCAAATTGCCTCTTCATTCGAGAGATTTAAACACATTTTTGCATTCGAGAGAAACACGTAAAATTTGAAGTGTTTAAATCGATATATATGCGAAAGAAATGTTTAACATTGATTGAAAACTATTAAAATAAACATGTTTTATGACAGAAAATATTTTTTATTTACATATTCTTTACATATTTCTTTATTCAAAACACCTCTTGGTAAACAACATTCCGTGTGAAGTATTTTTCGTTGTTTAAGAATTTTCCTTGTACTTCAGATGTCTTTGTGTAAATTTAAACGTTGCCAAAAAATATTATCAAATTGTATCATCACGATTGCAATAAATAATCAGATGCATCTGGCTTCCAAACTATATCACGCTCATGATATACCACTGACGTGATTTACTACTTTCTATTGAAGAACGGAAATTAATTTGAAATATATGATTAATATAATAATATGATAATTACAATTTCTCGGGAACTATTGATCATAGCGAGATAAATTTTATATCAATCGATAGCAAATTTTATTTAACTATTTTAGAGCTATTAAATCTGAAATTATAAACGATAATTACTTTTTTAATTTTAAAATTACTGAAATTTATTTGCTCTAAAAATGAAACAATGCTGTTTCGCGAATTCTATTGTTGGTGACGTCAGAGTGTTACTGCACCAGTGAGAGACAGATCTGGACTATTATATTAGTAATAAAAGTAGTACATGCATTTCATTGTTTAAAAATTTCTAATTGAACAAGAGATACTCCTGCTGCACAACAAATGTACACGACGAGGCGTAAGGAAGTAAGTATTCAAAACAATTGTGTCCGCGTGCAAAACAATACCTTGGAAAAACAAAATAAAATAAAATTACAGAAGAAAATACAAGAAATATTGAAAACAAACAACAATAAAAATTTTCAAGAAAATAACATATTGCTTTACAGAAGATATGCGTTGTTTCAGAAATGCAGATAATCTGTAAACATTATTCTATTTGTCAATTTTGAAATTTATTAAATTTTATAATACCTCTAGAAGATAATAACATTTATATTTAATGAAAATTACAAGTGAAAACGAATAAATTATTATTTTACTACAAAACATAGTTTTACAGACTGAAGTAATATTTATTAAAATATTTATAAAAATCCTTTGTCGTTTCAGTAATATCCAGAATTAGCAAGATGCTATTTAAAGTTAATTCCGCAAATTACTCACAACAAAAACTTTATTCAGTTAAAGGGATTCGAGCTTTCGATTAATACATCTAATCTGACAATTTCAAAGGAAACATCAGGAACTTTGTAACTTTCAGGAACCAGTTTCAATAAATTACAAGTAATAAATAATAAAGGATACTTGACAGTGAAGATTCAACTACTTGAAGCCAGTAAGAATAACTAGATGATTGATATTCATAGCTTGTATAATTATTTCTTTCCTATGTTAAGGAAACACTTATAATATATTTGAATGATAGGTCATAATGGTGAAATTCAACTAGCAAAGAAACCCGAACCACAATTACTTGAAAGAAAAAATTACATGATACAATGGTATTCTGGTACAAGGCTGGGTGCACATTCGGCGTAATAGGAAAGATACGGGACGTACATTGCCCGACGAATTTATGCATGATTAAACATGTGTCTAATTTGCACCAGCGCATATTGCTAGTGAGATGCTACTTATTCTTAAAACTATTAGCTTCACTTACATATATAAACAACAGGTAAGTGTTTACTTTTCTAAATATAAAAAAAGCAAAAACTGTGAAAGTGTTAAATGTGTCTTTCACAGAGTAATACTGAACTGTTTATCGCGTTGCATAAGTACCAGACACAATTTTTTTGTCGTATTATATGAATTCTTATTACATGGAAGCGCGTTATACCGAAGTCCATTGTATTGTTATAGTTTAATACATTTTTTGGAACAGTTTTGACCTACACAGCGAAATTTGGGTTCCCATCAAGATGACACCTTTAAATTCTGATTGACAGACAAAACTGAATTTCTAAAAAAGAATTTATAAACACTTTAGTCGTCTGGTAAGAACGTCAACATGTGTTTTTCTACTAAAATTCTTTGAATTCACATCCACGAAATATTCAGTAAATAAATGAAGTTTGGGCAGCATCCACAATATAATTTTGAAAATAGTACAGCTAGAATACTCGCAAAATCTTTCATAAGCATTATTAGCCATTCCGGGAACTTAAAAATATAGTTCTTATTATACTATTATGTAAAGCAATTCAAAACTCTTTTTTCAATGTACTTTCTGGAAGATAGTTTTGTCAATGCCTCAGCGTTCCCTTTCAAGCAGTGATTTTATATTGAACACATAAGGCAAAAAAGACCAATTTTTTCCATTTAGTTGCAGGAAAAAGTCCGTTTTTCTTACTTTTTTTTCTCGAGAAAAGATTTATTTTTCGTACCTGATCAAATCCTCTTTCAACTGGAACAACTCAAAATAAGTAAAAGAAAGAAAAAATGGTTCTAGGAGAGAAATACTACTCAGAGAATCTTCGCATTCATGGAACAGAAAATTTTGTTTGGGTGTAAATAGAAATAAAGTTTTTTTATATAAAGTAAATAAAAACGGGTTGAAATTCTGAATTAAAGAATTCTTATGTGATATTGGCTGGCATCTTTTGAGAGGTGCTCACTCTCTTTTTGCAACCAAGAACATTGGGGGAAAGGATTTTTGCAAAAATATAATGGACGAAGTATCTTCGCCACTTTTGTGGACTTTCTTTATTATAAACGACAGAGTTCAACGGTGGAATACGCAATATACAGTCAATGAAGTATTTCTAGTTAGGTCTTGAATATATGAGTTTTTTTAGAAATGTTATATTCGAAAAGTAAGCAATAGACAACATTTTCAAAACCAAAGTGATCTGTAGAAGCTGATTAATACTTTAATGATATATATCTTTTTATATGAGAGTGTAAAGAGCCTTCAAAATCATTCATTTTGTAGAAGTGTTTTGCCACTAAATAAAAGCGACAATAAAGTTTATTATAATGAAAGATCACAAAGATAAATGGATCCAAAATTAGTTCGTTAAGAATAATTAATCATTAGAATTTTTTGAGAGCTTGGTTGAATATTTTTATTCTTCAGTTCTTTGGAGATTCAGATCTTCAGTATATCCTACAATTACTAAACAATTTTTATTTATTTGTCTTTTTATCTGTTACTCTCTTTCGTTTTCATAACGTTTCTAAAATGTTCCACTCGGAATCTTTACATTATCTAAAACTGCAACATATTTTTAAAATTGCTAAAAATATCATTTTTTTGCGAATTGTAAGCCTTATTTAGAGATAGCATGGGCTTTAATTGCATTGCTTCAATAATATAATCGTCACATTATTATAAAAATCATACTTTTCCATCCGAATTATGACTAGGGACCATCAAAATCAGTTTTTAAAATTTTCAACTAATCAATTTGAAATTTTATAGAGAGAGGCATAAGAGCACTACATATGACAACACACATCATTTCACTGCAATATATTTATTTATTTCTGAGTTATGGGTATAAATGTAATTTTTAATAGCAATTAATGGCTTTTATGGTGAATGTTCCAGGCGCTTCAATTTTTGTTTAAATTTCATGACATTTTATGTAACTATAAATGCATATATGGAGAAGAATTTTTGGCATTCATATAGAAGTAATTTTGTTATTAAACTGCAATATTTTTCCAAAATCAATAGTATCGAGTTATTATTTGAATTCATTTTTAAATTCTTTCCTGAAACATAAAAATTAATGTCAAATTTTATTTCAAAAGGGTTAGAGTAACTTATTAAAAAAATTAGAATGATTTCGAGTAATTTTGGAACGCCTGGAACGTTTGTCATAAAGGCTGTTAATTGTTATTAAAAATTACATTTATACCCATATCTCAGAAAGAAAGAAATATATTGCAGTGAAATTTTGTGTGTTGTCTTATATAGTGTTCCAATTGGTGCCTGCAAAATTTCAAATTGATTAGTTGAAAATGTAAAAAAAATGATCTTGAAGGTCCCTGGTCGCCTTAAATGTTTCAAAATGGAAACGTTAGATATCTATAAAAAATATAGAATTTGAAACCCTCTACTGGAATTAATTTACGATCTGAGTCAGCTCATATTTAAGTATCAAATGCGTCGTTGTTATTTAATTTTGGAATCTTTCCTGCATACCGCAGAAAGAAAGTGGATATGACATTACTGGACACTATCGTAGAAAGTGTAGTAGATATTAAACGTTCTCAGCTACGCTTAACACGTGATTGTGATTTCAAGCGTATTGACTCCAGTGAAAAATTTGAAGACTGGAAATGGAAAACGTTCACAAGACACAAAAATTTTACAAAACACCGAAAAATAATTTTGAAGCCTATTTTGGGGCTTAATGCTTTTTCCAAGTGAGTGGTAGTAAACGGCTGCTAACACTATAATGGCCTCGAGAGTAATCATGGTATCTGCTACATTCTCCAGGTCATTCATTGCTATATTTTTGCCCCTGGCGACATCCACTACCAATCGGGTTTTGAACAACTTCGAGAGTGTTGGATACTTACATCATTTCTCAAGTTGAAAACCTCAAACATTACTATGTTTGACGTGGAAAAAAGGTTTTTGGTACTTACTATGTTGCTGTCTGTACTTATTTCTACAAGCTGCTGGTGAATATTCGCTTCTTTACGTAGGAAGTTCACAACGTACCATAGAAAGCGTCGTGATACGAAAGAAAATAATTTAAATAATAAAAATAATTTTGATATCATATAGGAAACTCTCTCTTATTCTTCAAAGGTGTTCAATTTTGTTAAATCAGTGATAATCTATTAAACGGCTGTAATCATTATTTCTTTAATTACCACTAAATATTGTTTTATCTGTAAACGGCGGTGAAAATATCTCTTCCAAATACCTTTTTAGATGAAATTGTGTAAAAGACTGAACATCCTTCCTCAAGCTATTATTGGTCATAGAATACATAGTGATAAAACAAGCACAAGAATTTTGTTGAGTAACAGGGGAAAATGTCCATTTTCTTTCCATTATACTTGAAAAACAATATTTTTTACCTGATCAAATTCTCAAACAAAAGAAAAACACAAAGTAAATAAGAGAAAGAAAAACAAACGAAAAGTGAAGAGATGTTTAGAAGCAAATATATATATACTTGGAAGAATCTTCGTATTCATGGAAGAGAAACCTTACTTTGGCAGTTGTATGGAACAAAGTATCTTTTTCCGGAGAAAATGAAAGTAAGAAGGAATTCGAGACAAAAAGTTGCTTCAAATAATTTTTATTTCTTACTTCATGTTGTTAGATATTTGTTGAAAGATACTCCTTCATATTTTTCAAACAAACAACCGGGGTGTCGAGGGAATCGGAATAATTTCTCCATAATATTCTATAGATAAAATATATTTTTCATGAATCAGATATTTTGACTTTATGCAGAGGCTTCTAAGATCTCAGATTAAAAATATAAAATATTTTTTTAATCAATACGGCAAAAGCAATTTTTATTTAATCTTATTCAATCAACATGAAATATCCTTGTATTGCTGAATACCATTATGATTTTAAAATATATGCTCACATTTAAGTTGCAAGAAAAAATAGAAGCTGTCCCTAACAGATATCCCTCTCCTTCAAAGTTCAAAATCTCCAAGAGTATTGTCTAGCAATATTAACAATAGTTACAGTAAACAATAATACTAACAATCAGTTTCGTTACAATAGGTACAACAATTATAACAATCAGTTTCGAAGCTACTTTGCACAAACGTAGTAGTTTTAAAAAATGGTTAGGTGACGAGGTAAATAACTGAGACGGCAATCCCTTCTCAAAAATTTTGTAACATAAACCAGTAAAGTGAGGCTGTTTCAGATTTAAATTTATAAAGTTCACGTCATTTGGTTCCCAAAATGGACCTTTTGGATATGCTATTGATGCTTTAACCCTCTCATACCGAGATAGGCGGTTCCGAGCGGTCTAAAAATTCCCCCTTAACAGCGACGAAGCGCGTTTGGCTTCTCTTGAGGGGATGTGAGGTTCCGAGATCGCTTAGGAGATAAGCGCGATAGGGTGTCCAATTATCCTGGCAACCGCAGCTCATTTTCGTACGCTTTAAGGGAAGGTTATAGCAGGAGATGTTGGTGGGGAAAATGACCACCCAGGTTGGGAGAGTCGAATTCATGTCGTTTCCTCCACACAATCCCGGTTTTAAAGGGGTTAGAAGAAAAGGTCGCCTCGGTATAAAAGAGTTAAACAACAAAGGTGGTAAAGGCGGGTCGAACGAGACGGATAATGTTTATGATGATTTTCTGTTTATGATAATATGCTTATGATTTTTTTTGAGAAATACGTATTGTTTTCTTTTGCGTTGCTTAATTTTGTCAATTTTTAAAATAGCCCAGTAAATTTTGGGTTTGAAATAAAAGTAGTTCATAATTAGCTGAAAATTTGCGAATTAGATTCTCTTTACATGTAAAATGAATCCTGAAAAGACCCTACTCATGTGAGCTTCAATCGAAATTGGCGGATCCAAGATGGCCGCCAAGTCGTTTTTGCATTGTTTGATATTTTTCTTCATATTTATTTTAAAAATAAGCATTTCTAAATTCTGAGAAAACCTGTATGCTGTACAAGGATGACTGTTTTGATATATACCAAAAAAAATCAATAAAAAACTTAAAATGAGATTATATTGAATTTTTTGACATCGAAACCTGAAATTTCTGTGTTCAAAGTTTGTAGCAGAGCTCATAAGTTGACATTAATTAATCGAGAATGAATGCTGTATGTAAGAATACTTTGTCTCTTGTAAGAAATTTCCGAAGGTAAATTTTAAAAAAAAATGCTCGCTAGAAACGACTGAAATATTTCACTATTTCTGGAGTAATGCAGCAGATTTTCTAGCTTCGGAGTGAGAAGTTGTTAGTGCATGTACCTGTTAAACCTTAGGGAAAACACAAAAATATGAATTCAATTCATAATAACCGTTATAAGCTGGGCAAGAGAGAGAAATACATACAGAGAGAAAGTATGTCCGTTTCTAGAAAAAGATTGAATTAAAAAAACAAAACATTTTTTGCAGCACTTTATTTTATTTATTGCCATAAAAACTTAAACGATGATGAGATGTAATACATTAATGGTATTGATACAATAATAAAAAAAATTGTTTATAGTTCATTAATCAAAAAATATGAGCCAGTCATTCATCATCATCATCATCATCATCTTCGAAACCGCTAGTAGGAGTAGCTGAAATGTTACATCTCTCTACTAAGTAAGAGCTACAAAACTTTGTAGTCTACTTTCTTGTACTGACATCTTGCCCACAGTACCTTGTCAAAGTTATTTTGCAGTTACAAGATATTAATTGTAGAAGTTCTTTGGAAGCTGCAGGAGCGTTGAAAACACTGGATTCAATCTACCATCCTTCATAAACCATCCCCATTCAATAGGATCCAGTGTATTATACAGCCACTGTTGGACATAAAGTTAAGTACTCATCCGCCTGTATAACACATATCCCTTCAGACTGTAAGTAGCTCATCATTTCGGAGTTTCACAAAAAAATAACTTGTTTAGCCGTTACTACCATACTTTTGGCAAAAGCAATAGCCGCGGACATTTTTAACATCCTTTTTTTACCTCTCTAAACTTTTAGCTAATAAAACACACGTGTATTCATCAAAAACCACTGCTTCACGTGGAGAGAAGTGTTTCTGCAAAAACCTAACATATTTCAGGCATATATTTCTGTAGGTATCAGACTCATTCCAAGCCAACGCGTGCAAACGAAATCCTCCATCTACAAAGGACAAATTAGCCGTTACTACCATATTTTCGTCAAAAGCAATTTTCGCGGACATTTTCAACATCATCCTTTTTTACCTCTCTAAACTTTTAGTTAATAACACACACGTGTATTCATCAAAAACCACTTTCTCACATGGAGAGAATTGTTTCTGCACAAGTCTAACATATTTCAGGCATATATTTCTGTGGTTATCAGACTCATTCCAAGCCAATGCGTGCATAAGAAATCCTCCACTTACAAAGGACGAATAGGTTGATTGTGGTTTAACTCACGGCCCAACTGTTTCAATGATGGCTGCAAAAGTTGATTCCGCGTTCTTCCTCTAAGGAACTTCAGCAAAGAGTGAGGGGGTTGTGGGGCTAATTCATATTTGAGATAATCTCGAAAATTTTCATTTGACTTGAGCACAGCAGAAATCCATCCTGGTAAATAGCTACAGATTATTGTATACCACACTTTCATTCCTTATCATTCATGTATTACTTGTGGCAGATATTGGGATAACTCTTTTTTCCTCTAAAGTTTAACTTCACCAAAGAAATCTCCTGCAATCGAAGACAATAATTTTTCTCCAACATCTTTTGCATTGTCGCAATTTGTTTTATCATCACCAACCACCCCACTTGCTATATTAAACAATAAGTGTTTAGGACAATTATCACTGAGAGGATGGTGAAGTAATATGGATATCTTTAGCAAATCAGAATCATCAGAATCAGATTGTCTGGAAGACCGGAATTAAACATTTTGTTCTGAGGATATAAAACTGTTTTCACAACATTCCTCTAAGAATTCGGATAGTTTTATGTTTATAGGGCACGAAGAAACCCATCTTGATAAAGTAGAATCTGCTATTCTCGGTAATGTGTTACTCCTACTGCTATTTTCCTTGATCTGATAAGACATTATTATCATGCTTGGTGCCACTCCACACCATACTCTGTCTTTCCTGCGAATAGTAAAATAACTTTCACTAATTTTTTTTAATTTCAGTGATGTCAATTTTTTCCTTCAACTTTTCCAGTTGCTGAACGTATAAATGGGCACATATGGCATAAAAAAGTGACCTGCTGCGTGAAAGTAAGGCATCATTGATTTAATATAATACAAATGTAATTCCCAGTCCCAAACTCGATCTGCTTGAATACAAAGAAGAATAAATTTTACATGTTCAATATACTGAAACAACAACTGGGCTGTTCTTGAAAAATTTCCATTTTCGGTAGCTTTTTCAACAATGCCGAACAGTTGTTTAATGTGGATATTTCCCTTAAAATCTTCAATACTTCTCTTATTTGTTTGTCATAAGTTCACGAATAGAGTCTTTGGTAATGCGTTTTGTTTCTTCATTCAACTCTTGTAGAGAAATTTCAAGAAGTTTCCAGTATAACTCTACGAAAGTCAGAAAATGTTCTCTTATAGCTTTGGAAACAAGCATGAGCCCACATCGTTTTTCCGAATCCATTTATCGGAATACAACAAACACCACTGTTCCTTTATTCCACTGCCTGACAGGTATATAATGGTGCACTCCCCTCCTTAAGACAAACTATATATTTTCTTCTTTCTTTGTTTTAGATGAGATATCTAAAAAAATAAATAAAATGTTAACTCTGTTTTGAATTTAGGAGTATTTTTAGTCAAGTACATAGGTGGAAATCCCTTGAGGTGAATGGATGGGGGATATTTTTAAAATTTACTTTAATTTTTGTAGTATGGGAAGCTACCTCAGACAGAATTATCATATGTAAATGTAACTTAGAAATATTCATATTTACCTATGAAGTACCTAACTGTGTACAAAAAATAGAACTTCGTGATCACACGACCCTTTTGGTAAAAAATTAAATAGATTAGTAATTTTTCAGCGGATCTTCAATTTTTTTTTTAGAAAACAGTCCTCTGATTCAGGACTACAGGAAGCATTTCAATCACTCTTTTGATTTGTCGACAGTTTTAATATTATGAGACGAAACATATCAGCAATGAATTCTGAAAATGAAAATTTCCCTTTTTGACGACAAATAAATCAATTTCCAGTTCATTTGTAATTTTTTATTGGAGAAGTCTAGGTATAAATCGAAACAGCTATCATTCCAGATTTCATAAGTTTTTTCGGAATTGAAAAATGATTGTTTTGGATCGGGATTTGGGGAAAAAAATACATAAGACAAAAGTGCTCGGCGGCCATCTTGGATCCGCCATTTTGGAATGAAGATCACATAAGAAATTAGGGGAATTTTCAGGATTCATTCTACACATATATAGGAATTAATCCTGAAAATTTCAGCTAATTATGAATTACTTTTATTTCGACCCTGTTTTTGGCCTAAATTTACTGGGCGAAAACAGACGTTTGACTCTTCATGTAAGATTAAAGATGCGCCAGGCCCATAAACACGGAAAAAGTTTGGTTGAAGCTAGTTCCCAAGCTTTAAACCTCTTTATCTGAAGTTACACCTTATCACTAGGACACAGCAGCCCCACTAGATTCAACGATTATTTCAGAAGATTCCATTGTTATTGAAGCGAAGTTTCTTAACATAGGGTTCGGGATGGAGAGTTAGCATTGAAAAGCCGACCATCACGAACGGGAGTATGTCATACTAGCGTAGGCGCAGTCGACATTCCTAATTCGATTGCGCTATTAAATTCAAAAGTGAAGTTCGTGCTGGAGGCGTTGCAATTTACCACAAAAAAGTGACTATAATAATATTTTTTTAATTTCATATCTATGTATATCATTGGCACATACGGAGGATTTAAATGTTCGAGTTTTACGTATTTCAAATCTTTTTAATATGGATTTCGAGCAGGCGGATTCAAACTCGCAACTTCTCGACTCGTCGAGTTTTACTTATTGGAGACGTGTGTAAACTGGAGAGCGGCTTTGGCTGGTGATTTTAATGTTAATTTTGCGGATAAAAAATCATACCCAACTGTAAAATTTCTTTTTGATGAATTTAATTTAACTATGAACAGTAATCCGGCAGTGTCAGCGACAATGTTTCACATAACCATTCATGGAGTCTCTTTTAGATGTATTAATAAAATAGAATCGCAAACATTTGTATTATATTTCAGCTATTACAAACCAATCGTGTCTGTGATAGAATGCGATGGTTAGAATAGATTTTTTTGTTTGAATATGTACATTAATAAAAATGTAAATAAATGTATTTTTTCATAACTGCTTGTATGCCTTTTAATTTTTTTAATCTGTGTTAGTCATAAACTATAATTAAATAATGGGTTTATTTTTATTTATACTTATTATCATTATTATAAATAAAAAAATTATAGAATTTCTAAATTTTTTGTTTCATTTCGGGGAGGGCAATGAATAAAAGAGAGAAAGAGAGAGTGTGTGTGATTCTGCCATTATACAGTAGAACCCCGAGAATCCAAACTAATTGGGCTTACATTTGTTTGGATTCTGGGGAATTCGGATTATCCTGGAAATTCTCTAAAATACTCTTGATATACCAAATCCAGTCGAGTATTGACTCTGGTTGCTCTGTGAAGGCGTACGGAAAGAGCACGCGGCGATTCGCTCGGTACTGTGGTAAACAAGTTGAGGGTAAAAAGAATATATCTGCTTTTGTTCATACTAATTAAGGTGCTATATTTTTTCTTAAGACTAATTCTAATATTTCGTTTAAGTTAGGAATAAATATTAGCTTTGTTTCTGATACGTAATTGTTATTTTTCCTTCATATTTCAGTAAAAAGTTTTCAGAAAATTTTAAAAAGATGTTCGGATTCCTGGGGTCGGGATTCCCAGGGTTATACTGTTCTTTTAATTATATTGAAAAGCGTAAGAAGTCTTCTGCCGTATGTCCACTACACCCGCTATTTTTTCATAAAAATTCATTGGATTCCTTCTCAACTGTAATTTGTGAATCAAACATTATACGTAATTGTAAAAAACTATGCACTAGCAGGTGCCCGTTTTTCTATGGCCTTCTTCCAGTTGGTACTGTATTTAAGCAAAATCAATAAATGAAATCTGTGATAGAAGAGACTACTGACCTAAAATAATAAATATTTCAAATCAGATGCAACTTACTAGAAATTCTAAAGATATATCTAAGTGTTCCTTGATAGATAAAAAAAATGCTGTGCATTTTTATTCATGCAATTATACAGTAAGAACGTAATCCAAAATAAAAGTCTTCTGGCATCTAAATTAAATAAAAAAGAGTTTTAATAAATGATTTTAAGATAAAATATTAGTTAAATAAATATATATGAAGCTTCAGATTATACCTGCCTACATGTTAGAATTTCTAAAGATTTTAGAAAAAAAATATTTCAAAGAAAGGCAAAAAATAAATTTTCAAAACCTTAAAAGTATATAAATATAAGTATAAATAAAAGTATATAATAAAAAGTATAAAAATATTTGTAACTTGAGACAGGGGCGCTTACATATACTGGATAATACAAGCCCAGTCCATTTTTATAAATTTTTGTAAGAAGCTCTAAGCCACTGAAGTTTTAACGTGGCATTTTTGTGTTAGTTCCAAAATTCTTCTCTCTCAAGCTGTGATTGAACATAGAACTCATAACTCTTAAGGATTTCTCGGCAGAAAAAAAGACGTGGAATTTTCTTTCTCCTTTTCTTCCATCGGAAAGGATTTTTTTTACTTCACCAATGCTTCATTCAAAGGAGCACAAAATAACTAGGAGGGACATAGAGAATTGTGATGTAAAAACGGTTATAAGGGAGAAAAATATTTTTTAGAAGAATCGTCCTATTCATGGAATATATATTTTATCTTGGGGCGAATAGAAAAAAATATTAACTTAAAAAAAGAGAATAAAAACAGAAGGAAATTTTGTATCAAAAGGGATTTCATTTCTAATGTCACGTTGTTCGTTATGTGTTGAAAGATGCCCCATCCCTTTTTGTAAGTATTGACAGGAAAAAAAGGCGATTTTTGCAAAAAATGTAATGGACGAAGATTCCCCTTCTTATATGAAACTTTTCTTTTCATCAGCAAGAGTGTTCACCATGGTACACATAATACAAAAAGTATATAATAGATTTTCTGTTAGGATTTATAAAATACACGTTTCTATTTTGAGTTTTTTTTCTGGAAGCTTTGAGAAAGATTGAACAAGCTTGTCTGGAAGACATTTTCATCACCAAAATTTATCTGGAGATATTTTTTATGGTTTTCAGCGCACGTAACCACATTTTATCTTTGAGGGAACAATGTATTTAGAAGGACTGTTTTTTATGAGGGCTAAAGTATTTTATATTAAAGAGTAATGATAAAATATTTGCTACACAGGTTCCTCATTAGCCGACTTGAATTACTGTAGGGGTAAATAAGCCCTAGCTCAGGCTCTCGGGGTATGGTGGGGCAAAATTTCAAAAATGCATGGTACTAATAGAACGATTCACATGCTTGGCTATTTTGATGAAACTCGGTTCACAGGTTCCTCATTAGCCGACTTGAAGTATTGTGGGGGTAAATAAGCCCAGTCCCTCAGGGCAGGGTGGCCAATGTCTCTAAAATACATTTAACAAACAGGCCGGTTGACGTGCTTGGCGATTTTGATGGAACTCGGAACAAAGGTTCCTCATTAGCCGACTTGAAGTATTGTATGTGTTAGAGTGCGTGTGTAGGGGTAAATAAACCCTGACCAAGTCCCTCAGGGCAGATGGGCCAAAGTCTCCGAAATACATGTAAGAAATAGGCCGGTTGACATGCGTGGCGATTTTGATGAAACTTGGTACAGAGGTTCCTCATTAACTGACTTCATACTAGTGGTAAATATACCATTACCCAGTCCCTCACAACATGAGGTGCCAAACCCGCAAAAGGCGTGTATCAAATAGGCCGATTGACACTCTTGCCGATTTTGGTGGTTTAGATTATTTTTTTGAAATTTGGTGCACATGCTTCTAATTAGGCAACTAAAAATTCTATTTTGGTAAATAAAAGCTATTCCAATTCGTCAGGGTAGTGTGGGTCAAAGTCTATTAAATGCATTTAATAAATGGGTCAATTGGCATGAAACTTGATATAACTGGGGCAATTTTGTTGACTGTGAGTTCATATATTCCTGTTAGGCTGACTAAAAGTAGTTTTTGTGTTAATAAATGGCTATGACTATTTTGATGATATTTTGTACATATGTTTCACAGAGCCTGATTGAAATTTCTCTATGGGTAAATAAATTCTAACCTAATTTCTTTAGAGCAGGGTGGTGTTAAGTCGTTTAAATGCATCTAACTAATGGGCGGATTGAGATGAAATTTGATACCGATAGGGAAATTTTGATGATACAGTGTTCATATGTTCCTCACTGGCTGAGTGAAAGTACTGTAAGGGTAAACAAATGCTAATCCAATTCCTCAGAGTAAGTTGGAGAAAAATCCTAAAATAAATGTAAACGTTTGGGCTGATTGACATGTTGTTGGATACGACAGGAGATTTTGATGAATTTTGGTGCATATGCTTCTAACTAGCCAACTAAAAATACTGTATTGCTAAATAAAAGTTAACCTAATCTCTGAGGTTAGACAAAAGCCTACCTAACTTATTCTTAGTGTAGGACAAAGTCGTTTAAATACATGTGGCAAATGGGCGATTCACATGAAATTCGATACGTATTCCACAATTTGATGAAACATGATATATATGTACCTCATAAGCCAAATAAAAACATTTTAACACAAATACTCACTCAATACCTCAGGTAAGATGGACCAAAGACACAGGCCGATTGACATGAAACTCGATATGGCTGGAGTGATTTTGATGAACCTTTGGTAAACATGTTCCTCTTTAACCGACATGAAGCACTATTGGGATAAACAAGCCCTAACCCAGTCCTTCATGGTAGGTCGAAGCATCGCCTCTTAAATACACGTAAAAATTGGATTGATCGAAATGAATCTTAACTTGCAGGCTGCAGCATGTCGAACTAAAATTACTAGGGGTTAAATCTTTCTTAATCAACCCTTTAGGATGATAGCTGCCGGTCAGATATGTATGAATGTTTATTTAGAACGGCTGGAACAATTTTGGGGATATATGTTTCATTAGTTGATTTAGAGACGTTAATTGTTAAAATGTTATTTTAAAAATAACTCCAACAATGTCAACAACAACAAAAAAGAATACTCTATTGAGAAGTAGGCTCTGTCTGGAATTCTTCTGGGTTGGGTGGAGGAGAGTCATTGACATACGTTGAACAGATGGACCAATTAGCATGAATGTGTTATGATCAGGGTTCCTAAAATATAAAAAAAATTAAAATATAACTGAATATATATATATATAATAACTAAAATATAAAAATATATAAAAAATCCTAAAATATAAGATTCCCTCAAAATTGCCTAATAATGCAAGAAATATATGTAATAAGGCATACTATTATATAAGATAAATTAAAGGCATTTTTGTACTCTTAATTTATGGATCATTTCATAAAAAAACTGACTTTCGCAAAATATTCTAGCAATAAAATAACATTAAAAAACATTTTGTTGTTTATAAATAATAGTTCAGTTCCCGGTCTCCCGAAAGATTTTGACCTGAAAAAAACCGGGCAACGCCGGGTACTAGGGTGGGTCGAAAAATATAAATATTTTTTCGACCCACGAAAGAAAAATGGCATAAAACAAATTTAAATCGGTTAACATCTTCCGTTCGCGCATCGTACTTAAAGCTAATGAAAAATTGCAAAATCGCGCCTTCTTTGTAAATTTTTTAAGTTAATTAAAACTTTTAAAATAAACACGCTTTAGTTTTTTATGCTTGTTTTATGGTTTAAATAACCTAAATAAATTAAATTATGATCACTAATCTAATTTTTTCCGTTCACGCAACGTCTCAGAAAAAACAGAAATATACAAATTTTTCACAATTTTCACTGTCCAACTCTTCTCTCGTTTTGCTAGAACATAACGACTCAGAACTTACCACGTGGAGGTGGTTGCACATGGAGTTCCACCCACACCCTACCCAGCCAACCATCCAATTGTTGGGCGTGATATTTACATTATATTTATAACTATTTACAAAGATTTTCCATAGAGTAGGTTTCTTTGGCTTACTGTGTTTTTTACTTTTTCTTTACACATTTAAAGTATGATTTTTTGGAGATATTCAGCATAACCGATCTAGACTTCAGTGTTGCTCGGATATAGCCATCTCTAGATTCACGTCCACATACTTTATTCGAGGCCTCTATCACAAGTTTGATGCACCTTTCCACAGTCTGGGTATGACAGGGAAATTTTTGTATTTCTTTGATGGGCATAGTGTCAGAATTGATGAGTGATTTAATATCATCTTCACTTAGGTCCCTCAGCATTGGCGGAGGATACACCACACAAGAATTCCAATTAATAATTTCAATGTAATCGGAAGCGTAATGTAATTGAGGGTTTATCTTCGGTGGTATGAAATTTCTAACAGTCTTCCTCTTTAGGATGATTTGTCTTGCTTTTAAGATCTTTTTGTAACCGAGCTCCCGAATATGTTCTCTTTCATCGACAAGCATTGCCAACAGAACATTCTCTGAGTTCACAAAGAACGTATTTCGTTGTATTACTGGATTGACAACTTGAAGTAATTTATCGGATAAATACCGTGATGTTTGGATTACTTGAAAGACATGTTTTGGTCCGTCAGTAAAATATTTGCTCCTTTTTATGGCAAACCACACAGGCATGTATGATTTTAAGATGAAGCCAACTATTTCTTTTAAGTTTCCGGATGGGTCTGATAAACTTATATACAACCTAATGATTCGGCTAAAGTAGCCATCTGGAATAGAAGAAAGGACCAGGGTCCGATTTGCCAAGTCTTCTGGACAATGTCCCAAGGTGATTGCATTTGAAATGTCCAACAAATACTGTTGGTCTCTTTTCAACAAATTCCTGCCTATATCTGGAATCTATGGGTTCATAATCGACCACAGGGAGTTTTTCATAGCAAGAAAGCTGCTGCTCGATTGGCCAACTAAAAGATTTTGACCTTGCAGTTTGACCGTCAATATGTTGGAAAATGTGGCAAAAAGGAAGCTCATTAAAATGCAGGAGGCATATGATCCACTGTAGCGGGCGTCCTACATTATTTTCTATTCGGTGGATGACACCGTTCTTCCATCCAGTGCTGGTTACAGTGTCATCACACCCTACTACTTCTAGTTTTCTCATTCATCATTAGCTAATGTTGTTAGAATAATCATTAAACTAACATAACACAAAACAATACACAGCCCAGACTCACAGCGCACACGTCACATACAGCACCAAAGCGTGTACCACTTGTAACAGGCAAAGAAAGACTGAAGTGAAGGTCGTAGTGGGTGGTGGCGACTGGCGAGTAGAAGATCGAGTTGGTGGGGGGAGGGTGCCACAGAGTAGGGAGGGAGGGACCAGGCCACGGTTGAATCTAGTTCAAACCGGGTCAATTTAATTCAAGTGAGTTCTGGTTCGTTTTGTTCTACCAAAACGAACGAAAGTTGGACAGTGAAAATTTCGAAGTACTGGTAAATTTCTGTTTTTTCTAAGACGTTGCTAGATTATTGATCATAATTTAATTTATTTAGGTTATTTAAACCATGAAATAAGCATATAAAACTAAAGCGTGTTTATTTTAGAAGTTTTAACTAACTTAACAAATTTACAGAAAAAGGCGCGATTGTGCAATTTTTCATTAACTTTAAGTACGATGTGCGAACGCAAGATGTTAACCGATTTTAATTTTTTATGCCGTTTTTCTTCTTATTACAATAGGCAACTTTTCCGCACTAAAGCGTTTTGAAAAAAAATATTTATTTTTTTCGACCCACCCCACCGGGTACTCTGCTAGCCTTCAATAAAACCACTCATACGCTCATGTCAGATAATGTTTCAGTTAATACTTTTGTCTGTGACCCAATATACTTATTAAAACTGTAATATACTATTGATCTATTGCAGTGCACTCAAAAGGAATCCATATTCTTTTTTCAATCATAGCAAGAAAATACATTTTTTTCCTTTTCTTAATGAGGAAATTTTTCTTCTTCAATAATATCCTCATTGAAAGGGAAGAAAAAAAAAGTATAAAATAGCAACAGGAGAAACAGGGGAAGGAAATAAACCTTTTTATTTAATCTTCGCATTCATGAAACAAAATCTTCACTTCGGGGCATAAGTTAAAATAAAATATTATCTTGAATAAAGTGTATAAAAATGGAAATAAATTCTACATCAAGGGGATTTAATGTCCAATGTCTTTTATATTACAGTATTTGATGCCTGTTGATAAATTCTTTATACATTTTTAAGCCACGAACAAGGAAAAAATTGACTTGTCTAAAAAATGTTATGGACACATAAAACCCATCTATTGAGAAAATTTTTATTCCATTAAAAAGAGAGTAGTTCTACAGTGTTCATACCGGTACCGAGCGTAATAGATATCGAGATCGGCGTAAAAAAATATCATTTGTTGGGAAAAGTTTTGTCCGTTCCCTTTGTGAGAAACAGAAAAGGCTTTCGGAAAAAAAATCATGACTGGAATTGACCTGGAGATATAGTAATTACGTCAACCTCGGAAGATGGATGACAGTGACCAT
The DNA here is from genome assembly GCA_013235015.1 of Araneus ventricosus. Taxonomy (NCBI): domain Eukaryota; kingdom Metazoa; phylum Arthropoda; class Arachnida; order Araneae; family Araneidae; genus Araneus; species Araneus ventricosus. The sequence goes on from BGPR01000099.1 coordinate 306,759, forward strand.
TTGACTGTGGGTGAGGTAAGCTATTTGGTTTCAGTCATATAAGTTTCTTATCAGGTACTTCTAGAGCCTACTTACTATGATATTCTTGGTAAATAGTTAACAAATGTGTGGTTTGATTGCTAGCTTTCGCTAGATTTTTCTGTAGTGTTAATCTTCTGCTTTTATGGGCTTTTTTTCTGTGTCCAAAAAGTCAGTAAAGTGAAAGTCTTTGGGATATATTTATGTTATAAATACTAGAAACTAAGAATAATCCATAGAAAATATTTTGACCGAGCCAGGATAATTCTGCACTTACATGAATGTCAACGGCGAACCTATAAACATTTCCTTGGAAGAACTTTGAAGCAAATCAATCTTATGATATTTTTAAACATTGGTTTCCTATTAATATCTTCAGTTAGATTGTGTAACGTCTCATCTCCATCATAATAGATTTAAAATTTTTTGAGCACTTACAGACATTAATGGGAGGATTAAAGTATTCAGAATCTATACTTTTGGTACAGTAGGGATATATTCTTTGCAATGATTTATTAAATATCTTAAGAATTTCAATGAGTTCTTCAAAAGTTCTTTCTCGAATTTTTGCAAAAGTTGAGCTTCAGCATTTTAAAATTATTTCAAAATACATTTCCTTCAAGATCTTTCTAATGATCTTGAGAATAACATTTAGTGCCAACGAGTTGTTGGTTTTATATAGTGGCTTCGTCTATTCGATTGTCGAGAATTCAGTTACTTGCCTAGCGAATGCCTGAAGATACCTGTAGTCCACTTTTAGTATAATTAATCCAAATATACATTTGATGCATAATTTAATCAAAATGTATTAATAATATGATTAATTGGAATAGTAGAAAATATTGCATCAAAATACACAAAATGTAAGCTTTCAATTTTTGAAGCTTTATTACAGACATATATTCAAGTTTATTCAGAGATTCTTCAGATATTTCTAAATCAAAGAATCGTCGCTTAAGAAGCGCCTATCAATTTTTTTTGAAATTTCAGAGAAGAAGAAAAAACTTAATTTTTCGCAATTAATAAAGAATATTTTTTTCACATCTGGTAGGAACATGTGGTCTCATGTTCATATTAAATGTTAAAAAAATTCAGAAATATTTTATTCGTTAGTAATAATTAAGTTTTTTCTTCTTCCAAATTTCAAAAAATTGAGACAGGTTGTGTTTCTTTCTAAGGAACGGAATACTTATTTGGATAAAAAGGACAATTTCTGATTATTCATGACAGTCGCTGATCGATACTAAATTGAAGAGTCTAATTGCAATTCGGTGCTCACTACTCTGTCACGGATTTTACTGTTTGGTACAGTTTAAACACGATCAGATAGATCTGCATAACACATTCTTTACACCTAAATTATGTGTTTGTCAGATTCCATGTTGGCGCATAATAACCTCGACGTTTTGTCTGCAAAATTTGCTCTTTTCTATATGTTCAGGAAGTCTAATGTGCTTTTGCTGTCAAATAGCAGTTGCTAAATACTTAGAAATATTTTAATATACGCTTATGGAAATCTATGGTTTATCTAAATGTGCATAAATTTTATTTCTATGTTTCCAAATCAATATTAATGAAGTCACGTGATTATAATATATTACGATATTACTTATTCCATGGTGAGCAGACGAATTTTATTAACACTGTAACTTACAAAATACTTCTAGAATTATATTCAATCATATGACCTTAATTATTATAAATACCATCAAGAATATATCTTCAGTTATTCAATAACATGTTTAAAACATATCCTTGTCTTCTGTAATATAGTTTGTGGCTTCCAGGGAAACCATTACCCTATCATATAAAGATACCCCAGCCAGTTACGAGAACATTTAACAAATATGAATGACACTAACGCCGCAAAGAGCGATGCGGGTAACATGAACCACACATAATTGGCTGCATTATGAGCGACATAAGCACGGAGTCCTCACAAGAATGTACGTACCATAATCGGCGATGGGACATGTAACAAGTCAACACTGTCTTTACTGTATCTCCAAGAAAACAGAGAACCTGCTTCCTTATACGACACCTTAGCATCCTCGTACTTGAGGTGTCCCCGAAGGACCACCATTACCATAACGAATTACCTTTATCAATCACGAGGACACTTATAATAATGGATTACAGCGAACAGAAAATCGTGATGAATAAATGGATTACAGAGAACAGAAAATCGTGATGAATAAATGGATTACAGCGAACAGAAAATCGTGATGAATAAATGGATTACAGCGAACAGAAAATCGTGATGAATAAATGGATTACAGCGAACAGAAAATTTGGAGCTAAGAACCAGTGGAGTGGCGTTAATTAAGCTGTGGCGGAATGCACTTACCTGGGTGTTAACTTTCAGCGGGTCAGGGAGATAACGGACAAAAGGGATCGGATGATAGGAAGGGCAAGAAAGAGATAATTTCATAATGATTTTTGTTTAGATTTAGAATGTGTAATTATATTATTAGATACTGGAATATTGAAATAATACAATAACAACAATGAAATAATGCATATATCCTCCACCCTTTTCCGCCAGTGCTCCTCAGTGAATTAATACTTTCATTATTTGAAATACGAATCATGTTTCCAAGGGTAAGGGAATGATGAAGATCGCGCAGTTATAAAGAGGTATTTTACATTATCTGTTTTATCATTACTAGTAAAAATAATAATAAGCTGTGCCGGATCGACGTTTCGCCGCGTTCCGGCATCACTATAACGCTGCTGAGAACCCTTCAAAATAAACTCCTTAATTTAGGAGAGAACCCTAATATGGTATCACTGAGAGGAAAAGTCTAATCAGTCCACATAACTTCCGGGAAGACACCTTACTAACACGGTGACTTCCTATCCTTGTGATCGATGTGGACTCCCAAAGTGGTGGAATCCACGATGAAGTATTCTTAAAATTTCGGGTAGCCAGAGGTTTACAGCTTAAATTTGCATTCACTTCCTATTGTAATGTTCTTTTTTCAGTTTAAATTTGAAACATTTTATCTTAAATCTCAAATCTTTAAAAATAAAAACACTTCATTTTAATATTCGACCTACGCAGCAAATTTAATATTTTATCAGAAGCCAGGATAAATTTCCGATTTCTTTTTCAGTCACAAAGTTTCAGGCTTGATAATAGCAAGTAGGAACAAATTTGTAGAAAGAATAATTTTCAAGTAAACAAGAACTCATGTAAATATCCAGAGAATATAAAAAACAAGAGAGGAAGATAAACAACGCCATGGTTATTCTATGAAAAATAAAATACTATCGAAATATTCTTGTTTATGACAAGAGAAAAATATTTTCAGAAGATTTCAAATAAATGTTTACAAGCAACATTGTTGACTATTTGGAAAAAGATGTTTACATTTCCCCATCATTTCAAAGTCTTTTGATGTATGTTAAAGAATTGCATTCATACTTTATTTTCAGTAGTTTGTTGGGAGTATTATTAGGCTTTCAATCTACTATCTTGCTGACAACATTTTTTTTCAGAACGAACATGAGAAATTATTAGTTAGGCAATCAATAGCAGAATAAAGATGTTTATTTAACTTTAATTAAACAAAAAAAACTCCTTAGTAGCAACTCTTACTTTTACCATTAGTTAGCGTTTATTTTTTTTAAAAAGTACTGCATAATTAATGAAGTTTTTTGACCTTGGATGAAGGTTTACACTAAAGAAAAATTTTCATAACCAAACGTAGGTGTAGCAAATAGGTCGTTATGTAATTGAAAAAATTGTTTGTTACATTTGTTCTTATAAAGTTAAATTAATTCTAGAAATAATTAATAGATTTTCTTAAAAACGGAAATTTAACAGTCCTTTCCTCGAATTTTGTAAATTGAAATAGAATAAAGAACTAGTTTAAGAAAATACAAAGTTAAAATTCTCAAAAAACAGTCATAAAGTAAACCACATTTGTTGAAGTTAAAACATTCTATAAATATAATGAGCTAAGTTTTATGGAAAAATAGTCACGTACAAATAACTTTGGTGTTGGTACTCAATAGGAATAATGCTAAGAAATTATGTATTTCTATAAAAATGAAACAACTTTTAACTAAACATATCTGGGTATTAGTATTATAGATAAAAATTTCAATGAAAACAAGTTATTGTGATAACAAAAAAGCTGCAAATAATATTCTATACATTCATGAATTTAAAAAATCACCAAGAGTTCTTCTTATTTCTTAAATTTAATTTTATCTTTATATTATTTAGTATTGTAGTAGCTCTTGGACTTCCTGACGAAAGCTATAAAAATGTACTCAAGTTGGTTCTGAAGACCATATGTGTTTAAAATTTTCAGAGATTAATTGTCTATAAGTAAGCACTTCTGGTTTCAGTAACACCCACTGTTTCACTGTGATCAATGTCATCTGAGACTAGGAGAGCGTTGGAAAGCTACGAAAGACCGCATCGCCAGTGAATGTTGTTATGCTTTATAATCCTTTTAGGAATAAAGAATGATTTCCATTAAATTAAAAATATTCATTTAAAATATAGTTTTATAACGAATGTTGTTTAAAGCTACATTCTGTCAGTATTCATCAAAAAATTAGGTGATATTTTGAAATGAATCTGGAATGAAGTATTCGATTTTTTTTCGTAAACATAAACGTCGAAAAAAGCAAACGAGAAGTCAAAGAATGTTTCTTCGATTATGCAAGTGAGAGGAAATCTCAATTATTTCGATCGAGTAACTATCATATTGTGAGGGTGAACAGAAGCATGTCAGACCAAACAAGATTGTAACTGTTTAGTAGGGTGTATGGTGAATTACGATTGCCAAAATGCACTGACACACATCAATTCAACAAGACATCTTACCAGTGCATACTCGACCATCTTTCACTGATTCGTCGTTTGATTTTGTGATGTTCTAGTTTAAGAAAAAAATAATTAAATGATTCTTTTTCTTGTCGCTTTATATTCATTTTGAAATAAAAATTTAATTTTTTTGAAT
>BGPR01000099.1:311765-333884 GCA_013235015.1 Araneus ventricosus
AGAACCAGCTCAAAGACCTTCTGAATAGGCAAACCTTAATCATGGTCACAATTCTCATTATGATCATATTCAGGGTTGCTTAACTAGTCGTAGGGATACACAGCTTTACAGCTTAGCTTTTTCCTTACTGTCGAGTTGTCGGTGATTATAGTGAGTAGAGTCACAAATTCTTGGTGCTTTCTGACAGATTACCATTAAGTGAAATCTTCAATTTCCGTTCCTTTAAAAAGGGGGGAACTCCATATAATTGCTTTGTACGATTCAATTGAAATGTATTTTTTTACACTTTCATTAATTTGACTTGTTTCATGTTTGGGAATATAACAATTTTGTAACAGATTTCACACCTACTTCCTGATGAGATATAACTTTGAAATGTGTACACTTTTAGCATTACACTATTTTATATATTTAAATTTTAATTATTAGCTAACAGATGAATTTAATTGAGTTGTAAGTCCTTAGAAGTCTTTCTACCTTTACAGAAATTTGATTTAAAGATTCCATAATGTTTACAATAATGTCAATCATTTTTAAAAAATCTACAATATTTAGCATCTAATATAAGTGCGCTTTTCAAACCCATCTTTTTAAAATTTATTTAAATTAATTTATTAATAAATTATCATGCGTTGAGTTATTGAGAAGCCATTTTTACTTTCATATAAGCAAAAGGAAAATATTATCTACGAAAAAAATTGATATGAGTATTTCGATGAATATTTCATTTTCAGAACTCCAGCCCCTCAAAAAAACTTTTGAGCCTTCTGTAAGCTCTATAACTGAAAAACATAAGTGACAGAAATTTGGACTTTACACGAAAACTGCGAATCTTTATCAAATTCGGGACAAAATTTGCTTCCAGGAAATTTGTCTGTGGGTTCATCCATGTGGACTGTAACATGATACAACGTAAACGCAACTAGCTTGAGTGATGGCATTTTGTATATCGTCCTCTTATCAGGATTTTCTTACCACATACATGTATTGGTTGACTCTTATCGTGTGTAAAGAAACGAAGAATTCAAAAAGGCAGCAAGCTAAATAAATGAAATTTTATATGTGGTTTGACACAAATATTTTAGATGCGTTTCTCATATTAAAATCAGTCAACCAAAGGGACAATAACCAAAATGCATACTCGATTCATCTATCTGTATGACGAAGATAAACGCAAAAAGTATACGAAAAAGGCTAAGGAGAACAACACCCCATTCTGCAACACTGATTCATTCCTGTATGAGAGCGAATAAAAGAACGAAGAAAGAAGATAGGACATCTTCATTTTAAGTTATTCATCTATCAGCTAACATAAAATTGGGCATACTTTTAAATTAATATTTCTACATAATTTTTCTAACAGAATAGATGACATAATTAGGTAAGAATCACTAAAAGACAATTATAAGTGAAACATTTATGTCTCGAAATTCATTAACCAGTGAAACTAAACACGGATGTTAAGAGAAGAAAAACTTTTTGACCAAGTAAAAATTAATTAAAATTAACTTCGCATGAGAAGGAATACGATTACTCCATTCAAACCATCAGAGAGGGAAAACCAAAGAGAAAAGCAAAATTGTCCAATTAAGGAAATAATAGCAGCAATTATTTTCAACCATTACACGGGACTCCTAATTTTCTACAGCGAACTATGCTTTTCTTAGATGTAACCATTAAATGTCTTATGACAAAAATCGAGAGTCTGAGTAAAGTTTTGCTTCTTAAATAGGTTTTATTCTTTTTCAAAGTTCATTAAAAGTAAAGTGTTTGCTGTAGAAAAAAAGGGGAGAACACCGTCAAGTTTATTAGTTTTATTACTCAACGACAGAAAATTAGCTTACCAGTCCTGCGTTCTTGTTTCGTAAATGAGGGTAATTTGCTTTTAAGAAACAATTATTAGGTTTTAGTAGGAGATAAAAAACAGTTTTTCTTCGTCGCAGTGTAAAAGTAAGCTAAGGATCTGATGAATAAATTAGTGAAGTACAAGACTCGATGGTAAGCTGTAGTGGAATGACGTTTTTCACGGTTAAAAAAAGTGCCGTGAAGACTTCACTGTATAAAATGTTTCATCTCATAGTTGAGTGGATTTTATAACACTTTGAGACAATCTTATTTTTTGTAAAACAGGAACGATATATGATTTAAATGATTTTGAAATTTATGTGTGCTTTAAAGTAAACGATGTGGACCAAGGAGGAACTGCATTTTAAAATCATGCGTATTTTAAAGTAAGCAATGTAGACTTTACAGTTTTGCTTACAAGTGAGAGAGTAGTGTTGGGGATTGGGATTAAAAAGATAATTGGCAAAATAATTGCCCCAAATCGATTTTTTTTACTTGATTCAAAACAGTGGCGTAGCGACCGAGGGGCAAAGGTGGTATAGATGCCCCGAGCGCAGTTTCAGAAGCCACCATGGAGTAAAAACATTAATTTTTTGAGCAAAATATGATAAGGGGACATGAAAACAATACCCCTGGCACCATTTGCGCTTTTTAAGCCACTGTTTACAACTGGGACAAATCATATTATTTTCATTTATTCCTCGCTATGCCATTGGCCATTGTGACAAAATATTAATGCATTTATGTGGCATTTTAAAGTCAAATACGCTGAGGGAGAGAAGAATACTATGCCCTGATCGCCGCTTACACACGCCAAGCCATTGATGATGACGGAGGAAGAGGGTGGGGTGAAAAAAATCCGATTATGACCAGTGCGCAGCCTACCCTCGCTACGCCACTGATTCAGAAACTTTTCGGAATCACTGAGCTTTTCATCAAAAGTTGTTGCTTTGGTCGGGTAAGTGAAGGTTTTCTTAATCTTCGGAATCCCTTTACATACCGCGTAGGAAATTATTCGACATGCTACCAAACGAAGAGTTTTAAGGCACTTCTTATAAGGACCATTTTATTGTACATCACCATGTTATTTTGCCCCTTTTAATTACCACAGGGATTATTTATTATTATTTTTTCAATTTAGAGTCCATGTTTATCAAAGCACACAGCTGTCCTAATTTAAATTTCTCCCTAATAAACGTTCAACCTCCATTGATCTATTGGATATTTTTTGTGTTCCTGCTTGAAGTCGGTTGGTGATGGTTTCGCGCTGTTTCAGCTATCTTCATAGATCTTCAAGAGGCGGGCATTACCGAAATTTTGGGCTGTAGTCACCTACCCGGAACCGATTAAATTTTCGTTTAACGTTTAACTTTTAAATTTTAAAACTTAAATTTTCTTTTAATATTTGATGTAAATTTTATCTTCATTTTCACCGTATCTATATGTCCTCCGCTAGAATGTTCACTTCTTAGAGAGTCAACATGTTCTCTTAAACCTAAAGGTTGAGTCGCCTCTCCTGGTATTGAGTGAATGAAAACAAAATGAAAGGAACCACAATTCCGATCTCTCAGATCAAACGCATTAAATCGAATTTTTTTCTCTTTATTAATTTTCTTGTTTTTATTTGGATTGTATGTAAGACTTTTTTTTTACCATTTTGATTATTTAATATAGAATAAATTTTACACGAATTTCTTTTAGAAAATGCGAATGATCGTCTAAAATCGGCGCTACTAATAATAATTCTTTTTTCCTAAGTATCGTGATTGGCTCTAAAAAGTAATATAGCTAAGATCAGAAGTTTTTACAAAAAAACGGGGGGTGCCTTTTCAATATTTCGGAATTATTACAAATTATATAGTGCACAATTTGATATATTTCAATTTTAATTATTATAATAAAATTTGATTATTTAATTATAAAAAATTAAAGATTAAAATATTCTGAACTGAGTTTGTGAGCTGAGAGTTTCTTTAGATTGGTTATATTAGTTATTTTAACGAAGCAAAGTGAGAGATTTGAAGCAAAGTGAATATTTTTGGACCGACCTCATAATTTTGAACCACTGTCAGAAAATAAAGGCGGCTAATGAGCTGCACTCTTCTTGCCAGTCTGCTGCTCCACACCAACGGTAGGGTGTTTGAAACAGAATGTCCAATTTAACGTGCATCTGGCCCACATACACGGCGTATTTCTAATGGAAAAGGGTTTCGAACCAGGAAGTGCCCTTCTCCGAAGCAGAGTTTTTAACACTTAGTTACCGCGGCCTCTATTAACCGAGAGATCGCCGCGTATAAAATGAAACATATAGTAGCATCATCTAACAAAAGGTTTATTATTAGGTCGGCTAATAAACTACAGGTTGTTTTCTTCATGAATGTTTCGGCACAGTTTGGGCACCAAAATCGCATTGGTATTTCACTCCCCTTGAACACCTCCTCTGGTTAAATGGAGTCTTGTACGATAACGGCGACTGCACTTTGAGTTCTGGTTGAGAATTTGTGCGATAATAAAGCGAATTCTTGCTGCCCCTACTCAGCATAATTAACGGTGTGGTCAAGTTAACAGTTTCGTTCTCGATGAAGTCGCTCTTAAAGAATTCATGGAGCTCGCTGTAATGGTGTATTATCTGAAGAAGAAAAGAGATCGTATTTACGATGCTTAGGAGTTGGACATTCATATATATGCATATTATGGTCTCGAGACATTAATGATGGTCTTTATTTTGCTGTATTACCTTTTCTGCGGTGACTAAATTTAAAAATTCAGATAGAATGTCTATCTCTCTTATCATCAAATCAAACAACATACATTTTCATCCTCTCTTTAAAAAGAAGAAATTTATTTATTTCTTTCTTTACAACCTTTTACTTAAAAACATATTTTGGAACTTGGTCTCTCACTTAAAAAAATTAAGGATTGGCTTTGTATTTTTCTATTCTTCTTTTTTGTGCAATTCTTATCTTGGCTTTCCTATGTCGCTTTCCCACAGGGCCTTTGATCCAAACAGTTAAGATAGTTTCATTTCCAAACCACTAAGTTTTTAGAAAAAGCTTCTTAATAATTACAAAATAAATAAAAATATTAAAAAAGGTAATTATAAATGTGGAAGGGTAAAAAATAATAGCATAGACAACGGCAAGAAGTAAGAATCTGGTGAATGACTTCATCAGAGGCCAGACATTTCATGCAGATTCAAAAATGGAATAGGTTTTCTGTAGAGGAAAAAGACTTTAAGGTCTGATATTTAATATCCTCTTTTGGCCTAAACTTAAACCTGGATGTATTGGAAAGAAAAACATTTATCCACAAAGAAGTAATTAAAGACAATCTTTTGAACAAAGTGTGAGAAGAAGGGACTAAAATCTTACCTCTTATAACATATATGGAACAAAGGTACATACAATGTAAACAAGGCAAATAGATGCGTGCAAGTATCTGCATCTAGTGATGGAAACACTAACAAAAGATTTGAAAATTTTTTTTGTAAATTTTTTTCCTAAAGATTTTTAGGGTTTTTATTATTTTTTTATTTTATTTTTGATTTTTATATAACATTTTTTTTGACGTTTTTATGCATTTTTATAATTTTTATTATCAATTTTTTTAAATGTTTATTATTTTTATTTATTTTCATTATTTAGTTCAGATAAAATTGCAGGTGATCCATTAAATATGTAAGAGGGTGTGTGATGAGTATCAAAGTCACTATCAGTGCAAAGGAGAAATTGAGAGTAAAATTTTATAAATACTTTAAATATTAATAATAAAGTAGTGTGCTGGGTAGCCGTTTAGTTTTAAATTAATATTTAAATTATCAATGGCTTTGACAATAGCAGAATGGTTGTTGCAGATATTTTTGATTCTTTTAATTTGAGAGTGGATAGTATTTTTAATGACTTTTAGGTTGAGATTGGTATGATAATGACAGAGAGAAATGGCTCTAAAATTAAAGCCATTTCTCTTGTCATAGATACCAACCGAAATGCTTGAATCTATAATTTTAATTACTAGATCTAAATAATTACAATTATTGTTATCATTATTGGTTTTATTCAGTTTCAGTTCTTCCAGATAGCAGTTAATTAAATTGTCCATGTTGTCAAAGTCAAATACAATAAGGTCATCAATGTAACAATAGGCAGAAATGAGATTATTTTAAATAAATTTTCTCTCGAATGTATGAAGAAAATCATTCGCCTCGCACTGGAGAAACTCGTACCTATAGGAAGACCACACGATTGTCTGTAGTAGCTGATTCCATTGAAGAGATAATTTTCACAGATGTTAATATTGCAAAATTCTAGCCATCTATTTTTATATATGAAATTAGAGTTAAGGTATAAGTCATATAAATTAATGCATGCTTCAGTTAATTTTTCATGTGGGAGGCTGGTGAAAAGATTCTCAAGGTCAAAAGTGTTGATGCTATGAATTCTATATCTTTCTATTCTCAATAATTAGCTACAGTTAAGTTGTTTGTGCTTTTATTTTAACGTTACTACATATTGCATTTCTCAGCAAATAGCTATATGCAAATTAGCACCTTCTGAATTAAGTATAGTGAAATAATCATTATTGGATCTTATTCCTTTTTTACATAACACGCAGAAACTTAACAAGAAAAAAAAGAGATGAGCAATATTTTGCTCATATTTGGCGTAACGACAAAATAGCACCATTCTCACCTTCAAGGGCATAGCAAATAAGATAATGATAAACAAAGGAACAAAATCGTTGTAGTACGAAAATAACCATTTAAAACCGTTATTTTCAACAGTTATTTCAAACCATCACCTGAAACTCCGAATAGAATACTTGTTTCTCTTAGATTTAAGCATGTAATGTTTTATGATAAAAATACGGATTTTAGATAAAATCTTAATTCCAACTGGCTTTTATTCTTTTCCTTAGTTGATTAATAGGAAATGGTTTTCTGTGAAAAAAAGAGGCATATTGAATATCAAGAGTTTTCTAATTCAAAAACTGAAAGCTATATTATCATCCTTTTATCGTATGATAATTGAATATACTTTACTTTTAAGAACCAGTTATATGGTTTTAGATAGAAAAAATCCTTCTTATTAGGATTGTAAAAGTAAGCTAATGAATCAATGAATAAATTTTAAAAATATATACTGAAATGTGAAAAATAAGTTGAACAGACTTTATCAAGTTAATATTTTCTTTTCAAAGCCAGAATCCTTAGGAGCTAAGGTTCACGAAATAACCGTAACAGAATTGAACGTTGAATGCAGAAACTGCATGAATAATTTTTTTCAAAATTGCGTTTATGTTGTTTTCACATTCTAAAGGGATATTTACAAAATGAGAGAAGAAATGACATAAAGTCCAGTATAGTCATATTATTAGTATATAAAATTTACAAGGCAAAAAAATAATAATTTATTTGAAATTTAATTACTTATTTAGAGTCCCCAGCATTTTTATAGTATTGACTCATGATGTTTCTGCAGCCCACTATTCAATTCGATGTACATAGATATAGAGAGAACTTAGTACACCTATAAAAATACAAATGGAAGGTGAAAATAATGAAAAGATGCCATGGGGTAGCATTTTCTTGTTTTCTATTTTAGTGAGAGATTTAGCTATCATGCAAATAGAGTAGTAAAACGAAAGGAAATTAAAATCTCTGTTTGATCATATAGAGCGTTCTATAAATTATTTGAACAAAATTGTAATCGAAAATTGATTCGTAAAATGTCAATGCTTTAACTCTTATGACACGTGAATCAACATTTAGGAAGAGAAGAAAAGTTTCGCACTACGCTAGGGAAAGAAATTTTTAGGGATTTTTGAAAAATTTAGGGATTAATGAATAGATGCCATTGGATAGCATTTTCTTGTCTTCCATTTTAAGTGAGAGATTTAGCTATCATGTATGTAGTGGCGTGAAACGACTGGAAATTAAAATCTCTTTTTGATCATATATAAATTATATATATATATATATATAATTTATTATAATTATATATTAAATGTTATGATTATATGTTATGTTATAATATATTATATGTTTATTATATTCATATTTAATATCATATATTATTTATTCATTCTATAAATTATTTCAACAAAATTCGTAAAATTTTAATGTTTTAGCATTTACGACACGTGAATCAACAAATAGGAAATGTTTTGCACCGCCGTGAGGAAGGAGATAAATCTTCGAGTAGAATTGCCCAGTAACGGCCGTTGATATTTGTTGAGTTTTAAGTGAAGATTTTAATTCCGCCATTGCATTATCTTCAACGATTCAAATCAATAGGATTAGCCATGAAAAAACACTATATTTCTTACTCATTTATTCATTCAGCAATTATTTACGTAATTATTACTCGTAGTCACTCCTGTCACAATGAATAACTTCCGTTGAATTTATTAATAATGTCCAGGAATCTCGTTATAACCTTTTAATCGAGAAGATTTTGTCTCATATTACAAGTCACAGGAAGATAAGATCATTCGTTTCTTTCTATCACCTGAAAGATTACCCATTCATCTCTGATTTCATTAACCTGGGTAAACGCGAATGGTTAGCACCCCAGCATCTCCATTTCACTAACTCTTCCACATTCCTTCTATCAGAAATAGATTAGATTATTGATAACCCTTTTATAGGTCATATTCTTACTTTCACGGGAAGAATATATTATCTATGGTGTAGGAAATACAGTAGGAGAATAAAGTAAAAAAAATCTAAAAGATGATTACAGATTACACAAGGGGAATAACACACTAATGCGTTAGAGATGCAACAATAAATGCGACGGAAATAAAGATAACTCTGGAAATTAAATTAATGCACAAGGTTAAAATGCGGACGCAATTTTTAAAAAAATTATACAGGATAGTTGGAGAAATAAAATATTAACGCGCTAATGATCCAAAAGTGTGGAAGTATTCGTTGAGAAGGAAGAAATTTGTTGCTACGGTATCTGCACCGCTCGTAATGAATAGATTATTATCAGTTTTCAAGTGAACTGCTTCCTTTTTCCTGTTTTTTTTCTACATTTTTTAAATATACAATTGGAACGCGAATGTAAATAACTTTTCATATGAGTTTTATCACGCGAAAACACATAGAAGATATCTTTACACTTTCAGAGATCACTGGAACTAATCCTATTTCATAGTATCTTGATGCTTACTGTTATTGAGAAATACTTCAATCTGCTATGAAAACTGAGAATGGAATGGTCGGGAACTACTGACTATCATAGTTATAAACCAAAACTATGAAAATATCTCTCTAATATTTTCATATTATAGTTTCATATGAGACAGGGATATGAAATATCATTCTAATATTCTCATATTAGTTCTTATTGAAGAGCACTTCGATCTGGTATGGAAACTCCGAAATGAATGGTTGGACTATCCCGACTCTCATGATTATAAGCCAAGAATATAAGAATACCATTATAATACTATATTAAATTTCATTTTCTGTTACAGATTGTCATAGCTGCTCTGAGAAATGCAACTTAAATTATATATATATATATATATATATATATTCGGACAAATCTCTTTATCGTTGAGAAGCTACAATATTTGCTGAACGTTAAAAGTCAAAGAAGATAGTGAAGAAAAGATGAATCCTCCCAAAACTGCTTTGTTCTTTGTTTATAAGTTGTTATTTAGTTCTTTTTCTTAATCGGTATGGCATCAAATCTGGCTTATCAAACATATCGTCCGCTTTCTTGGGTATAAGAGCTTTTATTGGAAAAACGCACTTTTACTGCTGATGATGCACTCTTTGTTGTCTGATTCCACCTCCCTGCCCCCACAGAGATGGAGTCGGCTTCCTTTTCTCGACCCCTCCCGCCCCGAACGATTTTAGTCACTCAAGGGAATTTTCGGCAGCTAAAATTTCGAATTCTTGATCTCTCTTTCTTTGATTTATTCGAACGTTTTCCCTCCGATTTAGCATTTTATTGAAACCCTCTGTCGAGGTCTGTTATTATATTTAGAATAGAAAGGTACACACTGCTGAATGTTTTATTATAAGAAGTAAGCATTTTCACGAACCGATAAAAATAAATAACTAGTAGAAAAATTATATTTGCAGAGTATATTTTTCCACTGGTTATTTATTTTTCTTTGAATAATATCAAAATGCATTCAGAGGATTACTGATTATTTTGAGATTTTTTCGGCAAAAAAATTAAACAATCATCTTCTTAATCCATGTGGTTTTTTAAAAAAGTTGAGATTTTGTACCCTTCAAGCAGACATTTTTAAACTTTTTTCTTTTTGTTCTATCCACGAAACAAATTTATTGCAAAAATTACATGTTTGTTTGAGAGTGAATTTTTCACAAACTTTTGTAGTGCATCCAAGTTCTTTCAGCGCCTTATCAGTTTTTACAGACAATTAAATAAAAATTTGAGGAAAATAAAAATTTGTTTTGAAAATGTAATAGAATTTGGTCGGTCTCAACAATTGTCGCAATTTTCTCTTGAATAACAACTTCCTCTTTGAGTTTTTAAATCAAAAGAAAAATTTCGAATATTGTTTAAAAAAATATTAATTTTTTCTTGAGAAATATACTATTTGATATCGTCGTTATAGACTGGACAAGCTTAAGTGGAAACATTTCAGCAGTTAAAGTAATTTTCTGCTAAAGATTTTCTGCTTATTATTGTACCGAAATACTTTTTTGGTTCGAAATGAAATAAAGTTTCTGATGCTTTCTTTTTCTGTAACTGCTTGGATATTTAATGAAAAATATTAAATACTGTTTATTAAAGGAGAAATGTCACAGTAAAGCTCACAGAAGAGTAATCGCCATTTTGAATGCTTAAAATTGTGTGTTTCGAATTTTCAATGTGAATTTTTGAGGAAATAGTAATAAAGGTACTTCTACTTTAATTTAGACTCGTTAGTTAATAGAGCCCGTTTTCCCATTTCAAAACTCTAAAATCTCGCAGCGTCTGTGCAAAAGCCTCTTTTCAATCATATAAAGAACTTAGCAAGACGCTCCCTTTTTGCATGTAATTCTTCACTCCTGGCTGGCTTTGAATTTCAATAAACTTTAAAAATTTTATCTATAATTGAGTACTCTACAAATAATGTAATTGTCTATTTGTGAAATAAACTGTTTTGGATTTTAATAACTCCATCTTCACTTCTTGTAAGGGGCCGTCCATAAATGATGTCACGCTTAGAGGGGGGGAGGGGGTTTCTTGCAATTGTGACAGTTTGTGACAAGGGGAAGGGAGGGGGTAACAAGAAATGTGACATCGCACATTTTGATTAAAATAAAAACATTTAAAATAAGCAGATTAAATTTTAAAGTTGTTTTGAAATTACCAGAATTTGAGGGTATTTTCTTAATCGGGGCTAAAACAACTTTCTTTATATTTTTTTTACTTATATTCCTTTCTTTTCGAAAAAAAGCCTTCAGGGTAGGTTCTGAGAATATGGGAGAAAGAGTTATAGTAGTAAATGATTCCGAGTAATTTCTATTTTATGATTGTGTATATAATTCTATAAAGGTTCATATAAATTAATGTGACAAATGAAATGAGATGGCAATTCCATTAAGTAAAACTAATATTGAGGCAGTTTGTTAAAATTTAATCTGTGTAAGAGTA
This sequence comes from Araneus ventricosus, assembly GCA_013235015.1. Classification (NCBI taxonomy): domain Eukaryota; kingdom Metazoa; phylum Arthropoda; class Arachnida; order Araneae; family Araneidae; genus Araneus; species Araneus ventricosus. The sequence goes on from BGPR01000099.1 coordinate 323,237, forward strand.
TTTTGTGTTCATAAAGTAAAGATAAAATTTAAAGCAAAATATTTCAAATTCCAAAATGCACTACTGCTTTCAACTGCTCTTTTATATTAATATTTTATTAATATTGTATATTAATTACGTTTTTTGTTGTAAACCTTAATCTTATTTCATACAAAATAAGTACACATATAATCATTATTATTGTTATGCTCGCAAATGTCATTAAAACACATAGTTAAAGTTTAAAAATAAAATTTGAAATATGATCTATAACATAGTACTTTGTTTCTGAACAGCAAGTATATGTTTGTGTAATATATCGTGACATGTGACAAGGGGGGACGGGGTATGGTGAAGTGTGACAATTTGTGATAAAGAGGGGAGGGGGTCAAAAATATTGAAAAAAAGTGTGACATCATTTATGGACAGCCCCTAATCACACACACACGTAGTGCATAGAATTGTTTTACATGTGCACATTGCATGCGTTTCGCACTTTTATTTATTGTTTTTGCTGGCTAGTGGATAGAAACTGAACTGTGGACTTGAGACATTATTACATAGAAAATATAACATTTCTATGTTATCAGGGTTAGCTCAAAATAGGTAAAAGATGGACTCGGTCCGTATGGACGCAGATTTTCCATATAACATGATAAGATATGTGCAGCTGAATCAGAATCTTTTGACAGTAAAACTAAAACAAACGAGAATTTATTTACAGAATGTTTAAAATGAAATTTGATTTTGAGATAAATTACAATGCGATTGGCAATATTAAAATGTTAACATTTCTAGAACAAATGAAACATTGAAAACCTTGAGCCAGACATAAAATTTTCAGAATATATGAACGATTTGTATAAAATATTATGACAGCTTTAAGGCACATCGGAACTTTTTGAAAATATTTTTAACTTGTCTAAATACTTTTCCCAAATTTTGGTTGGGTGTGAAAATCATAAAGCCTTAGCAATCGCAAATGAAAAAAGTTTTAGCAATTTACAGAGAAAAAAAACACTTCAATCTTTTTCCCTTTTCAGTAATATATATATTACCTGATCGAATCTTCATTTAAAGGGAACAGCACAAATAAATAGAAGAAAAGTTTTAAAAAAAACGGCTACGAACTCTTAGAATCGGAAAAATATTTCTTAGTAGAGTCCTTGTATCCATGAAAAAGAATCTTTAGTTTGGGGCTTAGGAAAAAAATTGTCTTCAAAATATAGTGAATCTAAACGGAAGGAAATTCTGCATCAAAGGGGGTTTTATTTCTATTATCATGTTCTTCGATATCTGCTGAAAGATGCCCCTCATTTTTTTAACCAACGACAGGACAGAAAAATTTGTCCAAAATATAATGGACAAAGAATTCACCAGTCTTTGTGAATTTTTTTCTCATTGTTGAATGAGTTCAGCAGTGCACACATACGACAAAAAGTCTATAATAGATTTCTAACTGGACTTTAAGAAATATCCGTTTAAGTTAGGAAATGTGTCGTCCAATAGATTTAGTAGACACTGAACAAGCTTTTTCTGAAAGACGAAATTGATCTGGATATAATTTTTCTTTACCCTTGTTACTGCACGTTAAAGCGTTTTTTTTCATGCTAGGAAGAGCAGAGTTTTAGAATCCTTCTCTTTCTACAAGTCCTTAAATTTGTTCAAGGGGAAATCAACAAATCATAAAAAAGGCTACTACATTCAATAGTTAAAAAACTTAATATAATCAGATTCATTTTACGAAATTTTTTTTCCATCTGAAATTCGGATTGTGCCTATTACTCATTCACATGTTCACATTGTAAAATAACGGATTCATTACAATTTATTTTTGACCATCTGACGTTCTCTTAAGATTACTATTACTAATTAAGATCTGCATACTCTCCTTTAGACATAGTTAGCTTCACAAATTTGTGAATTCTTCTTTGGTCAAATTAGATGATATTCACTATAATTTGAAATTCCCAGTATAAATACCTAATATTTTGTCAGAACTCATTTAAAGACTAAATATGCAGTCGATCATAAAAAATACCAAAATAATTTATATATTACACATAATTTATATATTATCTTTTTATTATACGTATCTTTTTATTATATATGTGTGTGAATATCATTTCCCTGAGAAGCTGTCTAACTATAAAACTTTTACATCATATCCAAATTTTCCAAATTTTCTTTTAAATGTTTCGAATCATTCAGATTGAAAATAAGTAGGAAAAACGCGATCCGATGTTCCTAAATGTTTTTCAAAGTTGAAAATAGATCGCTCTTATAACGCTCTGTTTTACTTTTAATTCATTGATTCAATAATTTTACAATATGCCTTTCCGTTATTCTTAAAAATATATTACTGCTAAGTGTGGTTCCAAATTCATATAATAATATTTCCATTTTAATTTAGTTAAAGAAAATTGAAAAAAAAGTTTCATTATATTATACTAATAGTATACAATTAATAAGATTAATTAAATTAACTCAATATTTTTTTAATTAAAGAGAGAAAATCTTCCCTACTTTTCTTTGAACATTTTCATGCTTCGTCACATTGACAAATAGAATCGATGGAAAATAAATTTCGATCTATTAAAACTATGCTACTTAAAGTATGCTGAGAACAAAATAATTGTAGGAGCCATTAACAAGATAGTTTGGGAAATTTATGAAAAGTATGAAACTTAGCGAATCTCGAAACGGACAAAAAAACGATGGCAAAATGAATAAGTGCTCTGTTCGCAAATATTGATGCATCTATCTTACTTTCTCATATACAATACATACAAAAAGTAAATGTTACAATCGTCAATAAATTTCATCTGGATATTTAAATGAATCTTCTCATTTAGAGGCTCGAAAGAAAAAAAAATATATTCCCAATTATATCAGTGTGCGGACACGAAAACACAAAAACAGAACGAGATAGACGGAACAAATTAAGTATGTAGGTTTCATACAGAAATTGTTGATTTCTATAAAATTATTGTGAAATCTTTCAAAGGGAATTTTGTAAGTTCGTTCGTGTATATATAAATACGATAATTCAAAGATGCAACAAACTTTGATTAATAAACACTAATAATGAATCTGTAACTAAAATTGTAGATATGAGTCAAATTTTAAAAGAAATCAATTAAAGTATAGGCTCTATGTCTTCTTGTATGTCCGTCAGTATGTGAACACAATAACTAAAACACAACCGGTTATCTAAATGAAATATTGTGTGTGGTTTAATGATATGTATGTGTTTTTCTGACCTAATTTTTAGATGTCTTTCAAAATTTGGGTCCGTTCTTCTAAAGTCAAGGAGTGCAAATGGATATTCGATTCTCTTCAACATACGTCGACACACTGCGGAATATTCTTGAAGTGTATGAAATTGTCGAGATGTGAACACTCCTGTTGGTATGAAACGACAAAAAATTTATCCATTGAATTTTTCATTTAAACATTTTGTGCATTCATCAATATTCTTAATGAAATTTTGATTCAATATGGGACCCGTAACGCTAACGTAACCCACAACCTTTTTGTATATTTTCTCAATAAAGTCTAATCCCTCTCTTTTTTGTTGAAGAAAATAATTTCTTTCTACTTTATCAAGTCTTCAATAAACGAAAAGAAATACGAAAAATAGCATTTATTAAAAAGATACAGAGTAAAGAAAACTGTTGGACGAAAAATATTTCGTAACAAATCCTAGAATTGATGGAACAAATCTTTACTTTAGAACAGAGACATGGATAACACAAGTGCACTTCAGAGGACCGATCTTCTTTTCAACCAATAAGCAGAAAAAAAAGAGGAAACGAAGAAGATTTGTCAATGGAAAGTAACTGACAAAAATCTCTCAGCTTCTGAGGAAATTTTCTTTTCATCAACAAAAGAGTCCAACAGAACACATACCGTCCGTGATAGATATCTCTCGGCTTTTAGATACATCATCTTCTTTTGGGGAACGTGTCATCCGAAACCTTTATGACAGTAAGAATGAGCTTTTGGGAAAGCTTTTTCATCACCAAAATTTGTCTGGAGGTAATATTTTTATGGACACTGCTAAAACTCAAAGACAATCACTAATTGATAATCACGACGTCTGCGAGCATTACAACGTTTACTTATGACTAGATATCATTGTCACTGAATATTTTGACATAAGAGGAATGCACAACTAACCACTTGAGGACAGTTAGAATCATAGAAATATTTGCTTTTAAGGTTCAGTTTTTTAAAGTTCAGCTCTTACTTGACTTCGGAAACTAAAGTAAAGGGTGTTAATTTAATTCAGGGTGTTCATTCTAGCCTATCCAGAAATCTCTAGAGCCGGTTCTATGGATCCAAAAGGAACAAAATTTAGTAAGTAAAAGTAAGAATAAAATTAATATAAAAACTATATTTTGAAAGTCTTTATCTTCAGGAAATGAACTTCAACAGAGTTTTTCGTTCAACCCTGAAATTAACTACTCAATTTTGCTACAGTAACAAAAAAAGTGAAAAAATCGCCTTGGAAAATGACACAGTGCCACTTTTGACCAATATTATAGGTTTTTCTTTTCCTTATTTATCTTTTTCATTTCTTTTTGGTTTTCAGAAAGCGCATCCCTTGTTCTTGTTTTGACGCATATTGGTTCTTCGAGAGAAATTAAAACTTAACGATATGGTGATACAGGGTATTTTCCAGTCGATAAGGAAGAAAAGAATTTTCGTTGTATGTAATCTGTACTGCCGTAAGGAAAAGAAAAATCTTACAAGAGATAAAAAACGCTACGAGGTACTGCAGGACATATCATTGACTACAAATTAACAAATATAAAAATCGAACAGGAAAACCTAAAGATTCTGATTCAACTCCCATAAAGTACATAAGTTCAGTTACAGTAAGAGTATATAACACTGGGACTCTGTTTTGTACGCAATTTTTGAAGCTCAGGTTGGAAAAACTTTTCAGAAATATTGGAATCATCGCTCCGATAGGAACGCAAGTTTATTTGCTAATTAGTGGGAAATTTAGAAGAAAATATTAGTGAAAATGAAGAGTTTCATTAGATGATTGCTTTTACACAACGTAAAGCGTTTAAAGTTCAAGATAATAAATACATTTTGACTTACCGAAAATTCAGAAAACATCGTTATCTCTGACAGCTGAAAGATGAGCATAGACGTAACTAAATTAGTGATGATGCTTTGTGATGATTCTTATTTTCTGGGGAGTGTTTGTATTTTTAGGAGGTGTAATTTGCGTGAAAATTCGAGGCATATTTGATAAATTTCTTCAAATATTCTTAGCCAGCTTTAATTTATAATTTGTTTGATTATTATGTTAATATACTGTATGTAAAGAAATACTTCCAATAAGAGTATTTCAGTTATTAAAAAACAGTATATCGAATAAGGCAACATAACAATTGGACAACTACAAATTGCAAATTGTCTTTATTCAAACGTCTTCAATTTACAATTACATCTACTTATTAGGCAAAAAGCATAGAATTAGAAAAAGTTATGATTTCTGATGATGTTTGTTACTGGGTGATTTATGATCAATTGCAGGGAAGGGCAATTTAATTCCATGGTCACTAGTCAATCGTTCCATTATGAAGGATTTTTCAAAGTATCAGATATCCTTAGATATAGTTTTGCACAGCATAGTAATCAATTTCATTCCAAAAGTGAATGCTCAAAAGAATTCATGCTAGCTCATCATAAACTGGAATTCACTTCTCCTAAACTCTTTTTTTGTAATTGAATCTTAAATACCGAATGAATACTTAAAGTACTCTGAAACATTTTCGGTTATTGAACTTTGCTAAATTATTGTAAGTTTGGAACCGTTTATATATTGGATGATATATTTGTATTTTATTGTACGGCTTCATTTTATGGTTAGCACTGTGCTCTGTGGATATATGGCGAAAACAGAGGTTTTTATCTCTAGTGTCGGGGCTGTGTCGTAGTGTAAAGCAATGACCAATAAAATAAATTTTAAAAAATTCAAGTTATAAGCTTTCATTCAAAATGCACTTTAAATGAGAAAATACGTTTACACATTTCAATTTCGTCAAAATGAACTCAAAAGTAAAAAATAATTTTTCTGATTACAATAAACTGCATGGTTCGAATAAAACGTGGGCTCTTTTACCTTCTAAGGATATTCCATTTGTTTAAGGAAATATACACTGAATATAAGGTGCTAAATAAGGCGCCCACGCTTTTATTCGAACCATGCATTTTATTGTAATCAGAAAAATTATTTTTTACTTTTGAGTTCATTTTGACGAAATTTTAATGTGTGAACGTATTTTTTCATTTAAAGTGCATTTTGAATAAAACTTTATACCTTAAATTTATTTTATTTATTTTATTTTCTACTTTTTAGTGACGGCTGACACGAATACACACGACATGTTAGGCATAGTAAATTAAATTCAATTATTAAATTCTCCAATATAAAACACATATTAAAATTATCGTATACATACGTCCAATTACATTTTTAAAATGATTTAATGACATTAACTTTCTGAAATATAAATCCGTAATATATTACGTGATAACTTACAATTATTATCAAGAATGCAATAGGAAGAAACGAGAATCGATCTTCACAACTTTCTCTTTTTGTTTTGAGTGCGAAACGTATGGCGCACACGAAGTAAAAAAAAATCTGGTTGTTTGCGAATTCTAATAGAAAGTAAACACAAAACGAGTAGAAACACGAAGCTATTACGTCATACATCGGTGCAACGCCGGAAGTATAGCGTATTCTCTGTCAGCTTCTTGGTGTTGTTACAACCCTAAGTAACGTGAGGTTACCATCTTCCAAAATATATCGCCCAAATATAGGGCTAAAATTTTAATATTTTTTTATGTTTAAGGTATATATTGAAAATTCTTTTGTATAATATTGTATTGTCACCGGAAACCCACCACTGTGCTAAATTTCAAAGCTGCAACTCTATTGGAAGTGAGTAAGAAATCGATCTCAAGATTTGAGGACACGACAGTCAAGTTGAATAGAAGCTTATAAAGAGGATTATAATGGAGAATGACGCTTTATTCACGAATATTCCGGAAAATATGAAGTATTGGTAACAAGACTAATAGAACTTGTACAAATTAGCAACATAAGTAGACAGCAAATCACTAATAACCTTAGTAACATAATATAACACCACAGCATATCCCCGAACTCGGAGCCTAAACGGCTCCCTGTCGATTGGAAGGGTATATGCGAAACTTTATTGAACAGCTAAAGCAAAATATATATATATATATATATATATATATATATATATATATATATATATATATATATATATATATATATATCGAGAGATATAAAAACACATAAAAGGGAACTTAACTATACATAAACAGAGAAGAATATAATGATACATAGATAGTTATAATCCGAATATAATATAAAATATATTCAAGAGGAATTATCATGAGTGCAGTGAAAGGGTAGAATGTTATCTCAAGTTACATTGTTTCATACAGTTGCATAGTAACAGCACTTTCAATAGTCCTCAGTGACTATCAGCTTATCAGCTTGCACATTGCGGACAAAACTTCAAAGAGTTCCCAAAAGCATTCAAACACTCTCCAATGACGTTAACTCGAATCAGAACGTCCGGGTTTTCATAGTTTTTTCTTTCCAACCTTAAGACCAACTGCTAGGCAGAGGAAGCGAGTTTGCCAATATCACTTGTTAGTCTCGTAAAGTAGAGACAGGTAGCTTGAGTAACACTAGTTATGAAGAGCTTCTGGATAAAAAGCTAAAAGCGTCCTGGCTTTTGCAGTGGATTTTCTATGAGATAGAGCATTTCTTATTGTTTCAGAAATGATGAATCATATAAGTTAAAAGAGACATTTATTTGGACGACCACATTTAAGAACATATTTACAGATCACCACATTTCCATTTAACAGGGTTGATACTTGTCCTACATCTTATAGGTACAGTACCAGCAGCAGCTTACATAGCACTGAAGTCTCTCCGAGGAGAGAATGCTTAGAGGACCTACAGACCGTACCGCACTAAATGACATAGTAGAGACAAGTATATATACTCTGCTAATAATCAGTAGATCTACATATCAGCTGCGGGAATCGGATAGACAACGTCATACGATTCCGATTAAATAGCTGCTAATATGGATGTCAAGTGAAGTGACTAGCTCAAAGAAATGACTTAAAAATCTTAAAGAAAGAATGCTTCGAATCTTAGAGTAAAGGTACGAGAGACAATTTAGAAAAGATGCAAGCTTCGTTGCTTAAAATGCAGAATTTCCTAACACCAACATTAAGGGAAAGCGAGATTACAGGTTCTTAACACATTAGACATATTTCTCAGTCGGCAATCAGCTAGCCAACTTTTTTTAATAACGCCACTATAGGAAAATCTCATGAACTGTGTACAGTTACTAGCATAATACAGTTACTAGCATACTAGTGATAAATATCATTTATAAAATATCTCCAGTTTATCAGTAATTAATTCTTAAGAATATTCCTGTCTCTTCCAAAATAATTATTTGTACCCACATAAAGACATTTTTAATGCTTTTATTAAACAGTGGACTAAAATGGAAGTTAATTATCTCACGATTAATTTAATTTAATTTTTTTCTTTCATTTAAAATTTAAAGATATGTGATAAGAAATTAGAAAGCTTTAGGAAAAGAACAACTAAATCTAAATTTTAACAAAACATTAATCTTTCAATATGTTTTCATATAGATAAAGATTTTCCAATTATTGTTATGGGTGACTTTAATGTAGATGTCAAAAGGAATGAGAAAGCATTCGATTTCATGAAGCATTTTGATTTGAACATGGTGCCAACAAATTATACTAGTACTCTGGGGAATTCATTTATTGCTTCAACTTTTACAAGAAACATTAGTCCCGAATTATTTAATTATGTATGTTACTTTTCATGTCGTCCATCGATCCTACACAGAATTGTAACATATCCACATACGATTGAAAAATTCAAAACAAAAGAATTGACATTGTAATATATTTTATTAAGAAATAAAACAATTTACATTGTAACCTTAGTTTCATTTTATTTCGCCAATTTTCCATGCATTAGTATTTCAGAAAAACAAAACAGAATTGAGGGTAACTTCGAGAAACAAAAGAGAATCACGAGTAAACTTCGAGAAACAAAAGAGTATCGCGAGTAACAAAGCGAATCCGAGAAGCTTCGAGAAACAAAAGAGAATCGCGAGTTACAAAGAGGAACCGAGAATCTTCAAGAAACAAAAGAGTCGCTCGAGTAAAGTAGTCCTACTACTTTAACATCAGCGGCTGTTTGAGAAAGACAGCCTCCTGTCATTTTATTTTAAATCTTTATCGGATGGAAGAAAAGAAGACAACACTTCTCCCAATTGTTAAAACCCAGAGAAAAAGGCGCACAATAAAAAAAGATCTATTCCAATTCGTTTTTGTTCCTTTTTCAACGGTTTTGTTTCATTTCTTCATTTTGAATAATATTTTATAGGAACATCTGTAGGGCATCATATCTGGATTATTCAGAATAACGTTTGCACTCCACGAATGCAAGAGCTTATATTGGAAACGGGAGTTCTAACAGATGACGATGTATTCTTTGTGGTGTGATTTCTGCCTCCCCTCGTCCCCAGGGATCCAGGGGCTGTTTCCTTTTCCCCCTCTCGCCATTTCTTTCCCCTCGTCGTAGTCACTCAAGGGAATATTCGGGAGCCAAACTTTCAGTCTCCTACCTCTATTTCTTCTATTCGAGAATTTTTTCGTTCGATTTAATATTTTAGTGGAAACTTCTTTCCAGATCGGCTGCAATATTTAAAAAAATATGTACAGTATGAAATGTTTAAGAATTAATCGACTATTTTTGTGCAGTTTATTTTTCTTGTTGTTACTTATTGTCTTTTTTTTCTTCTGTGAATAGAAGAAAAAAATGATGCCACCGTTGAGTTATGTGGATTGAAGATTATTTTGAGTCTTTTTCGAAGAGAAAAAAACGAGGATTTTTTAACAACTCATTTTATGAAAGGATAAGATTTATATTTTTCCAAGTAGTCATTCTTTATACTTATTCCTTTATATTTCGAATTTTTGAATAAAAAAATTTAAAATAATCCAGCAGAAGGTGTCCCGGCTGTGGTTAGTAAATTTCCTACATATATTTACGCTTTGAATTATTTTTAGCTGAACAAAAAACACAATGCTTATCTTTAATGATGTTTTCGCTTTATTTCGTACGCTACATATACTAGGACAAGGGTTGTGTATATCAATTGCCGTTTTAACAGGACAAATTGTTTAATTAAGTTATTCCCAAAGTGAGAATAATTTTCTTCAGGAGTTGTCTATCTACACAATGGATGACGCAAATACAAGGGAAAAGACGTATCATTCGGATAACCTACTTATCTTTACTAAGTATAAGATACAATAGTTTTCTATAATAAAAGAAATAGAATGTCACTTCGTAAAGTAAATGTAGGTATGTTTCACAACTTTTCAAAGCGTATTTTATTACTATTGCTTAAATCCCTAAAATAAAACCATCAAAATTGCAACTAGCCTAAAATAAAAATCATTGGAATATTTTGAGATTAATCATTAGAATATTTTGAGATTAATCATTAGAATATTTTGAGATTAATCATTA
>BGPR01000099.1:333894-393986 GCA_013235015.1 Araneus ventricosus
ATTTTGAGATTAATCATTAGAATATTTTGAGATTAATCATTAGAATATTTTGAGATTAATCATTAGAATTCCCATTATCCCTACAAGATTCATAGGATATTTTGGCGATGTTGAGCAGCATTCAGAATATCGTAGCAACATCGTGGAGACGTCGTGAAATATCTTGTGCTAATAGGGATCATTTGCTTCAAATAACGAATGACTTATAAAAAAGTTTTTATAATACTCATTGGGACTGCAATCCGAAATATTTACAAAAAAAATCATAAGTTAATAAAAGAAAAATACATAATTTTAAGAAAAAAAAATACATTTGTTTTAACGAAAACACAAGCAACATAATTTTGTCCCATCGTTGAACCTTTTTAAAGACGTTTCCAAGTCAAAATGCAATGATAATTGTTTAAAAAATATTGGATATCATAATCAGCGTTAAGAATGCTAAGAATAACAGTAACCTTCCTAGATATCAAATTGCAGGTAATCAATTTCCTAACTCAGTAGTAACGAAACATTTGTTTATTGGAATAGAATTCCAGTCAATTCAACTTACACTTTCTCATCTTTAAATCTATTCTGAAGTTTCGAATGATTATCTGCTTATCATTTAACGTCGAATAAATACATTTCGTTGTGAAAAGATTGAAAAAGGTTGCACTTCGTCCAGTCTTGAAAAATCAAAGAAATAACCCCAAAACTCTCTTTTAATTACAAAATGCTTTTGAATGTTGACTATTGTTTCAATAATTCAGCTCTGTTGTTTTTTCCTTACTTTGAATATTTGACGGAAACGTGTGGGTTATCCGTCTTATCTTATTCAAGATATCGCCTGCCCTCCTGGGACATAGAAGCTTTTATTCGAAGTGCGTACTACTTTGCTGACATTACAATCTTTGTGGCGTGATCTTCGTCTACTCCTGGTCCCTGGGGTAAGCATCCTTTTGAAGTGTCTTTCCATTTTTTTATTCCTCCAGTGGGTTAGTTGCTCCTGGCACTTTCAGACAAAAAAAGAGGGGAAAAAATAGAATCTTCTTATCAAACTCTCCCCACCGCCTCTCACTTAATCTTTCAGAAAAAGTTGAATTTCAAAAGTTAATGCATTTTAAAATATGATATTTAACTTTTAACCAATAATATTTTTTAACACAGGGAATTTTTGAAATCTTTGGTTCCGTAATGTTATTTCACAGAAAGATAAAACTATGTCAGCAAAATGTCCTTTTAGTTAGTGAAATCTTTACATATTAACTATCAAAATTTTTAATTTAATTATAAGATGAGTGACAATTATCAAGCAAAATATTATCTCCCACGTGTAAAATACTTAGTAGCAATGTTTTATAGAAAATGTATTTAGTTGAATTATTGCTCAATAATAAAAAAATAATGCAAAACATTATTAAATTACAGAAATTCTTATTTTTATCTAGAAAATTGTTAATATTATTTAACATATAATATAAAATGTTATATTTTTAAAATATAGGATTATTAAAAATCATATTAACGTAATATTTATTTATTCAATTTACAAAATAAAAACATTTGGAAAAATTAGACTTAAAGGAAACCAGTCTCTCCGATTTTGATTTATCAAGCATTAAATATTTGTTTATCCAGGAGCATTAAATATTCGTTAATTTCCCGGAGGCCTAAGAGTTAAAAAAAACATAATAACCTTGAAGCATTTATTGAAACATGTACAGTATTCTTTCAGCTACCTCTCAACATAAGAATCACTGGAAGCGAAGCATGTGTCATACCGTTAGACCTATTTCTGTACACCGGTGTCAAAGAGATCCGCCGCCGGAGAGCGGAGCCAGCCTCTGACAACCGTCTGTCTGCACGTGGTCGTCACTGGGGAAATACTGCTTCTGCTGGAACCTTTCCAAATGCTGGAACAGATGATAGTCGCTGGGATGTTCGAGCAGCTGCTGCAAATGTTCCGCTTTGAGGTGTTTAACCATCCCGCCCATAGTCCCGATTCTTGCTTCTAAGGATCAGCGCCTACCAACGGTTCCAGCATCTTAGAAGGTTCCTGGCAGAGCAGCATTTCCCCAGTGACGACTACGTGCAGACAGGCGGTTGTCACAGTCTGGCTCCGCTCTTCACAACGGTGCAGGGAAATTAATCTTACGGTATGACACGTTCTTCAATTCCTGTGGTTCTTATGTTAAGAGGCAGCTGAAAATTGATTTATCTGTTTCAATAAATTTGTTCCAGGTAATTAGGTTCTGTGTTTATTTACAGCCTCAGGGCATCTTACTTTCTGGATGAGCCAATATATCAGTCTTACAAAAATGCATTTAATATAAGTATTTGTTCAATAAAATGAGCAATAAATCAATTTTATCTAAAAATCTGTGATCAAGACGGTGAGAAAAGTACTGATGCCTCTGATGACGATGCTAATATTAAAGAAAAGGAAAAAGAAGGAGAGTGCGCTACTTTTAATTGAATAAATTCGTAAAAGGAATTTGAACCAGAATTGCATGCATAATTTTATTTATAATTAAATCAGTGCTTTTACAGTATAAAAACAGAGCAGGATATTAAATAGTCGGATAACATACGAACGAAAAAAAATTCATGCCGTTTTGAAAGAAGAAACAAATCTGACGCATTTTTTTAACCGTGAAATTGTGCATTCAGCTTAATTTCAAGATACACTCCTCTATTAAGAAGGATATATCTTGAAATTAGGCTAAATGCACAATTTCACGGTGTCGTTATCTCATTCTTTACCAATAAATGTGTTCATTGATTTCGCAAATGAAAACAATTCAACTCATTCAATGTTAGGAGACATATTTTTCTTGCTACTGTTTATTCTACTAGAGTACTGGGGGAAAAGTAAAAAAGTATATAAATTGAATTGGAACTTTCCACTGATGCAAAAAATAAGCAATTTAGAAGAAAGTTTTCCTTTCGCTTTCTCGTCTGCCAAGTCAAAGCGGAAGTCCTCCTTTTACACACACCGGATGTTTTCTGGTGACTGGTCATTCCAAAGTTAAGCACTGCGTGAAGCGCATCAACAAAAAGCCAATATTGGAGGAGGTAAAAAATGGCGAAGTTAATAAAGCGTTGTAAATGGAAAAAAATGGGAGAAAAAAATTCGTCATTTCTGTTTCAGAAAGGTACGTCAAGAACTAAAGTTTTTTTCATGTCCGAATGCTCTTAACATGGAATGATTTCTGCAAATAAATGAAACATATCAATCGATGTTTTTTTAGATTTCGAGCATATGTGTTGGCTTCCTGTGTATTTAAATTCTTATATTAGGCATTCATAGGCTATTTTTAAAGACTAATTTGAATTAAAAAGTTATGGGATTTGAAGAAACGAAGGCTGTTATCCCCTTTAAAGACTTAATTAATTTATTAAATGATTGAAAACAAATACAGAATGTCTGCGCACATCGTAACTTCTTTCGGCCGAACTATTTTTTAAAATCAAACAGGAAGGTAACACTTGACTTTTGTCATTCCTCTGAAAACGTAGTCTCTTATGCAAGAAATAAATTGCAGTCAGGCTTTTGTCAGACATTAATAAAAGTAAGTTTACATATGCTTTCGGTTTTTTTACATGTTTAATGACATTTAAAATGTATATAAAAATATAAAATGTACGAAGATTTTATTTGATTTGATTTAGAATTTCCTGGCGATACCTGCGTCGAAACATTGGTGATAAAATAGATTCAAGGTAAAAAATGCATAAAAATCATATAGAAATAAAATATATATTAAAATCATATAGAAAATAACTACAAGAATGACGAACCACGACAAAATAGTAAAATCAAATATCATGCAAATCTTCAATATCTTTAAGAGAAGAATAAAGATAAAGATTTTCTTACTTAGCCAAATGTTTTAAATGTAAGATCGTAATTTTCTTTCGAACATTCTATAAAATATCACAAAAGCTGAATAGAAACAACTAGAAAAAATATGCCTTATAGGAAAATATCTCTCTGTATAAAATTCAATGTGCGTTTGTTTGTTTGTTTGAACCTTATACAATTCCACATCCCTTGACGGATTAGAAAGAAATTTGGCACACATGTTCCGCAACACCAAGAAGAATTAAATACACTAATAAAAAATTGCTAGCTCCCCTAAAAGTGGTGAGAAGGGGGTTTAAAGGTAATTTTTAACGCTTTTCCGTCATAACTTTGGAGTATATTCTCGCACTACTTGTTTTTCAAGTCAGAGAAGATAAAAATATATAAATAATGTAAAGAGCAATCTTCGGTTCATGCATAAACGAATAAAGATTAAATTTGCTGTCGCAAAAACTAGATTACTTCATTGTTTCATTTAGAGACAACAAACAATTCAAAAAAGAAGTTTAATAGTCTAATTACTCAAGCAATAGCATCAATTATTTTAAACTATCACAGGAAATCCTAATTTAACATAGTACACTCACCGTCGCTGAAATGTAGCTATTATACGTCTTACGGAAAAATGGGAATTGCATGCAGAGCTCTATTTTCTGACAGGTTACTTTTTCATAGTTCATAAAAAGCACACTATTTGGTTTAAAAAAACAGGACACCTCAGATATAATAATTTCATGAGTTAACGACTAAACTTTAGCACATTAACCATCGTTCTTTCGTAAATGAGGTTGGTTAATTTGTTTTTAAGAATCAATTAGCAAGTACCACTAGAAGAAAAAATAAACGCATATTTTATCGCAAAATTTCGGATGAATAAATTAGTGAACGGGAAAGGTGGCTTGATATGAATGCCGCTGCAATGGATTGGCGTTCTTCTTCATCTCTAATACTAATAAAGATGAAAGTATGTATGTCTGTTGGCGGTCTACAGAACACACGGTAGGACGTGGAGCTACCAAATTTGGCACAGATATACTTTGGATGCTGAAGATGTGCTCCTCAGAGCCATTTTTTAAATTTTAATTCAAATTTAAATCATTAAATTAAATAACAACGCTAACGTACGTGGCACAAAAATCGTTCTTATTACTTATTGTCGAATGGCAACAGTTAAATGTAAACAAACCGCCGTACTAACTTTCAATTCGTTTAAACGTTATTTCAACTTTCGCTTAACTAATTAATGAAGCTGCAAAATAAAATTAGAAATGCTTGGAAGAGGGCTCGCCGTGTCACCGAAACCTCCATTCAGCCAGAGTAAAGAAGATCTAAAAAAATACAGATGGCTGAAATAGGAGTCAAACAGAAAGTTCAATCGAGATCGAAAATAGGCTTAATTGTCGCCATATAGGTAATCGCTATGACTTGCCTATATGGAAACTGTACGCAGTTATCAGCTGTATAGGGAACTGTAAGAACACAAATGTGCTGCACCAAAATAGAACACGTGTGAAAAAGAATAAAGGAATAACATAAATATTTTTCTCTGTATACAATTTCTTAAACATAGATGGTATTTATCGAGAAACAGATTGCAAATAACTGATTTTAATTGCTCAGCGTTAAATGCTAAAGAGAGAGAGAGAGAGAGAGAGAGCTATTGAGAAAAAGCAAAGTTTATCTTCCACGTTGAAAAATACTAGGTCTGGACTGCAGGTAACTTGAGACCCAGAAATAAAAATATGCAATTTTTCCATACATATTAGATGTTTTCATGCTTGAGAGGACAATGTGAATCTTTTTTGCGCAAAAGAAATTAAAAAAAAAAACACTTTGAAGTTAAAGAAAGGAACCTAAATCTTAGTAAAAACACAAGATTTTTGAAGATTAGAAATAGGTTTACTTTAAAGATAAAGACATTTAAAAAGATTATTAAACGAAAGAAACAGTTACTAAATATTAAAACGCAACTAAATAAGACAGAAAAATTAACTAAATGCAAAAAAATGAGAGAGCTATCTCTAATACTAATAAAGATGAATGTTTGTCTGTGTGTGTGTCTATTGGCTGTCTACAGAACAGACCGTAGAACGTAGAACTACCAAATTTGTCTCAGATATACTTTGGATGCTGAATATGTCCATCTTGGAGTAGTTTAAAAAAATTTAATTCAAATTTAAATTATTTAAAAATTAAACCAAATTGCGCCGTTTTCTGCGAATAACTTCTGAATGAATCGATTGAAAAAATATTTTGTGTCATTTTAAAGAGCAAACAATTATTTTTCCAATGATACCAGTTTTATTATTATACAAAATTTTACAATTTTTTATAATATTTAAATTCATTAGAATTTTGATGTCGCTGGTTGCGAGAGTAGAAATTGACTTAGGGGAGGTGGGGCGTAGTAGCTGTAAGCATCATGGTCGCGTGTATCTTCAAAACAAAATTATAATTGATGTAATCGCTTCAGCAGTACATATAACTAAAAATGGAACGTTATAGAGAAGATTAGAATGGCTCCTATGCAAGGATGACGCGTAAAATGGTGAAGCGTTCCACCTTTTTAACGCTGATCTGAGAAATAAGCTTAGGCTACCTAGCCTTAATGAGTTTATTCTAAAATTAGCATTAAAAATTCTTTGAAAATCAACCTAACATTAAAAATCACTTCATGTAATTTGTAAACGCCCCAGATCAATTTTATATAAATAATTTCTCTCTTCTCAGCATTCTTTGCCCCTCCTAATTTTTTTACCTATACACTATAACAACTGATTCAAACATTCCTTCGCATGGACTGGATAGCGCAGGCGGTAAGACTTGTTTGTCCCACCCTTTCACCTCGGGTTCGAATCTCGCTTGAATATTGCCTTCGTCAAATTCAACAAATAATTCGTCAGCATCTCTCCCTGTTTTTTGCATACCTTAAAGGAAACATTAAATTTAAATTCTTTCAATACTCTCATTTAAATTTTGTTTATTTTATTTTATAAATGTTTTTCAAATTTTACAATTTTTTTTCTATCCACTGGAAATGCTTACTCTTAATTATTAATCCTGAGGAACACTGTTGAATGCGGAGAGAGAATAACTTTTATCCAAACGTATGCCTGTTTCAGTTCAATTTTTATTATTTGCTATTATTTGGCAATTTGTGTTTTTACAGTTTATAGATATTCAATTTATTAGTGTGTGTTTGTTGTTTTGTTATGCACAGATTTATTATTCACGACTTGTTTTTTAAGCATTTCAATTCAATATTTTTTTGTTTATAAATGGTTGTATTTATTGAATAGATTTAAATGGTTATCATGAATTTAGTTTTGCGTTTTATAAAATGTAGCCAATTCTCTTTTTTTAAAGAAAAAACATTTTTTTAGTTATTTTGAGTTTTAATTAGTTTTAATTTGTAAATTAGTTTTAGCTGAAAAATTTAATTATTATATTTTAAATTTTTCATTACTTTTTAAAATCTTTTCCATTTTTAAAGAATATTTTTACTTATCATTTTTAACAGTTAAATCTAAGGGATTAACTCAAAGTTCATTACGTACCAATATATCCTGTACATTTTTGTTTTGTGTATAAAGAATTTAAATTCAGCTATACTAATTAACCTGCACACTGTTTGTGTTTTTAAATTTATTTCTTTGTCCTTATTGCAATTATTGCTTTCAGCTTACAAAAATTGAAATGCTTAAAATGTCAGCCTAAACTGCCTTATTAGTATTAATACAAGATTGGCGAATATAAAGGATTAATATAAAGGCTGTGGATATTTCGTGGTAGAAACCGTTTTCTTTTATAGTCTTGTCGATTTTGCAATAATTTGATAAATCTTAATTTGTAACGGAGAAATGATATTTATTGCTTAAATACAGAATTTGTAAGCTTTTTAAAGTGACCAAAGAGGTCGGTCTTCTGTAATCTAGAGATTAAAAGTGAGAGAAAAATTTGCTAGAACTGTTTTGAACAATTACATTGCCAATTGCCTTCTTCATCCTTCAGCATTCAGTTCAGAATACGGACTTAACTTCTCCAAGGGACTTGGAATCGAAGCAATTTCATAAAATAAAAGCTTAAAAAAAGTAAATTATTGATAATTATACCGTTAATTTAAGGATTTAATAGTCCTTTCTTACCCAATAACTATACTGAAATTAAACAGGGCATTTATATCAGAAATAAAACTAAACATAAATACAGTATTTGTTTTTTAAATTACTAACAAAACATGAGTACATTTTAATCCCTGTTCTTCATTATCCAACAAAACTAAATAAAAATATAAAGAGACCCACAGACCTCTGCTGATGTAAAAATTAATTAAAACGATTTCACTGGGACAAGAACATTATACACATTCTTACCTTCGAAGATAACACGTATCAGACTGAAGGAAAACAAAAATCAAAATTGTCCAATTACGGAAATAATTATTTTAGAACAGTACACGAAGTTCTTAATTCACACCACATTTCGCTTAGATATAACCATTAAACGGCGTATGACAAAAATCGGGATTTTAGCTGTTCTTAAATAGGTTTAATTCTTCTCTAGATCATTAAAAGCAAACTGTTTGCTGCAAAAAACAGGAGGACTCCGTTATGTGTATTAGTTTTATTACTCAACGACTGAAAATTAGTGTACTAGCCCAGCATTTTTGTTTCATAAATGAGGGTAATTTGCTCTCAAGAAACAATTATTGGGAATTACTATCAAAGGAGAAAAAAAACATTTTCTTCATAGCAGTTTTAGTGCAAGCTAATAATCTGATGAATAAATTAAGGAAGGGAAAAGAATGCCGGGTGTTATAAGCTGTAGTGAAATTTCTTTCCTCACCATTATTAAAAATAGAATATTAAGATAGCTATGAATGAAGAGGGTGACATCATTTTAGAATAGGCATTTTTAAAAACAGCATAAATAAAATTTTATTCTTTGTTGATGCCCAAAATATAAAAAATATGCTGAAATGTTTAAAATTTATTGAACGATTTGCGCCTCATTAAAGCTTTGCTTAAGGAACTGGAAATCGAAGGTGTTAACAGTTCAGCGTTTTATGAAAAGTTGATGAAATATCTTTATATCTTCAAATAATAGTGAGTCCGACAGAAATACAAGAAACTGCTTTCAAGAATTTTTATGTGATTATAATAAATATGTATAATAATATTAATGTAATAATCTCCCTACAAGAATCCCAGGGAGTAACTTTTTCTTTCACTTTTTCTTAAGAGGTAGCAAATGCCTTGCCTTGCTTCAGGTAAGGCATTTCTCTCAACAACAATTCAGTTCAACAAACAGTTGAAAATGTACATGTGCACCCGTTTCTGTTGGGTTTGATGCTAAAACTGTTTGTTTGTCGAAAGCCAATGTCAAAACTTTCCTACTGTTAATGATTTAAATGTATTGGAACAAGAACTAAATATTCTTACTAATTCGATATTGAACTAATGCACATTTTTGCCATCTTAATATTTAACCAGATTTAAACTGTCTAAAATATCCAACTTCTGCCTGACGTTAAAACCGAAGAAAACTTAATCTGAATCTTCCCCGAACATTTTAAAACTTGTTTAGCAATTTTTTTTGTTTAGGTTCCCTTCCCTTTGAATAATATTTGAAAGGAACATCACTGTGCCATCAAAACTTGCTTATTAAAGATATCATCTCTACTCTTGAGGCATCAAAAAGATATTATCTGTACTCATGAGGCATCAGAACTTTTATTGGGAATGCTCGTTTTTACTGCTGACGATGCACTCTTTGTGGTGCGATATCCGTCTCTCCTGGTCCCCAGAGAGGAGGTCTGCTTTCCTTTTCGTGCCTCCCTCTCCTGTGTATTCACTCCAGGGAATTTTCGGCAGCTAAAATTTCGAAATATCTTTCTTATTTTCCTTCTTCAAAAATTTTTCCCCTACAGTTTAATATTTTAGTGAATCCCTCTTTTGATGTCGATGGTTATACTTTGAAAAAACATAAACATAGTGCTTTAAGCTTAATGGAATATACCTGTATTTTTCGATGATTTTTGTATTAAAAAATGTGCTGTAAGCAGGGTGAAAAATAGTGACGTCGTATTAAGTCGATTGATGATTACCTTGAGTATTTTTCAATGAGGATAAAACATTCAAATTTTTTTTAAATCACTTCAAAGAAGTCCTATACATATTTTTTTCGATGAATAACTTTTTTAGGTTGATTATTTCTGTTACTATAAAACTTCCTATATATAAGGAGATGGTTTGTTCAGTGGTATAAAAACTTTAATCGAAACAATGGATTTATGATAGTTTGGAAATAACCCATTCAGATAAACTATCAGAACAAATGATGAATTAAAGTTAACATTTAAAACAAATTAAATTATTCTCAAACTGTTCTTGTTAAAACATTAATGGCTCATATAAATTAAAACTGACGATAAACATTTAAATTAAACTACTTTTTCAAATCAGAATAAGAAATTAATATACTGTTTACAAAATAAAATAATACAAAACTCTTTAGGGCAGTTAAGGTGAAGTGAATATTTAAAAGTAGTTTTGATATAAATAATTTAAAATATGAAAGAGAGTGAGGTGTTTTAAATTTATTTAAAAGTGTACAAAAAATAAAAATAATCTTTGTATCGGTGTGAGATGCAAACGTTCATGGAAAGTGCCCAATAAGTAAGATAAATGCATACATATATTATATATATGAAAGACCAACATGGAATCACAAAATTGCATGTTCGAAAACAATCACAAATATCTACACTTAAGAATTTCAAAAAATAGCTGAAATATCATATTTAGAGTTATCACAATCTGGAATAAAAGGATTTTTATTAAAGATATAATAATAGCAATAAATAGTTCATGAAAAAAATGCTTCAAATTCCTCCCAACGTAGAGAATTACTAAACGTAACCATAAACTAAAAATCGACTAATAACAATTTCTTTTGATATTTCTGTGAGGCTTAAGAGATTTTTTCGCAAGTTTTATTTCGATTTGAAATTTGTGCGATAGGAAAATATACGAGACACTAGCTCCATATTATTAAGGACATCTCATAAACCTTATACAAATTTCATCTCATTTACATCTTCCCACAGGTTCATGGTGAGGGTAGGTAGGTATTCCTGGTAGGTTTCTGGTCAGGTATATTTCCTTTTTCTGGCCTTGCCATGTAAAGCATGGGAATGCAATCATGTCTGGAATTTTTCGACTGCTGGAATTTGGAAGCGTTTTTCAGTTTATCTTTCCTAATTCTAAAATTTCCCCCTCCAATTCAATATTTTAGCGAACTTACGTGTTGATATCAGTTCATTATCAGCGCAAATACACTCAACAATGTTTTTCAATATTTTATAAAACTGTTTGCTATATTGTACAATATTAAAAATAATGCCTTATGATTTATAGTTTTTTTATTTTTATTATGGTTTGAAATAATAATAAATGTCCCATAAGTGTTATCTAAAATATATTGGAAGACTAAAGATTTAAGATTCAAATGAGATTCCTTCTGTTTTTATCTGTAAGTTGAATGTAAAATTCAAAAAGTCACCAAAGGAATCCATTTTCAATGTAGAGAAAAGTATTTAAAAAATCCCATCTATCACTAAATACTGTAACGTTTAACGCTGCTATAACATTTAAATTACTTAAAATTTTTCAGAAGTTTCTAGTCCTTTAACCAATGCGTTTAGAGAAAATGTTTATCGAACTAACACGGGAGTTCTGACACATAAGACAATGTTTTCAAGAATTTATTATTTTTGTAACACCATACTATTTACGCTACTTACACAGGCTGCGTCACCATTCCCACAGAAGTAAATTGTACTTTCTGCTTTTAATGCCTGTTTTTGGCGAAATGTACTGCATTTAAATAAGTTAGATTTCTTCACCCAAATACGAGGGAAACGCAATTCTTCTTCCTTCAAAGTTAATAAAAGTAATCCAATTTTAAAGGCAGATCCTGCTATTACTTGAAATTCACACCCCTTTTGATTTGATTCTAGAATTCTTTTCACATGTGCCTTTGACAACTTAAATAGAAGCATTTCACGGCGAAGCAAATGAACAGAAAAGCAATACACATGGAAATTCTCGGATAGAGAGGATAATACTCTGCTATCATAGGGCTAAAACGTAAACACATTTATTTTGATGCAATTCTCGCTTACAGATTCCACTATTCACTAATAAAAGGACTTCGATATTTGGAATTGCCTGAGCATTGAATCAAATTCAGCTTAGTTTTTCTTTTAAATGAAGAAAGAAGTAATATATTCCAGAAAATGGCATCCGATTGGGTTTAGATAATTTTAAATGTGTTGTTATTTTTTCTTTTGAGGGTTCATACTTTTTTTCTCCGAAATGCTGATTCGTCTGAGTTATCTTTGAGAAAAAAATGTTTTGTCACTTTTTAATAACAACTGAAGTATATCAATTATGTGTTGTCGAATAATTGTCATAATACACTAATGCTTGTTGTTTAATATTTGTTTTCGAAACTTGCTTGGAAAATTGCGATGTTTTCAAGAATTAATTGTTCAAAGTGCTGTGCATATTTTTATTTATAACAAATGGGTATTAAGATTACATTTTTGGCTTTTAAATTAAGAGTGATTGCATCTACCGAGCATATATTTCCAATTAAGGAGGCATCTGAAATATGGAGATGAGAACCCTGCCGTATAAGTAAGCAGGGTCTCGCTTCCTGGTGGGATACAATAATGGTGTGGGGTCGAATTACATTCTATCAATGAAGTGTCGTTCTAAGTAAAATGATTGGTGAGCATGAAAGTTTTATGTCATATTAAAATGTGAGAAATGCGGTTATTTATGTGCGACAAAACACTTCCAAAATTTTTATTTAATTTCTTTTCGAAACATTTCTATAACTGGAGTTTCTTTTTCGATTCTTTAATTATTTTATTTCTTACATATCAATAATTTTCTTAGATATCAATTTCTCGTATATCAATAATTTGATGCAGTTGAATTAAAATAATGATATTTCAATCGTGTCGGATTTCAATATCCAGAAGAGGTTATTTCACGTTTGTATTCATAGATAGATTGTTCATTTCATCTTTACAATACACTAGAATGAACAATTTAATTTTTACATAACTCTTTTAAAACTGTTCAATATTTTATGAAATAAAATGCTGTTATCTAAATGCAACCAAACACCGCTAGTTACCATTTATCCACAATTATTTAATATTATAATATTACAATTTCTATGCTGCTAACAATTATAAAAGTTACATTTAATTTATTGAAAAGGTAACCAGCGTAAAAAATTAGCAATCTATTAATTATGTTTATTGCTGATGTTTATACACTTCTATTTAACACAACTTGTATCAAGTTCATAAAATTAGAGTTTTGACATCTAATTTTAAACCACTTCTTGATGTATTAGACATTTTAATGTTGATAACAATGCACGATTGTAATATTTTGAGAGGTTATATATGCAATTAATCGAGGGGTAAATAAATACAATAATTACAAATGGCATCAAATTTAAAGAATTTGTTAGAGAATTTGAAAAAAAAAATGTTTCCATTTTATAATACTTATAATAATGAAGGATAAATTAAAGACGAATGCTTTTAGAACATATATGTTGATTCGACTGCGATCAATTCTATATACCTACTTGCCTTTATCAACATATGAGATTCAGCAAATTAATCAGAAATTGCAAAACTAGTTGTTCAATTTACTTGATATTTCTAGACAAACTCCTGAAATTTTTTTTTACTTTAAAACCTTTTTCTCCTTTAACGCCCATTCTCTAAGAATAAATACTATTGAAACACAGGCCGTTAATCTACATCTTCTATGTTCTAAAAACCATGGGAAACACAGAACTTTCTTTTCTACACTTTAATTTGAATCTCCATAACAAATGCTCCGGGCCACGAAAACAGTTTCCTTTTCTTTGAAGATTATTGAGATAATAAATCAAAGCTCCGAAATCTATTCTCTCTATTATAATTTGAAGCGAAATATCTTCTCATTGCAATGGTGTGAATGGTGTTCCTGTGCTTGCAGCCAGTATCCACAGTTGAGCTCCTAACAATAGTTCTTGATGAAGCTTTTGCACTGCAGGGCAGTGACTTTTAATGAAGTATGCAAATTAAGCCTTGATCTGAAAGGAGGTTGAAAATGCTTCTCGGGCAGTTGATGAATAGTGAATTGAGTTTATTCTTCAAATAATGGAAAATAAACACAGTTCTGTTATCAGTGTACTCTTGAAGTAATATAACACGTTGGGTCATTTGCTTAGAAACTTGCAGTTGATAAATCAAAATATGAGTCACGGTGATAATGTGGAACCGAAATAGAATGTCTGTAATTAAGGGAAGGATTTTGCCACTTAACTGTTTGTCGAAGGAATATCGTATTTTAAAAAGGCACATAAATATCTAATGAATATAAAAGTACAGTTATTCTGCTAAGCATTTCATAACGATATGGAGAAAATTCTTTGCTGTAAATTTCACGTTAGAAGTCGGAAGTCTGTTCAGGAAACAGTGAAGAGAACAGAGAACATGTTTTCTGAGGTGGTGTCAATGTTGATCTAATATTCCCAGATTGTAGTCTCCTTTTTTAGTGCGTCTTTGGTGTTTCACTTTAATTTATAGTATCTTTTATTAAAAATATACTATTGCTTCATTAGAAATTTTAGGTCAGTGTCAAGAAAATAACGCAAATAAAAAATAAGCAAAGCCAAATACTTCACTCTTTTGTGTGGAACATATAGGAATCTCCATGATCATTTGACAACAAGACCATACTCCTTTACTCCATTCCCATGGTTTCTACTTCAGTTGATCCGATTGTTTAATTAGTATTTCAAAATGTTAACAATTTTAAGTGATATTTCAAGATTAGATAATATGTGCGTGTGAACACTCTCAATAAAATAATCACTCAGACACTATTTTGTTAAAATGCTATTCAGACAAATAAGGCATTTCTCTTAAATAAGACTGACCCTAAGGACGATATATTTACAAAAAAATCATATTTTATATTATTCTTTATTCACCTGCAGTATGCTGCCAGAATTGAAAATATATAATACATCATTTTTATCCTTTTGTCTATAAGTTAAGTTATAACTATCTTTAGTGAATGAAATAACGTTTAGAATGAAAGGACTCTAAACTTTTGTTATTTGCGACATTTTTTTATCTGCGATAAAATTCAATTTAGTATACATAAATGAAACTTATAGTAACTGATTGCTAGCTTCTTCCCGTAACATTACATATCATCTAGTACTTCGCAAATATTTAACATAAATATAGCCTTTTTCTGTTCAAGATCCTTTTTTATTGCCAAAAAAGACCTCGCCTTAAGTATAAAAACTAACGAGCTAGACACCACTACTCTACATTTATCTCCAAACCATTTAGAAAAACATTGAAGTGTCTTTTCTTACCCTATAATTTGAAATCTTCCGGGACACGTAAACATGTTCCTTTTCTTTGAATCGAGAAATTGAGTTTATAAATGAAAGGTTCAAACTCGATTCTCTCCGTTTTAATTTGATGTGATATATCTAGCTACAATGATGCGAATGTGACCGTCTGTGTTGCACATCCTATAACAACGTTTAAAGTCGAGTAATAGTCTTAGATTATAAGCGTTCGCTCTTCAAGGCCAGAAAACTTAATAAAGTTGGTAAATAAATCTCAATTTGAGGAAAGTGGGGCCTAATGAAAATAGGGTATGCGAATGGAGCTTCAAAATCTATTCTCTCCGTTTTAATTTGATGCGAGTTATCTTGTTAAAATGATGCGAATGTGACTTCTATGTCTCACATTCTGTAACAACGTTTCAATTCGAACCATAATCTTAGATGAATGATGACACTTTTTCTCTTGAGGATCAGAATGTAGTATGTAAACAAAGGCTCAATTTGTGGAAGGTAGAGCTTGAAGAAAATACATTATGCCAGTTGATGGTATGAAAGTTGATTCAATGATCTCCCTTTTAATAAGGGAAACTAGAGATACTTGATCATATTTTTACTTTTTCTTATATTTCTCGAATATTTGAAATCTAAGTATCATAAGAGGGTTTAGTTTTAAGAATGAGATATATACTTATGCAAAATTGTAATCTCATTTAATCAAAAAATAAATACATTTCATGGAATTGCATAGGTTCAAGTATCCCTAACCATACGGACACTTGGCCCTAAGTTTGGTATATTTGACCCTAAGGCTAGGGATACTTGAGCCTACATGCAACACATACTAAATTCTTTGGATAATTTGTATGTACGCGAAGTCATTACGTTAAAACTAGTAATTAAATTAAATTAGTTCCAAATTTAATAAACAATTAAAATATTGATTTAACCCTTCAATGCACGATTTTTTTAAATTTCAAAATAAAAAAATGTTTTTGGCATAGGAAGTGCACATATAACAAAAGAAAAATACACAAAAAATCAAAATAGAATTATCATATTATTTAATTGAATTTAATGAAGACATCAAATCACTATTTCTTTTTTATAAAACAATAAAAAAGTATTTTAAAAGTAATATCAAATGGTAAATACCTGTAGAAACAATTTATGAAACCATCAAAGAGGCAAGACTCCATTTAAATGCTAAAAACTGCTTAGATATGTCAATAGGTTTATCAGGAATTATGTGTCAGAAATAACTGATTACCACAGATTTTTCAATTGGAACTTTGCTATCCATGGAAAATGGAACGAATGATTATTATCTGGTCTCTTATGGTATTATAATCTGATACAGCGTGTACGAGTGGATAAAACATTTTCTATTCATTATTAACATGGAAAATAAATTATGTATCAAATTCGATACAGTACGAAGTGAAGATTTAATTAAATGAACAAAATTACAGCAATGAAACTGGAAACCTAGCAACGTCATTAACGCGTTAAAGAATTGCCGGTTTTGGAAAAAATGTATAATAGCACCAAAAGCCAAAAAATCTAATAAATGCTATGAAAAACAAGAAATTGAGAAGCATAATAGACTTAAGCGGTTCTTCTAATATTTAACAAAAAATAAAAGCAAATGAATAAAAATATATTTTAGGAGAAAATTCATATCAAGAAAGAAAAAAAAACTCAACAGAAATGGTGAAACATTAAATGAAACCAAGCGATTACAAATAGTCGGAGCAAAATATTTTTATTAAAAGAATAAATAAATCCTTCTAGGGCGAGGAAAAAATATATTAATTAAATTTCAATTCTTTTTATAATTCTTACTAAAATAATTATTTGAAATTATTATATTAAAAAGAAATTTTATTCTTTAAATAAATTGCTATCAATAATTTTTAAATAATTATTCTCTATATTTGATTTTCCAATATTGCCGGCAAACTCCAAGCATCAGAAAACTGATCCCAAGCACAAAATGTGCTTCGGTCGGTTACGACATCGAAACAGCAATAGCGTTTGATAGGGTCAAGTATCCTTAACTTGTCTCTTTTTAAATAATCTAAAAATTAAACCACTTAGAATTAAGATACTGCATAGCATCGTATATTAAATTCTAGCTAGAAGTATGCTTAAAACCCAGTATGTTTTAATTCATAATATCTTCAATAGTAAACTTCCTATCCACTGAGGAATGAAAAAGTGAAAACTTACTTTTGAACCCCCAAAACATATTTACCTACACACCATCATGATGGTTTTTCAGATTAGAATTAAAATCCCCTCCAATAGACAATGTGACCAAAGGTCAAATAAAAATGTCACGCACAAATTATCAATTATCTCAGAATCTGAGAAAACCGCCTAGTTTTAATTATCCCTAGGGGTCAAGTATCCCTAGTTTCCCCAACCATGTCCGATTTGGAAAAAAATCAAATATCCTCAGCATTTCAGGCTTGAATTTGCTCTTTTTCAAGACCTGAGAGGCTATTTGACGTAGTGTGGTCTGTCCAAACTTTAAATTAATATTTAGCTGCAAAATCTACGTCTTAAAATAATTTAAAACGTCGCCATTTTTTAAAAATTGTAGCATAAAAAAGATAAATTAAAATGATGAAAATAAGAAAATTAATATCGGGAAAATATTTTGTTTCAACCTAAATACCACAAAATCATATAAATTAACATATATGTGTCTAGTTATAATGCTAGTTCAAAGCTGTTTAATTTGAATATAAAAACATCTATTAAAAAATTACATCTTTTTCATAAGATTACTTATCTTAAATTTATAGCAGGCACTATTTTGTAGAAAAACAGAAGCATGATGATTTTTTCTAACAAAGTAGTGCAAATATATCCAACAAGTAGTCTAAGTAATGAAATCTTCAATAATTGTGAGTTATAATCTTTCCTTGAACATAATGTCAGCTATTTGTTATGACGAGATTATTTTCTACACCATAATATCTTTCACTTGTTTATTTCACTTTTCTTCATATTTCCTCCAACGACGCTGTTTTTCTATTTTATGACACTCTTCATATTATTTATGACACTTATGGATGAAAATAGCAACATTGTGGCTCATTATTTAAATTTAACGACGGTTCTGGACAGAAAACATTCTGAGCGTCGTAAAAATAAATTTTACTGTATTCGATATTGATAAATTATGTGTTGTTTTAAGTCTTGGAGTCCATTGGAATAAAAGCACATGTTAAATTCTGATTGAATTTTCCAAGATTTCCAAAAGTCGACGGTTGAAAAAAACACGTCTTTCTAGACAAGAGAGATTTTGGTTGAAAAGTAAAGTTGCTGTTTATAACAACCGGATTGATCTGAAATTGCTTTATTTTTCGCGTTATGAAATCTATTGATCTTCCTCTTTAAAATTAATGCTTAGCAATTAACTCTGAGACGAAATGCAAATACCATTTTGTTACATATGTGCATTGTTTATTGAAATAAAATTTAATAATCCGTATTATTTTAACATTGCACTATTAAATTACATTTTGCATAGTTCGTAATATTGTCAACTTTCTAAAACATATTATTTTAGAAGGGTAAAAATTCTATAAATTAAAATCAAACTGAGGAATTGTTTGTTTTAGATGCAATAGCGGTAGATATATGTGCATTCCCATATAAGTAACTATTCCTTGTTTGAAATGGAATAATCTGGCATATTTAAAGGTAAAGGTATATCTTCTTTTTATTGACAACAATGAAGGAAAAAATCTGGTAAAGTTTTGTTCTGATATTTTTTCTTGGGAGTGTCTCTTTGGATCTAAATTTTAAATTTAAGAGAACTTTGTAACAATTCGGCATTTTGATATAGCTTTTTTATTCTTTGTGTAAGCCTTTACTATAAACATCGAATTCTACCTGGATCTTGCTCTCGATTCTTTAAGAGATATTTTGAGATTCTTTAAGAGATATCTTGTATACAGTTCAAATTCCAAAGAAATTGTCAATTCTTCTTGCTATAAAGCAAAGAAAAAATATATTGTCGTTATTCATTTCCATGAATTTCCAGACTGAACTCTGGAAACACGCACATTTTGTAACAGAAATATGAACTGAAAAAATATTTGTCTGATTATTCCGAAAACATTTTTATAATAGTTTGTTTTAGTCATATTAACATCCCGTGTTGAAACATCACGACAGCTCTTTTAGGACAGCCCTCGTAATTTTGAGCCGCGGTCAGATGCCAGGGACGACTCCTGAGCTGGTAGCCCCCAAGTGAGCGTCTGACCCACGGTGTCAGATTTAGCAGGAGCCAAGCCCACATACAAGGTGGATTTTTGGTGGAGTTGGAACCCTGTGGCTCTGAAGCCAAGACCATACCACTAGGCAGCAGCAGCTTCAGCAGCTTTCTAAAACTTGCTTCTACAGACATGACATGACGCCACCCCACACCCCTGGTGCCTATAACCTCAAGGGTTATCTAACCAGTTGGGTGGTTGCAGGGTAGATGAATACAACAATTTCCATCACAGGGCCCTGGGAACCTACGCGAATGCCACAACCCTAACAATTTTAAATTCTCCCCTCCCACATGGTATAAACTTATGAAACAACCCTAAACTGAGAAATTACTGAATCAGAAAAAAATATGCCCTGTCTGGGCAACACACTCTTAAAGAGTTTGACATTTACAGACAGAAATGATAAAAAAAAACATTTAAACAACAGAACTTGATTAAATGTAAAACATGCAGGAAACACACAAAAAAGTTTGGAAAATATATACAATTAAACACAAATATCAGAAAAAATTGTTCTAAATAAAAAAAGGAACAAAGAGATAATAAAATAATAATAATATTAATTTCGACATAAAATATTTGTACTGTTGTTATTATGGCAGTTGATTACACCTGTTCCTAAAAATCTACGTTCTTCTTTGCTTATACCATATGCAAGGTGAAATTTTCAGTGGAACACGATCTAAGGTTGTATAAGGAATTTATATTCAAGCAGTTTTTATTTTTCTCAGAGATCCCTTGGGTTGTTCGTTAGGAGTTTGTCTCTCTTGTTACTGTCTGACGGTTGCTTGACAGTATGAGACAATTACCTATTAATAAAACGCACAAAAACACGGAAGGGTTTGTCCAAACAAGGCACAAAAACTGAAGACAAAATCAGACTTTTTCAAATGTTTTCACTGGATGGCTTGCTGACAAAAAGGATTATGTCGTTGAGAAAGGATTACTAATGAAAAACATCTGATTGGACCCTTGATTTAAAAGTTGATATATTGGAGGCTTAACTGTGTCGCTAGATGTCTGTCTTAAAAAGGACCTGGTAATTATTAATGTGATTGATAATCCCTCGAATTCTTCCGCGGGACAGGAGATTTGACGCAAATCACCTGTACCATTCCTATTCTAAGCTGGGATTTGGTAATTTCATGTGCCAGGATGTTGTTAGTAGACAAGATGTAGCGTAATGAATAGGAGTTCCAATTTCTCCATAGCTACACAGTTGGCTAGATGAAATCTGTGTAAATATGAAGGAAAAGGGCAGTGTCCTGTGAAAACCAGAACAGCCGTTCTATTCCAATTCGCTGACTGCAACGAAACTTCGGGAAATATGTTAAATGTGGAGTCTGTACAATTCGGTTATTCTGGCATCCAGCTGTAATTGGAGGTGCAGAGATGTGATCCCCAGAATCACCTGGAGTGCAGCCGTCGGTGTTGTTCTGTAAGCTCCTGTGATGGCCAACAGGAAGCCTCTTTGAGTGGATGATAACTTTCTTGAAATTCTGACCGTAGGGTGAAGGCACCACACGCCAGCACCATGTGCCAGCATCCTTTCTACGACCGTCTTGTACAAGACTTTTCTGTGTCGGAGTTTAATTACCCAGGATTCTTTCGCTATTTTCAGAACGTTTTGCTGCAGCTGATGCGCTTTTGTGGCCTGGTATTGTAAATGGGTGCTCCAATTGAACTTGTCATCTATATGGACACCTAAGTATTTTATTGCATGTTTTTGTTTTATTTTATCTCCTTTCCAGTAGATCCTTGGTCCTGCAGCCCATCAGCTGAAGAGGATATAGTTTGTTTTGTCTAGTGAAACTTCAAGATTGTTGTTATCTGCCCATGTGATGAATTTTCCTATTGATACTTGTGCACTTCTTCGAAGATCTTCTTTCGTTCTGGCTTTAATGACGAGAACAAAATCATCAGCAAAAGCTTGGATAGAAGTATGAGCCGGCCAGTCTTGATTAAGGAGATCATTCGCCACCAAGTTCTAAAGGTTTTTTTCTTTGGAAGTTACATATTTTTCATTCTTTAAAGCAAAATAAATGCTGAGATATCAAGGGATCGTATGATATTAAATCTTGATATTAATGTATGCCATTTGCCATGTCGTAATTATTTCCAACACTTTAATATCCCTCGTTTGTTTATTTCACATTTTCACCATATTTCCTCTGAAGACTCTGTTTCTCTATATTATGACCCTCTGGAATATTAATTAAGACACTTTAGGGAAAAGAAGACATCACCTCTAAGATATTTTAGTTAGATTTAATGGCAGCCTATAGTTTTGCAGTAATCAAATACCAATATGAAAAAAGAAAATATAATTTTCTCTCCAATTCTTTGGGAAAAATCCTGTTTTTCCAAAATATCGGAGTTGCTTAGATGAAATAAATATATTATGTCCTAAATGATTTTAAGCATACATTTTGCTTTGATATTGGCATTTCTGATATTTTTGGTAATTTCAAAATCATCAATTTCATTCTTTTACCAAATGAAAGAAATATCTTTTATTTTGTTAGCAAATGAAATGGGGAAAAATTCACTTAAAATAACAAAGAAACGCAGAGCTTCTTGAATAAACTTTACTACGTCCATTCTCAAAGACAGCTCTTGGAGTTACTGAAAATTCAAACCAGTTTGGTCCCAGAATACTTTACACAAGGGTTTTCAATGACGTAAACAGAATTGTTTTGCAACGAAGCAAGTGAACTTAGAATTTTACTGTAAATCTAAATTCTCTGCTCAAAATTTGCATCAGAATGTTTGGAAATCCTAAATAAATTGAAGTAAATGCAATTCCCAGTTAAAGATTGCAAAATTATTTTCTAAAAGATGTTTAACTTAGATGTTATTTTCTAAAAGATGTTTAACTTAGATGTTATTTTCTAAAAGATGTTTAACTTAGATGTTATTTTCTAAAAGATGTTTAACTTAGATGTTATTTTCTAAAAGTTGTCAGAATTACACGAACTCTGTATTGCTCTGGGATGTATGTATATTCAAGACAAAAAACATCAGATACCTTAAGTTTGAGTTGCTTAACAGAATAACAAATATTATTGTATGTTTTAATAGTTAGCTAAAAATGAAAGCATGCTTAGTATTTACGATTTTTACTTTTCGCATTCAATTAACACTATCTGAAATAAATATGAGTATAAAAATCTGTTTTGTCACAGTTTTATTTCATTTGACTTGTTTCATGTTTCTTAAGATGAAATTTTTAAATCTTTTTTCCGCTCACTTTTTGATGACTTATAGTTTTGAAATTCAGTACACTTGTCCATTTTTGATGGAAATACGATATTTTAATATTTTTTAGAAATTTATCATGAATTAATCAATTAATTTAATTAAATTTTGATTATATACGAGTAGAGCAACCTGGTATTGAATTTGAGAAAAAACTTTTACAATATTACTAATAATAAATAATAAATTTTAAACTTAAAAGAAAAATAATTAATTAAACAGATTCTACTTTTTCGTACTCCAAAAAAATTCTGTTTATAAAATCTGTTTTCAGTAAATTTATTCCAAAAGAGTACTGAAAGAAACGGAAACATATTTTAGCTTTGTTAGAATTAAAGGGTGTTTTAATAAAACAAGATAATTTTAGGGATTTTTAATTCGCATGCTTCATTATTTCGACATATAAACTAAAAATTTAGCAACATTTATTAACTAGTATGCTACTTTCAGAGCCATATTAAAGGTTTTTGGAATTTATTAAATCACTGAAATTTATATTCTATATATATCTCTGTGTCACAAAAACTTTATTCAGCAATTCTTTTTTACACTTTATTATACAGTAGTAACAGGGACAGAATTCTTTACTCAAAATAATTAATTTTTATTATATAAAGCCTATAATTGTTTAATTTGGTGTTTGGTAATTAGGTCACAAATGCATGGTTAAGATTAGTGACTTCGATTTTCTTTAATAATAAATATTGATTGATCACTAGTAGTACGGCAAAGTACTACTAGTAGCATAATATATTTTTTCACAATATTATATTAATTGAATATTTTAAACATGGAATTACTCTTTATTAAGTCAAAAGCTAAAATTTCAATAATTTTAAACACTTAAAACTAGTAATTCTCTAACACATGCTGTTGGAAAATGCTTCCATGCATAAACCAATGATTTTTTAGTTTTACAATACAGATTTATATAAATGGTTGTACAATTTCCATGAATACTCTAAAAAATTATATCCTGTAAAGTTTTTAAGAACAATTTGCAATTATGACACATGTAGAAATGTCGTATTTTGCGCCAGAAAAACATGACAAATAATAGTAATGAACTTATAATAACCAAACCCGAAACTCACTTAATTGCTATAAAAATTACAAGGATAATTTTAAAAAATCTAATATAAAAATATCCAAATAAATTTGCCCTTATATTACTAACATAACAGCCCAGATATGTCTCTCGATAACGATTTGACATCACCAACAATAAAACCCGCGCCATAGCACTGCGAGACGTTAAACAGCATTATTTCATCGTTAGAGAACCTAAATTTCAGTAATTTTAAATTTAAAAGAGTAATTGTCGTTCTAATTTCAAATTTAATAGCTCTAAAATAGTGAAATAAAATTTTCTATCGATTGAACATAACATTTATCTCTCTATGATCAATAGTTCCCGAGAAATTTTAAATTATATTAATCATATATGTGAAATTAATTTCCGCTTTTTAGTAGAAAGTTGTAAATTACGTCAGTGGTATATCATGCGCGTGATATAGTTTGGACGTTGTTCACCAAGATGTTTTTTGAATAAAGAGATATGTAAATAATATGTACACAAAAAATATTTCCTGTCATAAAACAAATGTTTATTTTATTTGTTTTCAATCAGTGTTAAACATTTCTCTCGCATATATATCTATTTAAACACGTCAAATTTGACGAGAAATCTTTCGAATGAAGAGGCAATTTACACCCGTCATACCATGACGGGTGATTTTCTAGTTAATTGAATAAATTAGTTATTTGGCGCCGCTGAAATATGAAAATAATTAAAGAAAAAGTAAAAGGTAAAAGTAATCCTAAAATTTAATAGATTCTTAAGCAAGTCTTTGATTCAAAATGCGTATGTAATTTGATTTCCATTTTAATTTTCGCAACTCTAGCTTTAAAAAAATAGACGGATTGATTGAAAAAAACAGTAACAATTTGCATAAAGAAAAAATGCCTATGAAGCAAGAAAGTACAAGCAATTTTTTATTAATTTTCGTAACGATACTTTCAAACATTGCAGTCAACCTAATTTTTAAAGATACATTCTCAGATTAAGAAACGATTCCGTCATTTCATTCTTACCCAATCAAGTTGCTCATTCATTTCGCAAAAGAAATCAACTCCACTCATTCGTAGTTAGTATGACTGTTTTTGCTTTCTAACGTCGTTGCAGCTGCTCCTTCCACTAGAAAGAAGAAAAAATAAGAAGAAAAAAAAGAGCAAAGGAAAAAAAATGTTAGAAGAGGAATTTTCCACTGAAGCAAAAAATCAGCAACTTAGAATAAAGTTTACTTTTCTTTTCCTTGTCTTCTGTGTCACGCCGGAAGTCCTGCTCGCACACTTGCCGGATGTTTTCTGGTGACTGGTCACTCCAAAGTTAAACACTGCGTGAGCACTAAACGAAAAAAATCCTTTCTTCGTTACGAATGGAAAAAAATAGTCATGGCTAGTAAAGCATTATAAGCCGTAAAAATGGAGGAAACATTTCGACTTGTCTTTCAAAAAATTATGACGAAATTTGAAACCTTTTCCTTTAAGTGTTAATAGTATATTTCCAGTAGGGTAGAGTTGGGTCATACAATCAATAATTCAATTTAGAATTTTTCTTCGGATTTCGAACATATTTTTGTCTATCTTATTTCGACTTATTCGCATTAATAAGAATGAAGATAAGATCATTTTCCATATGCGAAAACTGCTAATATATTACTAAGGGATTCATTTATAAAGAAATGTGTTTAAAGCTGTATAGGAAAGGAAAATTTTAAACCATATTTAAATAAGCAACCTGTTGTCATTGGTAACCTGGCAAAACAGATTTTTGAATTTAAATATGAGATAAATGAATTTCGTGGTTATTGGTAACTTAAAATGTTATAAATGTTATTTATGGAAGAATAATTTTATGAAATAATTCTATCAAGCAGAATTTAATGTGAAATAAATTCATTTCATTTAGCACATGTAGAAAGCAAAGTATTCATTTTCTTTTTTATTCGTTTGTTTCTAAATATATTTTAAGAACTGTGTCGGAATCAGTTGCAAATCTAAGAGATTAAATTATTCATTCATTTTGTTATGATCTGAATTTTTATGCAATGTAGTTTATCAAGTGTAAACAAAAATTTTAGCAGCTAATATCTAGTCTTCTGTATCTAATTCAAATTGCCAGAGAGATCATCGGAATTAACATAAGAATGACCTTCTATTTCCCAAAAGACCATTTTACCCAACATTCAGAATCAATTCTTAAAATGCTTACTACAAATCTACATAGCTTTGCATTTTGAAAACCTTCAAGAAGCACAGAAATCTCGTTTCAACTTTTTGATTGAAATCTCCAGAGACGATCACACGAAAACAATACCCTTTTCATTGAGATTATAAATCTAGGATGAGAAAGCAATTATCTTAGTTTTAATTTGAAGCAGAATATGGTGTGAATGGTCTTCTGTGCTCTTAGTCATTAAAAGCGTTTCAGGTTTGAACAATCCCAGATAGCACGTACGTTTGCAGCAAGTTTGATTTTGACTTGATATTATCTTGCCATGACAAATTTGACGCGTCAAGTTTGAAGCGAATTTGTGGCACACTAACAATGCAGAATCGCCACCCTTGCTTGCAACGCCGTGACAACTAGCGCCACCCCTCCTTGGAATCAAGCTTGCTGTAAGTTTGCAAAACAAGCTTGATGCAAAGATGATAGCACAAAGAGATAATTATCTTTGTCTCTGATTTAAAAAAAACATCCTATTTTTAACAGCATTTAGACCGTCCTTCTTTTTATTAATTCAATAAATCAAAGATAGTTTGTGAAAAAACTAACTTTTTTATAAAAAAAAATTTCAAACATTTTCCATCTTTTTACTAAATATAGAACTCGCACTTTAAAGAAAGCTATATCGCCCTTTTCTTAATGTTGAAATTTTAAAGTTTATAAACAAAATTAAAAATAAAAAACAGTCAATGTTTGTTGAAAAATAATAACTTACAATTTGTCCCATTTTAAAAGTAATTACTTTTGAAACCTAATTTCATAATTTATTCTACTAGCAAAACGTAGTTTTTAGCGAAAATCGCTCTCTGTTAGATTTCAAATCATGTTCTCAACACAAAATTAAAAAAAATAATGAAATCAAGAAAAAGAGTTTGAAATAAACCATATGCGAGATCTATTAGCGAAATCTATCTTCTCCTCTCAGAGTTTATCTGGCCGAGTTATTAAAGCGTCCGCTTAGGAAGCGGTAGGTCGCGATTTCTAATCCGAGGTTCTTTCGTACTCTGTTTTTGCTATGTTTGCAATGAGTTTGACGTGACAAGCTTGCTGCAAGTTCGTCGCGTGGTGTCTTCGTCGCTTCTGCAAGCTTGTTTCAAACTTGTTTCAAGCTTGCACTTTGTCGTGTCAACCTTGCTGCAAGTTTGCTGATTTGAAGTGCAAGCTTCCTGCAAGTTTGCTGCAAACTAAAATTGCTATCTGGGATAAATGTTGATAAAGCTTTTGCACTTCAATGCTGCAATTTTTAATGATGTATATAAACTAAAACTTGTCTGAAGGTATAAGTATAAATTTAAATTATGAAGGGACCTAAATGTTCCCCCTCCTCAAGTAACAGAAAATAAACTCTGCTATCTTGGTGAAAAGATACACCTTCTATATTTGTACCTACCTTCAATTTAGAAAATGAATTTGCAGTTTGTTGTACTTAAAAAATGAAAAGATATTATAACAAAACTCGGAATGTTTAAATTCATAAATAAAACTGTAACGTCAATCCTTTTGTAACTATGGAAATCCAGACTACTGAATACAGTTTCATCAAATTTTGTTCACAAATACTCTAAAGCTTAAGGAAGGTTTAGTGAAGATTTCGTGACAATTAATTAAATAGTTCATAGTTGATTCATTAAATGCCATCTTTCCAATGCGCATGAGCAGTTCAAGATCTGACGCACATATATGTTTTTATGTAGTCATGTATATCTAGCCCATATATATATGTTTAGTATGGATAGTTAGTACTGATTTCACCTTCCCTGAAGATGCATCCTTTCGTTTTCACTGAAATACTTTTTGTCTCTCCATTGAAATTTGATATATATATATATATGTACATCTCGTATAAAAGTTTCATGTCAAAAGCTATCGAAAAATCCCTGCGTTCTCTCAGATAGAGAATTAACATATAGGCACGTGATCAAAGTAAAGGGAATATTAGCTATTTTTAGTTAATTACGTAAGTGTTTTAGGGAAAAGTCTGGTGCAAAGAAGACGCCGTCATGATTTTCTGTGATAGCGTGGAAGCGATTAAAATATTCTTTTAGTAATAAATATGCCAAGATGCGTGATTTAATAAACCTGCATCGCTGGAAATAAAACGAAAATGAAGTTTCAGAAAAGTGATTTTGGAATACATTAGTATTTTACTAAGATTTTAAAATATATAATATTAAAATTTAAAGTAAAATTAAGTGAGATTATTACACACAAACGCATATATATATATATATAACGTTGTTCAGTTAGGGGAAGTGTAGAGGTAGTTGAAGATTGCAGTCGTTAAATGTCTAAAACATTTTATTCCATTTCGAAGATAAGCAAAATCAAATAAGTTATAGAGTACTCAATATTATATTAAGATTAAACGTTTAAAATATTAGGAGAATATTAAATCCATGGCCAGGAGTGGAGAATTACGCCGAAAAACGGCGTGACTGCTCAATGCGTTACATGATTACGGAAAGAGAGAATTACACAGACGCGGAGAGTTTTTAAAATACCAAAAAGGGGAAGTACCGAAGTTGAGGCTCTAGAAACATTGCGACTCTTGCGAGTCTAGTTAGAGTAGAAGTGTTTTTTAACGTAGGATTGAAGTAGAAATAATTCTTTCGTAATTAAAAATTAACTGTCGTTAAAAAGGATTTATTTTAAATATGGGAAAATTTTTAAGTCATTACATATATATATATATATATATATATATATATATATATATATATATATAATAATGCAAACAAGAAACAAAAAGACGTACGAAAAGTTGCCTAAAACATGACAAATGGAATACATAACATGGAAACCGCTCATCAGGAGCGGAGGCTTAACAATGATATTAATTAGTATGTTTATCTTTTTAACGAAATACGAAAAATCGTTAAAAATAGTTGTTATAGCCCCAAAGAGCACCAACCGTTTTTCCACTTTACATAGAAGAGTAACGTTTAATACTTCATATGTATAATGAATAATAATTATTCTATCTATCTTATTCCATATTTTATACTTAACAGCGTTTCTTAATCTTTTATGTCTATCTAATACTATAAAATCTAATAACTGCTTTTGGCATGGCCATTCTAGCAAAAGGCAAGTCTAAAAGTATTTTTATAACTTAAATATTTGTGTCACGACGGCAAACACACATAAAATATACTTGACAGCAATCTCTTGTCTCGCCTTTCCAGAGAATATCTCAATGAATATTTCTTCTGGAGGCCGAAAGATGAAAATTTTCTCCTGAGGTTGCATTTTTATATCTCTTGGGCAGAATAAGTGCTGAAATCTCGAAGAATTATGTTATGAAATCTTTTCTTGAACATAATGTTGGTCATTTGTTATGGCGTGATTATTTTCAAGACCGCAATATCCCTGGCTTGTTTATTCCGTCTATTCTTGTTATTTTATCCAATGATGAAGTTTTTATGCTTTATCACACTCTGGGTATTAATTATGACCTTTTTGAGATGAAAATATCTATGTTATAGGGCATTATTTAGATTTAAGGAGAGTTTTTCGTTGTAGTACGGACATGAAACATTTCGAGTGTCATAAATATAAATTTCTGGGAAAATGCCAGATATGATTTTTATTTTCCTTCTGTTATTAGTGTTTGGAATAGAAAGTTTTTATATTTTAACTGAATCTATACTTTTCAGCTTATTAATATCTATGCTATTTCCTAATTATTGATTAAAAATCTAACAAACTGCCTATTTAATTTCAAATATGTTCTTGTTACAGCATATCAGATTAGTTTAAAATTGTATTCTTTATTCCGTATGAAAAATAATGAAATAAGTATAAAAAATATTTTAACGGTATACAAACAACTGAAACAAACAAAGAAAAAACGATTGTTGAAATGTAATATACCGCATTTATCAAATTTTTTAAAAAAGATTATTTATAATTGAAATAGATGTTTCTTTAATTATTCAAGACATATTGATAAATATATATGAAGTGTTCGGCTATTGCCTTACTGTGTGGCGAATGGTGCTCACACTGAAAGCTTTCAGGAAAAACTGTCTCAGCTGCTTTAACTTCTCATGTACCATTTACAAATGTAAGAGCCTTTACAGTGTTACATATATCATTTATCAATGTAAAGACTTCCAGGTCAAAGCACAAATAGTCTCCACTCAACGAATCATTTCAATTAAACTTGCTAGGTGTTACCGAACGACTTCCACCAACTTCCTCAATGTCCTGACTGGTATTTCTTAGCTCCATATTGTGGCTAAGGCGCTTTAGCTAAAATTTCTATCAATTTAGGATCCCTCTGTTTATATGAAGAGGATGATGATGATTTTCAGTATATACCACAGTTTTTAAGAAAGTGTTTTTAATTTAGTGACATGGTATTGATTGTTTTTGTAGGTGTGTCTTGACTCGTGTTAAGGTTTAATTTTATGATTGATTTTATTTTTAAAGGTGTTTAAATCTGTATTCAGAGCGCTGTGTCCAGAGACCTGGTTAGGGAAAGGTATATTCTTAGATTACGGGAGATACAGGGTCTTTTGAGTTAAAAGTCGCGCCGAATCACATACAGATCGGGATATCATCTACTACACCCCGGATCTGGAATATCTTGAGTTTTTAAAAATTCCTGGATATATGGTGCGCTGTATTTTAGGGATATTGTATCTTTTTTAAATGTCTTCTAGTGTATTTTAAGGTTTTTAGTGTTAGTATGGAAGTGTTATTCAGTTTTTAGTTATTGGCTTTAGATCTTTATAATTTTCTTTATTATTATTTTTTGTTATTCCAAATTATTCTTGGATATTGAATTTGTTTTTACGTGTTATTATCAATTCTACTTCTTTGCTGTAACAGATTTTAAGCATTTTACTTATGTAGTAATTAATGTTTTTACTTGTTGTTCTATACATAAAGTGTGCGTCTTTGCATCGTAATGAAGTAATCCCCACACCAGGTGGGGAGAGCATTTGTGACCATTCTTTTTCTCCACTTGTGTTGGTGAGCAACTGTGCTTTACCACTCAGCTCTGTTTTAATTCACTTCCCCTGTTAAAGGCATAGTATGTAAATTTAAATTTAAATTGTTGTCTTCCCACCGACCGTTGAAGGATTACACACGGTTGGTAGGCTGGTTGGTGTGGGTCTGAAACAATAAAAATTAACAATGTAAGTCAAATTTAATAAATAATATACAGCTTTAAAACCCCGATATTCATAACGAATATCGGGGTGAATTAATTTAAAACAGAAGATGAAAAAAAGAATGTCTGATTTAGGGAAGATATTTTTGAAACGAATTACTAGATTATTAAACTACTAAACATTCTTTACCAAAAGTATTACAAATCCCTCTGCTAAAAAAACAATTTTCTTTTTCAGAAATTTACTTTGATGCCTATAATCATATTTATAAAGAAGGGTCGTTGCTAAGTAAGACGCTTGAAGAGAAAATTGGATTATGTGCAAACAAGTGGCAGAAAACATGCAAACCCTTATCAGAACATACACACCCAGGATATCTACAGAAAGGGGAAGAAAATATCTTGTTTGACAAAATTTCTTCTTTGTTCTATAATTGCTTGCTCTCCATACTACAGCGGAAGTTACAATGTACGTAATTAAAAGACTTCACGAATATTTCGTGAACCTCTTTTGTTTCGAAATAAATTAACAATGCACGGTTGTCTTCATTCTTCAGTGAAATAAACCGCTAAAAACTTTTTCTCGTGGACCAAAACACTTTTGTTGTCGCGTGTATTAAACAACGGAGTAAAATTCTTTGACAATATACCATTTTCTTTTTCCTGGTTTACGTAAGGAACTAAGCCTGTTTCTTTGATACAGAAATTAATTGTGTTTAGAGTGTTTAAGAATAATTTATGCTACTGTAGCGGGTATTAGCTCTTTACCCCTGTACTTTATCTCAAAATTAATAAGAACTGTGCGAAATTTCCAGAAATATAGTTAGTCCCATCGTCAGGGATGTCAAAAATGGTATAAAAATAATATTTTTGCTTTTGTATTGTTGGCTCAGATGTCGTGCAACAAGGACATTGTAATTTTATTCCTACGAGGCTTAAAATCTTTTGGATGCTCTTCCTCAACTACTGATGATAGTTTCTTTTCTTCGTAATATAGTGTAATCTCATGGAAGATTATTAAAATTCTTGATAATGTGGTAAAACGTTTATAAGGAAAATTTACATTTGTCAGGAAAAGACAAAATGTGATTTCTCCCAATAAATTAAAAAGAGGTAGATGCACATTTCTGTTTCCCATCGAAAAATCATCAATTTAAAAGGATGTTCTGTGACTTTTTACAGTACCAATTTCAAATGGAATATATCCTTTTCTTGATAAGATGCCACGTGATTAAATTCATTTTTACTTTGTGGTGACTAATAAATGGAGGAACAGAACTGTTCGTAGAAATAATCTCAGAGATGATATAAAATCAGTGGGGGGTTGATCCTGCTTGGTCTGGTATATCTTGCCTTGTTCATGAGTCTAATACACAAGACAATGGGGAAGTGTGGCATCTTCTGTTGGTCAAAGCGACCCTGAAGTACATAGGTGGCACTTGATGTGGAAGTGTGGTATAGATCCAGTATAAGGAGGTAGAATATCTCCTTGTAGAATTTGGAGGAGTTTGCAGGAAGAGAAGCAGTAGCCAGTTCTACCACAGTGAACTATTCGCTTATAAAAAGCGCAACCTGTTTGTAAGTTTTTGAATAATGCTGGATAAGAGTGAAGCTGGATATTAGAATCTGCAATGTTTTCCTAAATACTTATGTTCCTCGGCCTTACCAGGTCATGCAGTAACCATAGAAAACCGGAGAGCAAAATGTTGCAAATTTATTAAAGCTTCCCATGGTTTTTCAAAATGTATGTAAAGCATAACATTCATAAAGCCAAATTATATTTGAAATAAAGTCCATGATATATGCTATTGGCTATTTGAAGGTTTGAAATGGTTCTTGTTCGGACTAACTTTTTTAAATCTACTAGTTATTTCATGTTTAAATCTCTATGCCTAGAAAACAATGGGTCTCTCTACT
Source organism: Araneus ventricosus (assembly GCA_013235015.1). NCBI lineage: Eukaryota > Metazoa > Arthropoda > Arachnida > Araneae > Araneidae > Araneus > Araneus ventricosus. The sequence goes on from BGPR01000099.1 coordinate 367,068, forward strand.
AAAGTTGTTCTTCGCAATTTTTTCCCGGATCATGCTGCACTTGCGCACACCAATTAAATTGCTTCTATTGGCTTTTGTCTTTTCAGATATTCAATCTCTCTATTAAACATAGCTATAAACATTTTTATTTTTCAAATCTTTAGAGGTAAAATCTAGAAAGGCTACAGTCTTTGTGGCGGAAATAATCTTTACCACATAATGCGTTTCTGACGCACATTTTTGTAGGAAATTCTAAAGGGTAGTCATAAATTATTGAACTCATTTTAAAAATTAATAAAACTGATCATGTTACAACTGCTTTTTTTAAATGAGAGAGCAAATAAATGTTTTTCAGAAATGTGGGGTAAGGATTCTAAATTTAGTACACCGAGAGATTTTTATACGCAATGGCTATGGATCAGCAGAAACTGATGGGCGTTTTCTGATTTCCTTTTTTAGTTTTTCTTGAATATCTCGAAAACTAATCAGTTTTCGAATCACAATTTATTTAAAAAATAAATAGCGTGAAGTTCTCTAGAAATGGATGATTTTATTTTCTTCTAGCGTTAATAGTTTCACAGATAGTGACTTTCAAAAATGGGAGATGTCCAGTAATTTACGACCACCTAGACCACTGTAGAGCTGAAAAATTCTTTAAAATGCGCTCTCATAAAAACAAATTAACCGCAGTTCTTATATTATTAATTTTTTAAATTAATTTTTGAAATGTGTCCAATAATTTATGGATACCCATTAATACGTGTGAATTACTGGGAACGAAATCGTATCAGACTATGTGCACAAGGAATTTTTTCAGGAAGAAAAAAAATTTTATGAAGAAAATTCCGGCTTTTCTTCGAACTGTTTTAATCATCCATGCTCTTGAAGAACTACATTTAGTAGAAAAGACAGTTAGTTATTATAAGGCAAGGAGGATATCTCCTGAAACATTTTGTTTTGAAGAAATTTAACAATGCAGGCTTGCCCATTCGCTTTGGTGAGAGAAGTTTTACTCTTCAAGAAAAAACTTTCAAATTGTTAGTGTTAAAATTTAAAATATGTTGGGGGAACAAATATTAAGGGGCATTAAATATTTGATGAGGTAGCTAGGATATTTATAAAAAATTGAAGCAAGGTAGAATGACCAGAAAAAAATTATTAAATTAAAATATGTATTGAACAATTAATTAATTCTGGGAATCAAATTATCTAACAATAATAAAAAAAGCAATTCTAGCAATAATGATATATCACCTACCTTAGCTGACCTCAAAACCCTAGCTACATAATTAAAAGTCAATTTGCATATAGTGGTAGTACAATGCTAAAAAAATAATTAAACAAAAACAAATTTATTAAATTTTAAATAATTTTTTATTTAACAATTATTGATATTGGAAATTAATTACTGCCACAAAAATTAGATATATGCATAAAAATTGATGCACAGGAATGAACATTTATCAAACAAAACAAAAAATAAAAATTGTAGCTACACATTAGCACTGCAGGCCTAAGAATTATATTTCAGAACACAAAGTAAAAAAAAACAACCTAAATTTGATAGAGATGTAATGATCATTATTAACAAACACTTCTTGAATTGATGAATACTATTACATAAGTGGATTTTCTTTATATTCACTTAACAATGATATTTTGAAGTATGCAACTTGCACATTTTCGCAATTTCTTCAGACTTGTATCATTCATTCAATCGGAAAAGCTGAAGATGGGAAAAAAAAACGTTGAGCAGGAATAGACATTTAAAAGATGATCACGATCTCTGTTATTAAGAGTACACATTATTACGATGAAGAATAAAAATGCTGAAGGTATTACTCATATTGCAGATCTTGTAAAAGGTGATGATCATTTATAACTCTGTAACATTGATGAAAATCAGCGTTCATGCCACCATGTAGCAGAGATCATTTTAAAATGAAGAAAAAAGAACTGCTTTCTATCACACACAGCACCTTAATTCACAGATTGTTCCGGAAAAGTGTTGTAGAAAAAAACTTCATCTCGTCTTTTTTTAGAGCATTCATCACTGTAGTCTTTCAAACTGCATCTTTTTAGGAATACCAATGAAGAATAAAAAAAATCTTCAGCTTCAGCCTCAAAAATACAAAAAATATTAACGGAAAAATAAAAGCAGAGGCAAGACAAGACAAGACCCCAGAGCCAACCGGCCCTGAGGGCCCGCAGCTGGAACAACACCAACCACTCGCTTACCCCATCACACAAAGAATTCTAAAAGTAACGGAAAACGATTCCAGATACAGACGCCCAAGACCTCATAGCGCCAAAAACCTACGCGAGCCAAGATGGCGAAGAAATAATCCCGTAGCAAAATTTGAATTTAAAAATTAATAAAGTTGAAACCTTAATGGAAACAACAACAAAAGTTAAGACAAATCATAATTAAATCGAAAACAAAGTAAATAATTAAGTAAAATTTAGAAATTAAATGAAACGGCTAAAATTAACGTTTGAATTTCAAAATTTGCCAAAGTTGCCACAAGAAAAGAAAGAAACTTTAGTGGCGAAGAATTAAATTAATTAAAAATACTGACAAAACCGAAAAATGATGTTGATGCAATATTTGCAATCTAACAGTTAGAAAAAGAGAGAATTATGCTTCGACTACCGACCATTTTTTCCTTTATTTTTCTGTTTCAGAAAATGACTTTATGTTCTTTAATATAGAAATTATTGTGTTTAGAATAATTTATGCTAGCGCAGAAAGACTATGCTTTCATGCCCTTTACCACTTTCTGAAAGTTTTAATATACTGATGTGAACAAAAATTAATGATAATAATTTATTTTAAAGTGTTGCTTGCAATGAAGCGGTTTAGTTTTATTTTTTACAGATTTTCTCTTAAAATTAAAATTCCATTTGAGTTTGTTTTCCGCAACTTAACTTTCTGAAATGTTGTAAAAACTCTCTGTAGACGATGCATTATTGATGCCGATTTTAGTTGTTAGTAAAAAGATGTGCCATGACGTAGGAGAAAGCAACCAAAATTGCTTTTAAACTATGGTGGTGCTCTGTTTCTTATATGAACAGAAACATGTTAAATTGTTAAGAAATTAAGTCATTTTCATGTTTATTTTATATTTTTATGAAGAATTTTTTATAATATGACAGTAACTGAAAATAAATAGTAGGCTGAGTAACAATTCTTAAGAGTGTTCTAAATTTATTTTAAATTTTTAAATTTTATTAACTCTTATTTTAAAAAAGCATTTCTTCGGTCGTTTGTAGAAGTTGCTGCAATTTCTCTTCATTTTTTGTAGGCTTCAAAATGAAGAGTCAGTAGCACTTCTAGGCATTACTCCTTCTCCATACACATCATAAATCTCGCGAGTAGCTAGGGCGGTCTCAACACTTTAATTATAAGCAAAAAGAAAATGATATAAAAAAGCTTATTTTTTCCATTTGTCATTTCATTTTAGTGATCAGACAATTCATAAAAATCAATAACATTTTGAAAAAAATTAAACTACAATATTTTGCAGAGCATTCAATTTTCATTCAAATAACATCAAACATTTTGCCAATGATTTTTATTTCTCCGTGCAGTTTTATATTTGTAACAAAACCCTCATGAATTCCTACTTAACCAAATGATACATTAATGTTTCGTATCAGTGCGCGTAATTAAAAAATGATTTTTATTATGAATACTTTCTCAAAAAATCAGCAAATAACACTCACTAGTCTCCGTACTAAATTGATAAGGCGTCTTTTGAAAATTTTCACTCCACGTTTAAGTAATATTGTTCTTCTCATGAATCAACTGATGCTTCAGAAGAGAGTTCACTGTAAAACCTGAGACGGATTTAACAAAAAATTCTTAAATACCTGTCGATATTGGAGGAAAGATGGCAGATAATTAGAAAAGTTCATGGGAAATCCACTATCGGTGATATAATGAATTTATCCACGTAAATGTAAATTTCCTATTTTATGGATTCTATTCATGTAATTTTGAATCACAATAGTTATAACATTTTGGAAGTAAGGTTACAGTCTGAAGTTTCTGTTTGAGCTCAGTGACAATTTAAATTCGTTCATTTGAGTAAATTCTTAAAGAAAAAGTACAACACAAATCTTTCCTTTGTCGGCTCTGTTTTCTGTAAGTCGATTTAGGGCAGAGATCAGTTGCCACTAGGTGTGCCAGTTCTGATGGAATGATTGCACAAGAATTCTAAAAATGGATGCAGTTTCCAGTTTCATTGCTAGTAATTTTTTTCAGAGTGCTACTTATGATCTTCAGTTGTTTCACTATCCTTTACTGGATACAAATATTATATAAGAACTTTCAAATTTCCCTCTGTCGTATTATCTTGTGTAAAACATGCCTAACGGACATTCACATTATTTTCACTTTTCACTGTTCTTTTTACGCTTAATTTCCACTTTCATATATTTCTTCTTATTAGCCTACAGCTTTAAAATCGAGAGGTATGTTGCTGAACTTGCCGTAAAATTTGCATTTTCAATATACAATGTTGCCTTTAGATTTATTCATAATAAATAGGATTCCTTTTAGTATATTTCTTATAGAAATACAATCTGTTTAAACGGTTCTCATGACAGGAATTCCGGAAGATTCTGGTTATCTTCACCGATCATGGTCCCTAGAACCCAAAACCACCCTCATTCGAAAGTTTACATTTATATAATGCTTTACCTGTGCTGTCTTTGAATTAGGGAATTATAGTAATTTTGATTTTAACCAGATGTTGTAACAACGGCGAAAATCTCTGTTCTGTTTGTTGATGGTGTATCTAGTTCATAGGGAGTGGGAATGGCTGTGGTGGGGGTTGAACTTTTCACTTCCCCATAATTCCCATGAGACTGAAGATAGAAAGAAAATCCAAATTAGGTGAATTATTGCCTTACCATAACAAAAACATTTGCACTGAATGTTTTTTGATAGCTACAATTGAAAAAAAATATGAGCTGAAAAGTGATTTTCAACCCCTGCTCCATCCTGATTTATACAGTCTTTTACTCTTTGCATATAAAACCATGTTGGAATGTTCTCAACATTTGCTTTCTCTTTCGAACTCTTTTTATCCTCATAGCTCCAACTTTAATGAAATAAGGTAACGAAATATTCCTTTCTTATCTTCGGACAGAAATAATCTACCTTCGCCTTCGAGCATTGACGATGGGAATTTTTTTTTAAATTCACATATACCCATCTCCTTATGGGTGGCACTTTTATTATATCATTCTAAAATTTTTAACTGAGTAATGGTTGGTGTAGATAAAGTACCTCCAAGCCAAAAAGAGTTTAGTCCCCACCTCTAAATTAAATTATTTGTCATTTAATTACTTAGTTCATAATTTCAGTTTCTAGCCCTATTTTAACACCTCAAGACTAGATTTAATACTAATGATGGAAAAATCGAATTGATAGAATCGAAAGGGTAGATATAGAGCACTAATTATATTTTGGTTTATGGTACAGTAAGAGAACTAAATCTTCGGAAATTTCTTCATCAAATCTCCGAATAAGAAAAAATAAATTTAATTATTTCTTATTTTTTTAGCATACGAAAAAATAATAAAAATATTTCAATACTAATTATTACAAGTTGTGAATGGTGAAATCTTTGATGAAATTATCAAAAGAAGGTAACCATGTTTTGTAAATGAAAATATAGAAAAGTATTAATCAAAGAGGATTTAAGAATGTATCATCTCAAATATTTTATTCTCATCAATAAAATTGAATACTTAATGAAACATATTTAGAAGGAAAGTAACAGCAGGCTAATGAGTTTTCTGTTTGTTTACAGTGGAATTTCAATGACGAAGAATTAAAAGAAAATAAATTAAACTTTCGAAACGGGATGTCATTCGATTTATCTTCAAATATTTTAAAATACTTGCTTAAATAAACTTTATTCCTATGCATTTCAGGGCAAGCAGAAATGAATTATTAAAATAGGAATATTTATCTACTTAAATGCTTCATTAAACTGCATCAATGTATATTGTTTGAAATGTATAAGAAAAATTAAAATCTAATTAAAAGAGAGAGATCTCAAATCTCAATGCAAACATCTGCTTTCACTAAGGTAAAAATTCTAAGATTATATACAATAGCACTTGCATTACAAAACGATGTGATTAAACGGTATTGTATACGAATATTTAATTAAATTTTTAATTCAATTATTTTTCTAAATCGCCTTAAATCCAGATTCTATCGTGTTTAATTTCCATAAATGATACAAGAAAAATGAAGCATCTTCTTAATTAAATTCTCTATATTTGATTTATCTATAAGATTATGTGCCTTAATTTAATGCACACGGATTACAAAGTCAATACATGTTACATGTCCCCTGTTGCGCTATATTTTAATTTTGAAAAGTTTTCTATATTATTTAGAAAAGAGTTTATAACGTCACAGCGCAGAGTCAAACAAAGTGTGATTAGGTTTTAAATAGCATACCCAGTTACGATGGACAAGTGAGTGTTAAAACATATGAATTAACTCTCGTATTTTAATAATTTTTGCGTCCTGGTTCTAATTTGTAATTGTTTTCATAATGCTTGCAATAACAAGTTTAAAATTCTCAGTAGCACTAAGATATCATTTACTATCGTAAAGTATTGTTGATTGCTCTTATCAAACAGTTCTGTCCCTGATTCATCGTATTGTTCCTACGGTGCGCATTACGTACAAAGTTCCGAACACGGGCCAAATGTATGTATATTGTTCGGTAACAAGTGGATCGCAATAAAAACATTTAATATTTATTAGAACGAAGATAAATTTCAAAACGCTTAGAGTGAGAATATAGTAGTACCGCAGTAAAACCAATCTTTACTTAATAATATTTCGCATTATTTCCTTACATTTATTTTTATTTCTTTAAGGGGACACATTATCTTCTCAACAATTTTTTTAACTTGAAGCATTATTGAAAACATTTCCACAGCTTTGAGTATAAGCAATCTTATAAAGTCAACTTGAAGAGAAAGAATCCATTTTGATCTGCTTGTTTAGTTGAAATTGAAATGAAATTTTTAAAAGAAAAAATTTTTTCTTAATCCCTACTACTTTTTCAAATATGAATATTTTTGCTTCAAATTTTATTTATAAATTCACTGAAATATATTAGACAAAACTGTGCATGGATTTTAAGATGTATCTAATATTCGCTTAATTATAGATATTTTACTGAACTATATGGTGAAAAATAAGGAAATTTAGCAGTACCTCAGTTTATATCTTGCATATAAAAAAGATTAAGAAACTGAATGCTTATTGCATGCTCACTTTTATCATACACATAACTATAAACGTGTACAAAAAATTTGAAAGATCCATCTTAAAAAGGAAAAAAAATTGAAAACATGAAATTGCAGAAAAGTCCGACATGGAGAAAAACCCATTTAATGTTGTTGCATGTTTCTCATAAGTCATCGTAAATAAAAATCGAAATAACTTCTGACATATTAAAGGTGCAAATTTGAAATTTTGATATAATAAGCAGAATGATAAGACCAACGAAATAAGCCAATAAAATGCAAATTATTATTTTGGCCATTTTTTGGGTAATGAAAGAAAAATCTTATTTGCATTAATTAATTTGAGATCTTATTTGAATATATGTAGTCGTCTCAGTCTTGTAGCATGCTTATTTATCAGATTTTCCTGTCTATATCTTTTGGAGGTTTTCTTTTAAGTATGTTCATTAGCCAAATCTTATTTTGGATTGTGTGCAGAAATGTACATGCCATCACCAAGACTGTATCAGTGAAAGAAAAGAAAGGCCAAAATTATTGGCAAACTCAAGTATTGAAAAGCATTGTCATTGGTATCATTAAAAGAGACGCAAAATGAGAAAGTATTATGATAGTTGGAATAAAAATACCTATTAAGAATTACAGCAAAAATCCACATATCTTGACTCAAGCCACTTTATTCACCAAATTCATTCTAGTGTTCATTGCACTATTTGCAGGAGGAAAAATCACCTGACGTCACAACAATGCATAATACAGCATACTGTTAAATGTTACTTGATAATGGCAGTAACTTTTGTCTTATTACTCTGGCATGGCGCTATTTTACTCTTTGAACAATTATTAAGTAAAAGATTCAATTGCTTGTTTTATTTTAAATGTTATTTATTATATTATATTATGTAAAGTATATTATGTCTTTATTCTCTAGATACTTACAGTTGTCTGAATTTCATTGATTTAGTTTTCAATTGTATGGTATACATTATATCAAACGAAGTATTACAATTATTTGCAGTATTTATAATTTCGTGCGCAAATTCATATAATACTGCGTGAATATAATAATTATTAATATTTTCTTCTCGCATTCATTTAGCTTCCATTTACAGCAGAGATTTTAGACTTTCCACTTTTCGAAAGATAAGCAAGACATTTACTAATACCATTATTTGATACAATGTATTTAATGATACCGGTATTTACTCATTATGTATTGATGTTAGCGTTTCTGCGAATATTCCAAACACGCACAAATAATTATTCTTCTGAATAGAAATCAGAAAGTCAAATACTGTTTGCATGCCGAAAACAAACAGAATAACACCAATTAATTTCGTCCGATTTAGAATACAATTAACTCATTTATCAGATACCGAACTGCCTCAAAGAATTACTGAATTCATCGTTATTAATTAAATGCTCCCATCTTCTATCTTTTTTATCGCATACTCTCCGGCGATGAAATCTTTATCTCTTTCGCTGCAGACGTGTGTCTTTAACGTCTTCAGTGATTTATTGCATTTATCAAAGCGACGAGGGACTATTTACGGTTGCTTCATCATATATTAAGTAGCAAAATTATATAAGAGTCGTCTGTAAATGGCTAGTAATTGAATAAATGAAAAAGAAATAAAAAATGTTTTCTCATTGTATATAACGAAATATATTTAAATATGCATAAAATAATTACATTGTTAGCCTGAACATCAAATGAAGTATACTGCGAGATTTTTGAAAACATCTGAAAGGCAAATCAATGAAATATAAAGAAAATCGGAAGAAAATCTCATTACGACGAAAAAAGTTAAATAGATTAGCGGTATAGGCGGTCTTATGAGAGCTGTAACAGTGAATGTGTGCTGAAAATTTATGTTCTTTATTTATTTTAAGAAAAACACACAAAAAATGAAATTCCAGTTATAGAATACAGACACAAAATGAACATAAGTGGAATTTGTGGTTGAAATTAATGAGGATTGGAATTTATGGTTTTCATCAGCATAGGAATATTATATTTCTCGTATGGTCATAGATATTCATCATGAATGTTAAACAATTACAGGAACTTAAGCCCGAAATTTTCAAAAAATTTATTGGTCGTTTAATGGACAAGTTTAAAATAGTAGAAGGCGGTAATTTAAAAAGATAGAGCAGAAGATTTACTTTACATAGCTCAATAATATGAAAGCGCTTGTCAGCTTTTAATTTTGCACATTTTGTGCAATTAGCACACATTTTGTGTCAATCTATTAAAAAATAATGATAATGACAATAATAAGAAGAAAAAACAAAAAATGCAGATGAGTTCTGATAGAAAAATAATCTATATAGAGAAAAAAATAGATCGACCTGTTACAAATTTAAAAGTGATAATAATAATAGACTATTGTGTCGCGAGTAGGTCAGCTTTTTATTGTCCTATTTGAACTGCAATATCGTTAATTCACATGCAGTTTTTTCTCACATTTATGGAGTAAGCCTTTGAAGTATAAAAGTAAGTCTCAAAATTTCCTTCGATAAATTTTATTCTACTTGAAAAGCAGGGAAGTTCTTCTCCAAGTAGTAATTACTATAGCCATGTCCAATAGGATGATGAAATGGCACAAGGATTGAAACTATCATCAGAAAGATTTGAGGACATAGATTAATTCCGCTAGGTTAGAGCAATTCTAATTGAACTACAATAATTAGTATGGACACGGGACTAGTCAGAATGGATATAAAACCAATTAGTATGTACAGCATTACAAGTTTGTCCACAAATACAGCATTTTCATCACCTGTAATGGAAACGTCAATTCATATATGTGAATATATATTCAAGTATGTATTGATGATGTCTCCCATTATAATTCAGATGTATGTATTGCATAGACAAGTTATGAGAAATGTATACCCAAAAAATATTCTTTAGCCTTCTATTTAAAAAATGCATCGCAACTAATTCAGATATTGACTTGATGAAAGTCTAATATGCTCCCAAGGAGTAATTTCCATTTTCCACCTTTAAAAATCGTTAATTCCCAATCTGCATTCATAAAAGCACCGTGGGGTTCATTTAACTGTGTTAATGATACATCCTAATTAGTTGTAATTAACCGTTAATTACTCCTATGCACTTTAAATTCCAACAGCCATCGAGCTTTTTTTCTGCTTTTCGAATTCAGAGACATTGGTCTCATGCTTTCTTCCAACTGCAGCTCGGTCAGCTGATTTATTTTCTTTTAATATTCCCTTGTCTTTGGCTTGCATTTGTTTTAAATAAGCATATGTTAATGGGTTTAGAAGTAATAATTATTAAATATTCGACAAAAATGGTTGCTTGGATGTCATTAACGAATCGCAATTAGGTCATAGGTCTTCATTTGAGGAGATCCTTTGCAATTAACAAGTTTCGTTAGAAGAGTTTTGAATTTGTGATGGGGTGTTTCTAAAATCTTTATCTTTTGGGATTTCTTTTGCATTGAAAGTAATACTTTTATTCAAATGCTTGCTAAAGGCGTAGGTTATAAGGATAAACTTCTAAGAAAAGTAGGATATAATTAAAATTTCTGTTATTGGCTATCCATTCTAGGAAAACAATAAATTTACGTAAATGTTTAAACTATAAATTAGCCTCTTTTTCTTTGGATTTCACTTACTTTTGAGTCTTTAAATTGCATAATTATTAAAAGCATATCCGCCATCGGAGACATCTTGCTCGCCGGGAATACTGACTGTGTTTAACTTCAAATGAATCTCTTATGCGTAATTTAATATTCAGAATTCAGAATTTCAAATCTCATAAAATATTTTCCAAATTTTTAATTTTTCTTCTTTTTTACCATTCCAAAAGTTTGTCATACGCATATAATAGAGAGAGTTTAGTATAAATTAAGACAAACTCGAAAACAGAAGTTCTATTCAAATTATCCATTTATAATTTCGGAAAAGGATTTAATTTTGGAGAACTGTTTTCACCCCAATTAGCACAAAATATTTTACGAGATCTCCACTATGTTGCTACTATATTCTGAACCCCTCACAACATCGTAAAGCTCTCGTATAGATATTGTAGATCATCTTGTAATAATAGAGATAAAAAAAGTTTAAAAAATTAAATTGAAATTTTTATGCGATGTAATAATTATATTTTAACATAAGAATATTTGAATATGTAAAGAAAGAATTTAACTGCAATAAATGAGGCGATTTAAAATATGAGTTATATATCCAGATTTCTTATAATCCCAAATGATATATGGTTTTAATTAAAGTAGCCATTTTTAGGGCATACTACCATCTCTTTACTATATTTAAATGCAAATCCATCTCTCTTCTTATCTGGAAAGCTAATAATAATTTCACAGAGAAATTTAGAAATTATATCGACTTCCTTCTAGGTATCAAAGGAGTACATTATCCTAGATAACACAAAATAAAACTGTGCTCTGCGTTTCAACCAAATGTATACATCAAGTTGTTGGAGATATATACACACTCAACAAAAGCCATTCCATGCAATAAATTCCGCCCAATAAATTACGGTCATAAATTGTGTTGACTGCGTTGCTATTACTTTAGGAAATTTATATCTGGATCTATTGGTATATATTTATACTTTTCTCCACCAGAATTGCTTTAAGTTGCAGGTTATTTTTGTTTTGTTGACTGAAATTGAAGTGTAGATGTGTTGGAAAAGGTAATACACATTTCAGAGCGTTATGCAGATTTGTCACAAAAATATATATGAAGTGTGTTGCTTTATAATGTAATTTATTATCACACCTATAATATGATCTTCTATGTCGATGATTCTGTATAACGCGGATTTTTTTCCCAGAATTCTACATTTTTATTATCTCATGCTTGCTTTTAAACTGTTTTACTCGTAAAAATATGGCACGATAAATTAGAAATAGTAATCTGAAAAGCATCAAACACAGAAAGGCGATTCTTTACGTCGATGATTCGGTATAACGCAGCTTTACATGGAATTCTTCATTTTTAATATTTCATGATTTCTTTCAAACTGTTTCACTCATATAACTATGATACAGTAGATAAGAAAGATAACCTGACAAATATGAACTAAGATGAAAAAGCTCATGTTAAAATATATTGGTAAGATGCAATACTAGTAAAAAAACCTTTTTGTTAATATACATCATAAATTAGGCGCATTAAGCCGTGAAAGGAGTTCGAACTTTTAAACGGTTTAATTCACATAATTTTAAACGAGAAATAAAATCTAACAAACTAAATTAAATTCATGGTAATACAATTTACACCAATCATCGCCAGGCTAAAATACTGGCGTTATTCCGGTTTGGTGTAAAGATTCATAGCTAAGAAAATTATAGCCAATAATTAGAGAAATATCGCTATGATTTGAGGACCTGTAGCTAGGATTTGGCGATTTTTGTCTTGGTTTCGATTAACGAAAAAGTTTCAAAATATTTTGGATAGGTATCATAACAAAAGAAACATTTTGATCATGCATAGCATAAATTAAATACAGTGAAGAAAATTCGAAACGATGTGGCCAAGAATCAGTATCAGAAACATCGGTACTTCACCTCTAAATTACGAAATAAAAATTACCAATGATTTCTGAAATTCTATGTACAGGAAGGTAAATAACGAATAATGTTTAATTATTAGGATGTGACTTTAAAAAAATTCAATGAATCTAAAATAATTGAATTAAGGCAGAAAGGGCTGTTGAGTAATTAACGATTTCGTAACAAGGTTGAAAAGATAAAATTGCTCAGTTTAACATATTCAGATTCCAACAAAGTACATATGAATTATTTTAGATGCAATATGCCTCAAGAATTTCTTGAAATCTTTCTTCAAAATAGCTTTAAAAGCATTCGTGAAACAAAATTCAGTCAATAAATGAAAAACACATTTTGAAGACAGGCAAGATAGAAGATTGAAATGAAGTTAGGATAATATTTGCTGAAAAGTGTTACAATGCAGATAACTTGAAACATAACATTCTGCAAAAATATGTGATCAATATTTTATAGATAGTTTTAAAAGCCTATTATAAATGGCTTCAATTACGACATATGATATACTCTTTACCAATCTTTATATGTTGTGGCGACGGTGATGAAGCATGCAGTATTTTCTTAGATATCGACATTTCAAAGCACGAAAATCATAAGAAAGTTAACCTAACACACACTTTTCAAAATATACTGAAATTCAAGTAGGTAAATTCATTAAATATGTGCATCATATTTTTGTTAATGATAAATTTCGTACAAATACATATTTTTTAAAGTATGAATTTTATATTCAATCAAACAAGTTTATGAAAAAATTGAATTATTTTATGTTTGTAAAGATGGAATTTTAAATATATTTTTCAATCACTGCATGATGCGTTTGAAGTTTGAAATTGTGTACACTTTTGTATTCACGACGAAAATATGTCGTTTTAATATTTTTCAGGAGTTAATTAGTTTATTATTAATTTAATAAAATTTTGATACAGTATCAATAACGCCTTCTGGTAGTGAGTTTGAGGAACAATAGATTTTAAGATCAAACCGGGGAAAAAAATTTAAATGAATTCATTTATTTAGTGAACTGATTAATGTGTGCATTTAAAAACAATTTTTAGTGAAACGTGTTTGAAGTACATGTCTTTAGAATAAGTATATATTTTTACTTCAGAACATTTATTCATTTAAATTTTCATAATCTGCATAATTTCTCCAGATATGGACTTTTGACAGTTTTTGTAATTTTTTGAATATTTTCATGTTCTATCGGTTGCTTCATTCAAATCCAGTAGCATTTTCCTTCACCCCCTAGCACTTCAAAGCCTGATAAAATTAGAAATTAATATTTGAAATTAATAGGATAAAAGCACTCAATTCGAATAAAAAGGCTATGGAAATACTCTTTAAAAAGAAGAAATAACTACCTTAAATATTCCTTAGAAAGAATATACAAATAGTTCTGTATGGTGAAAACATCCAAATATTAGGAATCACAGACATTATAAAAAATGAAAAAACAGTCCAAAAACGAATTTTCTACGCGATTACATTCCTCTCTAGAAAGTCGTAGTACCAAAAATAATAATCCTAACTTTGCTATTGCAATGTATACAAAAAAATTCTTTGACGCGTTTGAATATAGATGTTTGTTGATCAGCGTTTGTGTAGGTTTTTTATAAGTTTCATTGCTTCCTTTTTTCTATCCATAAGTCTTTTTTTTATTTCAGTTTCATTTTTAAATGCCTGAAAACTTTTTTCTGGAATTTCTCAGATATTAGAGTTGTTTGCCCTCTTTTTCCAATCCATCACCGAATTCAATTAATGTCACTCTCTTTTGTTATATTGTTGAAGTTCTTTTGTTTCAAATTTACTAAAAATAAATCTTTTGTTTCAAAATTACTAAAAATTCACAGGACCACAGTTCTATTGTTCATTAATCCTTTGAAAGGAAATTGCAAAATCATGAAAATATGAGAAAATGTTTCCTCTTTTTTAAGAAAAAAAATGAAATTCAGATGACATCAATTAAATCGCAATACTTCTTCACTTACAGATATTGAAACGAAAGTAATACTTTGAAATACGTAAGAAAACCCTTAGTTTGAATTTCTTTCCTCTGATCATAGATATAAAAGGTCCATGCTGCAAATTTGAGAAATTACATGTATTTGGAAATTCGAAATTTTTTGCAAGGCTGGACGATAAAGCTATGAAAGTTAATTCTGCTTCAATGTCTAATTCCTAATCAGAGATTATACTTGGGAGAGTTCTGATGATTGGTAGAATATGCAGAACATCTTTCACATATTTAAAAAGGACTTATTTATAAAAAAGCTAGATTTGATTCTAAGGTTTTTCCTATTTTCATGGCTGGATATCAACTGCATTCCTTAAAATGAACAAAGGTAATTTAATTTCAGCAGATAAAACTGTGGAAACATACAAGTATCCAATATTCGAAATGAAGGAGGGAATTAGTAAGAATTGATTGATTTCACGTGAGTAGTTAAGGACTCCAATAAGATGTCGAAACTTTGGATTATTCAAATACGGAAACGCATTAAAACGTCTGATAATTAAAGCGAGTCAAAACACCAATTTGAAACAGTCGGAGAATTGAAACTGACAAAATGTTTGCTTTGATGTCCCAAAAATATGTGTCCTGCAATTAGAAGGTTAAATTAATTCGCAGATAAAGAAGTCAGATAGTCTCCTAGTAATTTATGCCATTACCTACATGATTAGAAGTAGACAGAATCTGAAAAAAACTTCATCAGTTGGCATACAGCCAACAAATGCCGTACTGCTCCTCTTTTTCGAGAGATTCGACAAATAATAGTACAAACCTGGGAAAACTTAGCACTTACTTAGTACAAAATGCTCTAGAAATCTGAGTTGACTTAAGAAAAGTACTGTAAAAGACAAAATAAACGCTTCAGACGGCAACTTAATTGCCGATTTAATACTGTAGACATTTCAGTAAGGCTCTCAATTAATTAAAATAGATCCATTCAGGTGCATAACTTGTTCAGCATCAGTTACGGAGAATTGTGAGAATATGTGCAATATGTCTACCTCTTCACAAGGGCCACTGACGGAAAAACGTTACAGACGGGAAAATAGATGCAGAGATAATACTATAATCATTTCAGTAAGGCTCTCAACGAAATAATGTAAATCTATTTAGGTTCACGAGTCGTTCAGTATGGGTTATGGAGATAGATTATTCACCAAATGATCGCAGAAGATTGGTGGAATATGCCCGATCTTTTTACCTATTCACAAGAACGAATGATTTGTTTAGATAGACAAGTCGTTCAGTATTGGTTATGGAAAAAGATTGTCTACTAAAAACCGGAGGATTGATAGAATATACGCGATCTGTTTACCTCTTTACAAGAACGATTTGACGAAATAACGTTGCAGATGGGAAAGTAAATGCGGCGACAATGCTATAATCACTTCAGTAAGGCTCTCAACTAAATAAAATAGATCTGTTTAGATACACAAGTCGTTCAGCATCAGTAATGGAGATGTTGTAATGCAAACGATTGCTAAGGATTGCAAGACTATGTGCAATCTGCTTACCTCTTTACAAGATCGAAACTTTATAAGCCCAATTTTATTCAAGATAGATTTCTCAATCTCAGAATTGGAACTTCTTCTGCGTATCGCTGAAAAAAATAATTTAGCTAGGATTTCAGTCATCAAAGAAACCGTTAAAGTATACTGGGAAACCAAAACAAAACGTAGAAGGTTTTTGAAAGGGATGGAGATGAATATGTTAAAAAGAATCACAGGATCACACGGGTAGCAGCACTCGAATGTGGTGGCGACACTATGCATTATTCATACCCAAAAATACATAAAAATGTCTTTGATCAGCAAAGCGAGTGAAATTCAATGAATTTTAAATTACGTGGCACTTTATTTCTCCTCGCCTCTTGCTGTTCATTACTACGATTCACGTTGATACAAAACTGGTAAATGGGAGGGGTGGTAAGCTACTTTTCTGAAGTGTACTTAACTTTATTGGAGCTTGCCG
This sequence comes from Araneus ventricosus, assembly GCA_013235015.1. Taxonomy (NCBI): domain Eukaryota; kingdom Metazoa; phylum Arthropoda; class Arachnida; order Araneae; family Araneidae; genus Araneus; species Araneus ventricosus. Next base: position 383,877 of record BGPR01000099.1, read on the forward strand.
TCACATTTGTGCTCCGGCTAGTTGAAAAAAGCACAAATATATATCTATATTTTTTCTGTGTTTGTTGACTTTTACTAGATTCAGAAAGAATAATTATTACTGACTGTAGTATATACTTATGTTTAATTTATAAGAATTATACAAAGAGAAAGCACTGCGATGGTAAAAAAAATCAATTTGGAGATTTAAATGAATCACCATGTGTTTGACTTCTCTGAGTCCGAAATATCCCCGTTTTGAATTATATGTATGCCTGTCTGGGAACAGATTTGTTAAAAAAAATACTAAAATTGAATGAAATTTGGGACACCCCCCCAAAGATAAAATGCTTTCTAGATTTTGGACGATGGTACCAAACTTCGGTCACCTGGAAGTCTCTCCATTTGTCCATCCATGTGCATATGGGCTTCATAACTCAAAAGCGAAATGTTATGCAATTATTATTTAAAACGTAACTCTCAATTATTATTTAGGTATAAGGCTTGGTAAAGTAATAATTCTTAAAATTATAATAAACATTAAACCAGAGAAAAACTGGTATGAAAATACATGTTTTGACTTGTTTTAAAACTAACGTTCTCCACCATTCTCCCAGAAATATAATCCTAAACAGATGGAAATCCATCAGTTGCATAAACTAATAACTAATAACTATTTCGACAGTGTTGAATACTGCATTCGTTGAAGTACAGTACTCATCTCCATACTGCATCAATAAATATTTTTAAAAATTTATATCCGGGAAAAGAAATTCAGATCACATGCACAACTGCTTTTCCCCCTATTCTAAAGGGGACAACTTTATCAGCTCAATTTGAGTCAAAATGCCTATTTAAATCTCAGACATGGAATATTTTCTGCATCATCTGAAAACTAATCATTCGGATCAAATTCCAGTTACTGAGGAAATCATGAAGACATATCAATAAAAAATAAAACTTACAATGTCCTGGAAGGCGGTAGGAAATATCCCTGAAAGAGTTGTTAGACCTCAGGAGTTTTTTGGCTGCAGAAAGACTCGGACGCCATGAAGCCTCTACACAAATTTCATGAGTAAGAATGCATATAAGAATTAAGTTTAGATAAGCGAGTGACATTACATTTAATTTAAGGTATCCACTTACGTTGGAAATCGATTTTCGGCAGAAATTCACTAAACTTTTTTTATTGTTTCATCTGAAAGATTATATTTCGTGGTTTTAATAACTGTTTTTTTTTATTTCTACGACACCCAAAAATTAAACTAGAGCCTTTTTTGGAAGTCTCAAGAGCTGGAAACGAAAAAGGAAATACAACAAGTAGGAAACAATTTTCAGTATTTTCAACCATATAATTATTATTCACTTTAATTCATTATTTATATCTTTTTAATTATTTTTAATGTTTCCAGAAGAGAGTTAGATCTAGATACAAAAAATTAAAAAATAAACACAAAGGTCTGGGAGGGAAGAGAAAGCTAACAGAACAGAACGCCGTCTCTTACCCCTGTACCCGTGACCAGACCTGTCACTGAACGGTTTGATGGGCAAGACACGGGAGTTTTATTTAAGAAAAAAGTAAAACAAAATAAGCAAAAGAAAGAAATATTTACACTATGTGCAGCAACAGGTATTTTCACTGTACACTATTAGTTCGTAGTTTCTTTTCTTTAGATGTTGTTATTCCTTTCTTTTCTAAAGGGGGGGGGATGTTTGGTAATTGAGTCGTTTAGTTCAGCTCACTGGAAAGCTAACAGACAATTTTATTGATAAAATGCAAAATTATTATGGAATAGCCATAAAAAGCATTACAAATGACTTAGATGCAATTTCAAACTCTGTATTGGCAAATTTTCATGTTTCCTCTAATAAATTACAACCAATTCATTTACAGAGTCCAACGGGCACTGACAATTGGGACTCACTTACCTGCTACAAAGTTTCTCCTGAAAAAAATAAATGAGCTAAAAAGTATAAAATCAACCAGGAGGTGAAGAGATATGGTGTAATATACAAATGTAGTGAATTTTAAGTAAATTACTGCATAACTTTATGTTAAAAAATGTGTTTTTGTACTTTAAACGTGTTTCTCTCAAAACCTAAAATTTCATAAAATTCCCATACTTGTGACATGATTTCTTTGAAACACTTTTTGTGATAAACTTTTCAAACTCGGTATGCAGATTTTATATGTCATTATCTAGAATATGTACTAGAATAATCCCAAATGCATTATGGTTTTGAATTTTATGGCATGTTATTGCGTTAATAGTTGTGCAAATATTAGGAAAATTCTGTATTATTCACTTCAAAAACGTATAAAAAATTTATTTTTGAAAATTTTCGTTAGATTCTAGTACATTCTCCAGACAAACGTGTTTGAAGTACCCCAACGTTATTTATCTGAAATTTTATCGTTATAAATTTCTTTAACCTTTCACGGGTGTTTGTACATTTTGTTGAATTTCACTCTAAAATTTCACTTTTAAAAAATCTGTGGTAATTGAAAAAGTTTTTTTTGCTTAACTGAAAGTTTTTATGCAATTATGATTATAAAATGTGATTGCAATATTTATTGTAATAATATTTCTCAAAATGGTCTCCAAACGAATGTCACAAACCTGCTTACCAAGAATACAAATTTAATTTCAATTGAGTTTTGTTTAATTTAAATTACATGGAACGTCTTCGTCCATCAGCATGTTAGCTTAATCAAAACATATCGATAAGCAGAATGAATTTCTTAATATATACATACCATCTTAGAAAGTTTTGTTTCAGATTTAACAGAAAAGTTAATGAAATGAAAAATAGAAGGTAAAAATAATTGAAATATTACATTAGCTTTTAAAAATGGAAGCGAAATATGCAATTGAATATTTGTATGAATAATGAAAATTCACTGAATTTCCTGCATATGCAATTAAACCGTATTGTTGTAATTTATGCATCAAAATATTTTTGAACTTTTAAAAAAATTAGTGGAAAATTGAACTGAAACTAAATTGTTATCATTAAAAAGAAAATTTTTTGAATCTTAAAATTAAAGGATTGAAATACATTCAATTTGCATAGCTCATTTCATGGAAATTTACCTCCTATCAATTCCGTCCACTGAGAAAGAAGTTTTTCTCTCTTATATCAATAGCCATCATATCTTCAAATGGAATAATACCTACTGAAGTAAGAGAAAATATATTTATGGAGAAATTGCTTTTGGGGCCCAAGGATATGTTTTTATTCCATTCAGAAAGCAATCTACTGGGGAACTCTTGCCTGAAACAAGAAAATCAATCTATGCTTCAAGAAAAACAATCTAGCATATAAAAAAAGGGATTTACGAAACGAAAAATTTGTAGTAAGGTAATTTTATTACTGATTCTCTCAACTTGGATTTTTTTTCATATTTGTAAAGAATTTATTGGGAATTATTTATAATTTTAATTTGGTAGTGTTATGATTGACATATATTTCTTGGCATCCCAGTTAGGATAGTCTTTATTTTCGTGCTTGAAGGATATAGTTTACACAATTTTCCCTTATAAAATGGTTTATTTTTTTACCGTTTAAAAGGTTTTCGCGCAAAGGAATTTAGCTGTTCAGGTATTTATTTGAACAGAATATCGTCACTTAACAGAGATCTACTTAAGATCTACCATGAGCATGAGACCACATGTTCCAACCAGGCGTGAAAAAATTCAGATATCATGTTATTGGTTGCGAAAAATTCTTTTGAATCTTCCTCTTTGAAATTTCAAAAAATTGATCTAGGTGATGTTGCTTGTTAATCGACGATATCATACAATCAAAATTGTTTTAGACATTTTTTTAATTCTTAAAATGCTAGAAAAATTTATATTAGTTATCCTTGAAAATACTTTTGGAAAATTCTGCTATTCGCTTCTTCTGTAATAGTTATTTTAAAAACAGTACTTTTACCAATTTTCATTAATCTGTCTTTTTGTTATTCTAAAAAAAATTCTTTAATCTTCATTTTTATGCATTGTTTCTTTTTATTGATCCGTTGGAATTGTATCTGAGATTGTGCAAACTGTATCTTATTTAATTTAATTAGGTCTTACTGATAAAAATGTCCTTACCAATTATATAAACATGAAAATATCAAATTTGTTCTCAGTATCAAATTTAGGAAGGCCGTATATAAAAATAAAAGACAAAGGTTTCAATCTGAATCGTCCCGTAATAGCGTAGGTGATATGCAAATATGCAAAATAAAATGGTTTTAACAAGCAATAATAAAAAAATTAGTAGCAAATAACTTTGAAAAAGTGTTTCCTTGTTGTAAAGACGAATGTATGTTTTAATTTCCATTAAGAAAAAAATTGTAATGTCTGTATATGTACAAGAAATAAATGAAATTTATAAATATGTTCGCTATTCTTTTATAAATTCATGTTCTATAATAAGTAGAAACACAACAGATATTTCCTCTCCAAAATAATAATAATAACTCCTGTTGCATCAAAATCATTTGTAGATATTTTTCTCTAAATTCGTAGCAGAATTTGCTCTTAATAGGAATAAGCCTTCCCAGCATTTCTAAACAAAATAATGAAAAAGAAACTCGCAAACCAGTTGCCACAACAATTTACAGACAAATTATTTAACCACAGTCGCTGTTTTGGGGATTTTTAGATAGTTTCTTAATACTCGTTGACTACTTCAGTCGTTAATTAAATTTCTAAGAAAGGAAAAAACACCTTGTGTGCATAGAAGATAATTTCAATTTCTTGCACTTTCCTTCTCCGGAAAGAATGTGTTTTCGGACGCTCGTACTTGCAAATTATTAATTAAAATGCCGGCAGAAAATTATGTTATTTTGTGTAAGGCAACATCTGCTTGTGGCTGAAGATAGGCAACCGGATAATTCCTGTCAAGACTCGGAGAGAACCTTGTTAATTGCTCAATTCTCCCCTTTCCCAAGATAATCTTTTCACTGTTTCGGTTACTCACATATTGTAACCAAGACCTGTATTGTAACTTCAGAGCACGAGATTAATCCAATATTAATAATTTAGGGATTATTTGCAATATGTCATTAGAAGCCTCATTTTACCATAACCGTAATGTCACATGATTTGACTCCTTTACGACTATTTGCATAACTTTATGTATTGTATATGAATTTTAAAATGTCTATTTATGTTCGTTCGAAAAACTTCAAGAGCCGTCAACGAATTTTTATATGATTACCCTCTAATGTAATGCAAGAAGTTGCATGATTGTAAGAGGTCATTGTAGCTTTTCAGTAGGGAATTTCTCTTATTGTTGATAGAGGAACACGGGCGTTCCAATATGCTGAGGTCCTTGAACTCTAAAGTTCTTAGGACTAAGAAAGTTTAGCAGTGAACATAGATTTAGAAATTGTATTAGGCAAAATATATCAACACTAAGCCAAAATAACCTAATCTCATATATAAATATAATTGAGTGTCAGTTATTGGAGTTAGCTGAGATTGCCCATGTCGGTTCTGGGAAAATTTTGAATAATATGGGAAGTAAAACAGGAACAACTTTGATGCATAATGCTTTGTTCCATGTATTAAACGTCATGCATTCCATGAATCACTGTATTTGCAAGAGTAAATAAGAATTTATGTAACAAACAAAGTAATAATTTAGGTCTTTTTTATAAAAAAATAAAATAACTTTAAAACAAATCTATACAGCCGAAAACATTAATATTTTTTAAAAATAATTTTGTATTGTTATGCATTGTGGCTACTCTGTCACGCCTATGTATTTCGAAAAAAGCATTACGTCCGTACTCGAGGGTTCCTCTTTTTATTTAAGTAATCTAAGGCATATCCAATAGTGTTTATTCCATCCGTATGAATCATTTTTACATCACACCCCCTGACTTGGCTGTTCTTCAAGATATTCCATCGATACGAAACTCTTTTCCTCGGGAAAAATATATCAAAACAGCCGTGAAGAAAAAAACCCGAATGAAACTCTGCATGATTAAAATAACAGACACTTGCAGAAACATATTAGAGGAATATTTATAACGATATTCACTACCAAGCAGTCTAAACGGTTTGGAGTCGTCACCCAGCAGCATTAATTTTATAGCTACCTGGGTGTTCCATGCTTGAATAATCACGACGCCTAGGTACCACAAAAGAAACGCCAATAAGGAAAACAGATCCGGGAATGAAAGCAACAGATTACATTTTTCGATTTGCGATTTTTTATATATTTCTGAACATATGTCAATCAATGAGAAAGTCGAATAATTTAATGCTAGATAATAAGGCTTTACCTTATATAAGTAAACAAGTGCTCACTAACGTGCAAAAAATTTTATTAGCTAAGCTCTATGCTAAGAAAGCCTCTGAACTTTTCACTAATTCCAACATGTGTTAAAAAGTTTTTCGCAAATTTTATGAATTAATATATGTTAATTAGGAAAATTCGTTTTTGCTTAATCAAGTTTATCTCATATTTGAGGAGGAAAATTACATTACGTGTAAATTAGAGGATACTAAGACCTCTCATCAGATCATTTGTGAAAGGGTATCTGCCGAAAAAACAAGTTGTTGCATAAAAATTTTGCCTTTTGTCCTGGGATTGTTGTATTTCCACGTCTTAACAAAAGTGACAGCAATATAATTACAAGACTTGAAGGAAATTCCTTGGAACTCTTTTGTTTCTAAGTAAATTAACAACGCACGTTTTTCTTTTCTCTGTAACGAAAATATCCATTAAAATATTTTTCCAAGTAGTGGTGCACATTTGTCGCTGCTTAAGTAAAGCAACCGAATTAGATGCTTTGACAATACTTAATATCTTCTTGTCATTATTCTTAGAGGTAAGCAAAGTGTGTTTATTTATGCAGGATTTAATTAGGTCCGGACTTCTATTGCTAGAAAAAAACTACATTTTCAGAACTCTGGTCTTCTCAAAATATCATGAATGAAATCAGTGAATAAGGAAGCTTAATTTTGTTAGTCTAAGTTACTCTTTTACATACTCTCTTACTCTTTTACATTCATCTGACCTACAAAGTTTTTTAAAACTTTGTAGGTCAGATGAATGCAGATCAGTGTATAGATGATTCTCGGATTCCGAAACCCTCCGTTCTCTTGCGTATGCGCTAGATGGAGTTGATTTCACCAAAATAGGGGTGAAATGAGAAATGGAGGGGAGGATATTTACATTTTACTTAGCCTGACCTTACAAAATCTCCGGAAATGAGGTCATCTTATTGATATCTTGTCACCCCTTTCGGAGTAAATTCGTCAGTCTTGGCATTTTGAAAGAATAAACATTTATCGAAGCGTAGGTTAATAACAACAATGTAATGAAAATATGTTCTGTTGAATGCAGCCTGATTCAATGTATCCTTTGAAACAAATTTTATGATAGTTGTATAGGCGATTCTCCATAGGTGCAGAATATAATAATATTTTTACGATTTTTGAACAGTTGATTATCTTTTATTATATCAATGCATTCTTTACAAAGAATGAAGAGTTTCTAAGTAATATCGTAGGAATATAAGTTGGAGTACGAGAAAATTTAAGAGATTTTTGAAGACAAATTTCTCTGAAACAAATAAAATCAGAAAAAAACATGTAATTAAGTTAAATATATTGGTTCTAAACGCAGTATGTGTAGAAAATAATTTATTTCTATAATTTTGTCTTAAATCCATACAAAATGATAATAATTCTTGAAAAATGTAATTGACGAAATGTTAATTTTCAGAAAGAAAATATATGGCTCTTCCTAAGGAGAAGTTTGTTGTAAAAGAGTTATATTTTATAGCACTGGATTTATTTTCTTTATTTGAGTTTCGGAAAAAAAGAACTCAAATTCTTGATAAAATAATTGATTAATCTGAATTATTTAACTGTAAAACAATATAATTAACAGAAAGGCTGTAATAGACTGGAAAAGTATACTGATCACAAAATATAAGATCTAAAGTTACAGAATGAAGTTTCGAGAATCAATGCTATTTCAAATACAAATCTAATGGAAATTTGGCGGTTACTGTTAATCAAAGTTACATTAAAAGCTGAATAATTTAATCTAGAATTTCAAAAAGTTAAGATAAAAATTACTGCTTGTAGTAACTAACTTTTGAAGCTAAAGCTTACAAACTTTAAGATCATTTCACTAATAACACTCTATTAAATACTTCTATTAACAGGTTCATGAAGAATGGTTATTTCCAAATAATGCAATTTTATCCCACATTTGTGGAGAAAATTGGTTTACTTGCAGACTACAAAGTACATACCCTTATTAGAATATACATAAAAGGAAAAAAAGTAACTTTTGGAAAAAATCCCTCTTTTGGTCTCGATTTGCTTAGTCTCCACACCCTAGCAAAAATTACGAGCTACGTAATTAAAAGACTTGGTGTATATTTCGTGGAACTCTTTTGTTTCAAAGTAAATTAACAATGCACGCTTGTCTTTATTCTGTGGAGAAATAATCCAGTAAAAACTTTTATTCGTGGAATGGAACCCTTTTGTCATCGCTGGTGTTAAACAACAGAGTTAGATTCTTTGACAATGCATCATTCTGTTTTTCTGGCTTTCGTAATGAACGAAGCGTGTTTCTTTGATACAAAATCCATTGTATACAGGGTCTTTAAGAATAATTTATGCTGGTGCAAAGGGACTTCATTTTTATACCTCTAAAATTTCTGACACAATTAAATTGTTCAGTACGTAGAAAGGACAAATCTTTTGAAAAATTATTCTCATTATACTCCGGAATAGATGCTAAGCAACAACATTATTTTGTTTCTCTACTTTGTGGATGGTACTGATGTGGTACGGCAAATACATTACAACTTTATTATTCTCTTGAGGAACATATCTGTTGGATTTCCTTAATCACAATGTCTTATTCTATGGTACCATCCATAGCTGGTGTTAAAATTATTGCTATTGAGGTATCTAGTAAAATATTCTTGACACACTAACATTTCAAACCAAAAATTAACTCTTCTGGGGCTAAGGTTGACCGAGTTATAGAGCTTTGAATTTAAAAATTTTGAACCAATCAGCGTCCTAGTTCAGCGAGGGCTGAACGCTAATTGGAGGATCTTCCTCAAAGCGGCCATAGAAATGGTCTAAAATCGCCTTAAACAGCGATATTCAAAGATTCATAACTGAGTCAGTTTTAATGACAGAAGAGTGAAACTTTTCTTTGTTTAAAATATTATTGTACTTAGAATATACTAGCCGCCTACGGCGACCAGCTGGTTCGCCAATCTTGTATTACAAGTAATAAGGCAATTAAGGCTGACATTTTCAACATTTCAATTTTTGTAAGCTGAAAGCAATAATTGCAATAAGGACAAAGAAATGAATTTGAAAACACAAACAGTCAACAGGTTAATTAGTAAAACCTAATTTTAATTTTTTATACACAAATCGAAAATGTATAGGATGTGTTTGCATATAATGAACTTTGAGTTAATTCCTTATGTTTAAGGGTTAAAAAATGATAAGTAAAAATATTATTTTAAAAAAAAGTAGTAGAAAATATTTTAATAAGTAATGAAAAATTTGAAGTACAATAATTAAGTCCCTCAGCTAAAAATAATTTACATATTAAAACTAATTAAAACTCAAAATAACTAAATGAAGTTTTTATTTGTAAAAAAAAAAGAATAAATTACATTTTCTGAAACACAAAAATAAATTCATGATAACCATTTGAATCTAGTCAATAAAAACAACCAGTTATATATTAAAAAAAATATTGAATTGAAATGCATGAAAAAAAAACCCAAATTTTGAATAATTATTCTGTGCATAACAAAACAACAAACACACACTAAGAAATTGAATATGTATAAACAATAAAAACGCAAATTATCAAATAATAGCAAATGATAAAAAATGAACTAAAACAGGTATATGGTTTGGATAATAGTTATTCTCTCCACCCAAAGTAACTTCATATCTGTTAAGCATTAAATCTCAAAAAATCCATATCATTCTCGGTGCAAAACAAAATATACATGCTAGGATAATTACTATTCTCTGTGTTTAAAAAATTTATGAACCCTTGCATAAAAAAAATTAAGTACCTATAAAACATACATACACCTGATTAATCATTATCTTTGTGGAATAAAACA
>BGPR01000099.1:398986-435536 GCA_013235015.1 Araneus ventricosus
CACAAATTATCATTTATTTATTGAATTAATAAAAAAGAATTACGGTCTAGGAGATGCTATTAAAAATCGGATGTTTTTTAAAACAGAGATAATTATCTCTTTATTGTGCTATCTTTGCAGGAAGCTTGTTTTGCAAAATTGCAGCAAGTTTGATGTGCAAAGAGGTGGCGCTGCTTGTCACATCGAACTTGCTACAAGTTCGATTCAAGTTTGACGCGTCAAATTTTGCCATGACAAGTCAAATCAAACTTGCTGCAAACTTACGTGCTATCTGGGTCTCTTTGGCCCCTCCTACTTACTCTCGCACCCAAATAACTATAAGATTCTGGTGAATTTAAAAATTTTTAAAAATTACATAAAATTTTGCACAATAATAAAACTGATATCATTGGAAAGATAAATTTTTGCTCTTTAAAATGACATAAAAATTTGTTTTGTCCATCAATTCATTTAGAAGTTATTGGCAAAAAACGGCGAAAATTTGGTTTAATTTTTAAATAATTTAAATTTGAATCAACATTTCAAAAAAGCGGCTCCGAGGTGCACATCTTCAGTATCCAAAGTATATCTGTGCCAAATTTGGTAGCTCTATGTTCTACGGTCTGTTCTGTACACCGCCAACAGACACACAGACAGACAGACATTCATCTTTATTAGTAGTAGAGATTACTATATAGGAAGAATAGAACCTTTGATTGGATACAATTTAGACTTCGTAATTTTTTCCGCTTTATATTTATCGACTCAAAGAAAATATATTATATTCTTTACACCATTGAAAGGATTTTTCGAATTGGAAGTATAATCTTTTCTCTAACTGTTTAGAAATTAGCTAGTGAACGACGATTAGACTGGATACCCTATAAGATAAATTGTTTAATGGAGCATTTCAACTGTTGAATCTTTTTTCGTATAACTACAGAGAAATCAAATATTCTACTGTTTGAATGTAAGAAAAAAATTATAAAATGATTCGAAAGATATATTGCATTTATCGCTGAGCGACAATACAAAATTTGAAAGAATAACCCAGATAGCACGTAAGTTTGCAGCAAGTTTGATTTTGACTTGTCATGGCAAAATTTGACACGTCAAACTTGAATCGAACTTGTAGCAAGTTCGATGTGACAAGTAGCGCCACCTCCTTTGCAAATCAAACTTGCTGCAATTTTGCAAAACAAGCTTCCTGCAGAGATAGAACAATCAAGAGATAATTACCTTTGTCTCTGTTTTAAAAAACATCCGATTTTTAATAGCATCTCCTAGACCGTAATTCTTTTTTAATAATTCAATAAATCAATGATAATTTGTGAAAAAAATAACTTTTTTATAAAAAAAAATTTTGAAACATTTTCCATCTTTTTACTAAATATATCACTCTCACTTTAAAGAAAACTATATCGCCTTTTTCTTAATGTTGAAATTTTAACGTTTATAAACAAAATTAAATCTAAAAAACAGTCAGTGTTTGTTGAACAATAATAACTAGACATTTTGTCCCATTTTAAAGTAATTACTTTTGAACTCTAATTTCATAATTTATTCTACTAGCAAAACGTAGTTATTAGCGAAAATCGCTCTCTCTTTGACTTCAAATCATATTCTCAACTCAAAACATTAATGAAATCCAGAAAATAATTAAAAATAAATCGTATACGAATCGAATCGAACGATGTATTAGCGAAATCTATCTTCTCTTCTCAGAGTTCAACCGGTTCAATGGTTAGCGTCTCCGCTTCGGAGCCGGGAGGTCGCGAGTTCTATCCCGGGTTGTGTTTCGTACTCTATTTTTGCTATAATTTGCAATAAGTTTTCACGGCAAGCTTGAGGCAAGCTTGCTGCAAGTTCGTTTCATGTTGACTTCGGAGCTTTCGTTAACTTGCTGCGAGCTTACTGCAAGCTTGCACACTTGTCATGACAAATTTGTGGCAAACTTGCACTCTTGTCATGACAAATTTGTGGCAAGCTTGCTGCAAACTAAAATTGCTATCTGGGAAGTAAAATAAACGGCAGAGAAATATCTCTTTCAAAAGATGGTTTAAATAGAATTATCATTCTTACATAAAGAACACTACATTTAATGAAATGGTTAGAGAACTAAACTTAGAGCATAATAATTAATTCTCTATTGAGCAAGAATGTAATACTCGAGTTTAAGACAAGGAATAAATAAATCAAATTTAAGTTCTGGAATCAGCATGAAGTCCCTTTTACTTTTAAATATTTTAAAATTAAATACTTAATTAAAGTAAGCGAAATCCGTCGTAACTGGAAGTAAACCGAATTTAATTATTTAAATAGGAATGTTTACCTAAATGAAGTTTCCTTTAGATAATGACAAGATATTCTGTTTAAAATATATACGAAAATATTTATCATGCCAAAAGAGAGATTAAATATTGATATACATACAGCTGCTTCATCATTATTTGCATATCTAACACACACCTTAAGCATTATATTAAACTTGAATAAATAACTTGAATTACTGATATTAATTTAAGGAATATTTAAATAATCTCATATCAGTTATACATCTAAAAGAGTCAGAATAAAAATTTGCTGCTATAAATCTTTTACAATCGAAGATTGATGAATAAAATCTGTTAAAGATTAAAACACTTTATATTTCCATTTCATAGCATTACCAGAGTTATTAGTCAAACTGCCACTCTAATATATATAACGAATATTAATAATAGGTTATATTTTATTGATATATATATATATCAAAACAAACAAGAAACAAAAGACAAAAATTCAAAACATACAAGACACAATGGCAAAAAATAGACAAAAATTATAATAAATTGAAAAATATCATGGCGAGCCGCTCGTCAGGAAGAGGAGCTCGCCTAAGATATTAATAATTGCTTTTTTCTGATAACGACATACGAAACCCGTTAAAATATGTCGCCATTTCTTCAAACAGCACAAGACAATTAAAAATGGGAAAATTGGGGACTAAAAGACAAATACAATGAAGATGATTTTAAAATATCGAAAGCAAAAAATCCGAATACAAAAGACCTAGAATAAAATAGTATAGTAGTATTCACAAAAAAATAAAAGAGGAAAAGGCTTACCACCGCCAGGAATAAGCAAACAGGACTGTGTGAATATATAGTATATATATATATATATATATATATATATAGTATATATATATATATAACACTGATTATTTAAAGTTTAATGAATAAGTATGGGTATTTTATTGAAAAATGTATTTATTGTTTTTAGTGCAATATATTGTTGTTTTACATATTTTTATCTTGAATTTTAGTCCTTTCCATATAGTTATGTTTTCTAGTTAGGGTTAGAGTCTAATTTTTCTTCCTAAATTCTTTCATTTTAGGGTAAATTACCCTGTATGTTTTTTTCAACAACTATAGTAACAGGGATGTTTTGTACAGCAAAATTAATTTAACCTGGCTTAAGCGTGTCCACAGCCAAGCTGCTATATTAATTGTTGAAAACTCCACATATATGGATTGCCTTTTTTAATACTTTTAATAACAACAGAGTTTTTTACATGTTGACATAAATGTTTAAATTTAATTTTTGTTCATGGTATCTACAGTATTTTCAATTCTTTAGATTTTGTTTTAGATTTGTCTGTATTGTTTAAATTATCACTATTTAGTATAGGAATGGATTCATGATATGTCTTGTTTACTTTGTTTATGTAAGATCATATATAACAAGTTATATTTAGATTTAACTTATATATATATATATATATATATATTAATGTCATGAAAATCAATCAATGTTGAAATTAAATGCGAAGACTGTAGTTTATCGGTAAAAGCGTATAGATGCTCATCAGGGTAAGTAAAATCTATACGAACCGCTAAAAATTAGAGAAATCATAATGTTTTCTGTGGACAGTGCTAGCATAAAGTTAAAAACTCTGTCCTTTACCCCGAACATTATGATAGATTAAGTATTCGAATGAAATAACAAATATTAGAAATAATTTTACGAACCTAAGACAGGACAGGGATGCAGCCAACATAAGACGTGACGAAGGAATGAACCGAAGGCGTCATGTAGGGTCCGGATGTTTATGAAATATCAAGTTACTTTCTTTTGCGCCAAACTTCTAAGGTTGGGGGAATTTCTATTAAGATTAAGATACCGATGGAAACATGATAGCACTGTTCGCAGAAAACATTATGATTTCTCTAACTTTTTAGAGGTTCGTATAGATTTTACTTACCCTGATGAGCATCTATACGCTCTTACCGATAAACTACAGTCTTTCCAATTAGTTTTAACATTGATTGATTTTTATGCCCTTAATATATTTTCCACAAATCTTCTTCAATTGCATCACTATTGCGCATTCGTTGTGTTTGTGTTTTATATTATTTTGTATTATCTTCCCCTTTTATATATATATCCCCGTTTGTTTATTTAATCTCTATAAGAACTCTCTGCATTTTCTTCTCGCAGATTTTTTCTTGGCATTTTGTATTATGTATGTTTATGTTGATTATGTTGCTTGTACAATTCTGTTATGATTGTTTCCTAATTTATATATATATATATATATATATATATATATATATATATATCAATGTGATGAAAATCAATCAATTTTAAATTTAAACAATGTTAAATTTAAGTGGTTCAACTGCCTGTGTTTGAATTGGGAATGACTTGAATGTTTTATCACAATTTAGTCCAGTCAACGAAGGCCAAAAATCGACGAATTGAAAGAAAAATGGTGTAGTTTTGAAATTTGGCGCAGTTGTCGGGGGTTGTGTGCTAAACGGCATTCTAAAAGTTACTGCCGGTGGGGGTACAGGGGGTTTAAAGGGGCGTTTTCATTGTTTCTTAAATATCTAGAAAACTATGCGTTCTATCAAAATACACTCAGGTGCAAAATTAAACTACATAAAATTTCCTACAAAATAAGTCCTAATTTTTCTTTTTGTAGCATCAATAGTTTAGAAGATACAGGGGGATTTAAAAGTTCATATTTCTAAAATTCCTTATTGTAATCGTAAAATCATTTAAAAGCGCTGAATCAACAACCCTCATAATAACCTCATGCCTATATAATAATTATACAAGGGTAGTATTTCATGTATCGGAGAGGGTGTAACAAACCCATTTGATGAACAATTATGTTCCCTTCCTCCCCTCGTATCCGTTCCCCTTTACAAGTTTCCTTCTACTCGTAGTCCAGTCAACGAATTGTAAATTTAAAAAAAAATTGTAGTTTTGAAATTCGGAATTCGGCACAGTTCTTGAGGAGATTTCCATAAACGACATACTAAGAATTCCCTCTGATGGAGGGTGCTCAGGATAACCGGGGGTTTAAAGGGGGATTTCTCAGTTTTTCTTAAATACCTCGAAAACTATGGATCCTAGCGAAAAAACTTCAGAAATAAATTAAATTAAATTAAATCTCCTATTAAAATAGTCCTACACATTGTTCTTAGGATGAATAGTTTAGAATATTATAGCAGCATGAAAAAGAACATAATTACAATAAGTGGTTGAAAATGTTAGTTTTATTTTTATGAAAGAAAGTTTATATTTCAAAATAGCGGCTATCTATTACAATATGTCTATAACATAATATTTTTATAACATAATATTATATAGATACATACATACATAAAAATATGCATAATCCATTTTTACACTTCCTAGTAATTAAATTTCATCATGTTTTCCGAGTATATGATCAAGTTCGAGCGCATCCTTTTCTTCTAGAGGTACACCTTTGGTACAGGTACCTTTAAAGGTGCCAAAACAGAAACACATTGCTAAACGTGTGTTGCTCCGCCGCTCCTTTGGTTGGAGGAATTGAGGATAGGTCAGATCTGATCTTGGTTGATGATTTTAGAAATGTTGCATATCTACGGTTATCCAAATTATGTTCATCAGCAACTGCTTTGTACTAGGAACATCCTCTCACCAGCTTGTGAGATATCATCTGGTGTTGATGAGGGGTTATAAAAGATGTCAGCAATGTTTTTATCTGGTTTAGTTGATTTTTGAACAATGTAAATATAGTGCTTTGTTTTGTCAATAAATATCTGGTGTAAAGTCACAGCCACGGAATGCATGGAGAAGGAGGATGATTTGGGCAAAAGAAAGTACTTTTTACAGCTTTCTTGTCAAAAATAATTTAGCTTCTACTTTTCCCTTTCCAGGCTTCATAAAATAATTTTTACTTTCTGGTGATACCAAAGCAATCAGTAACACGACCAGGTCTATGTCTTTCCCTTGGGATGTGAAGTTGCTTTCTCTAACCCAGATCTTACAATATAAGTATCAGCATCCCTGCAGCGACTCTCGTTTCAGTTCATTTAGCAGCCATTTTCTGTGTTAGTAATTGAAAATGCCTGATCTTATTTCTTCAATGGCAAGAAAATGTTTCTGTCAAACTGTGATAAATTAGTTGCGAGCTTTAAAGTTAAACTCATCATAGATATGTAGATTTAGATTATACTGCCTAAATACACTCATTTGGAGCGTTAACAGAAACAAAAGACTGAGTAAAGGGATATAGTGGAGGGAAACTGGAGTGAGGGAAGGAAGGGAACACGACTGTTCATCAAATAGAGTTTCTCGCCCACCCTTCCTGATACCGCTTTTACTCTCGACACATACAATACTACCCTTGTATAATTATTGTATAGGCATGAGGTCTTTCTGAGGGTTGTTGCTTCAGCACTTTTAATTGATTTTACCATTACAATAAGGAATTTTTCAAATATTCACTTTTACCCCCCCCCCCCCGTATCTTCTAAAATTTTATTCTACAAAACATTTAGGACTAGTGTTAGAGGAAATGTAATGTA
Source organism: Araneus ventricosus (assembly GCA_013235015.1). Lineage (NCBI taxonomy): Eukaryota > Metazoa > Arthropoda > Arachnida > Araneae > Araneidae > Araneus > Araneus ventricosus. The sequence goes on from BGPR01000099.1 coordinate 405,814, forward strand.
GTTTAACTTTATATTTCATTTTTTTAGCTAGAATCCATAGTTTTCGAGATATTTAAGAAAAACTGAGAAATCTCCCGTTTCAAACCTCCTGTACCCCTTGAGAACCCTCCACCAGCGGTGACTTTTAGTATATCGTTTAGGGTACTCTCCCCGGAAAATGTGCCAAATTCCGAATTTCAAAACTACAACTTTTTAAAATTTACAATTTGTTGAATGGACTACGAGTTGAAGGAAATTTGTGAAGGGGAACGGATGCGAGGGGAGGAAGGGAGCATAATTTTTCATCAAATGGGCTTGTTACCCCCTCTCCGATACATGCAAAACTACCCTTGTATAATTATTATATAGGCATGGGGTTATTATGAGGATTGTTGCTTCAGCACTTTTAATCGATTTAACCATTACAATAAGAAATTTTAGAAATATGAACTTTTAAATCCCCCTGTATCTTCTAAACTATTGATACTACAAAAATAAATTAGAACTTTTTTCGTAGGTAATTTTATGTAGTTTAATTTTGTAACTGAGTGTATTTTATAGAACGCATAGTTTTCTAGATATTTAAGAAACAATGAAAACGCCCCTTTAAACACCCTGTAACCCCCGCACACTCTCCGGCGGGGACTTTTAGTTTGTCGTTTAGGTCAGTACCCCCAACAATTGTGCCAAATTTCAAAACTACACCCTTTTCTTTTTCTATTTTTCATCGTTGACTGGACTGATTAGGGACTGAGTCACTTTGAATATGTGATTTAATCTTATCGTCACTAATATCTTTTAATAATGGGTGAGAAGATAAATCACAGCCTATCCAGTTAATTATTTCCGAGTAGGCTTGAGCTTTGAAATTGAGTTTTAGCGACATGAATGTCCTGATAGTTGTTTTCTTTTCATCTGTCTCGCCTTTATAATTCAACGAAATCCGAGCTCTCTTATGTGTTTTGTATTATCTTGTGTCATGGCTAACATTAAATGTTCTGGATGAGCGAAAAAGCCATTTCGTCACAGGGTAGACAATATTACGTAACTCTTCAGGCAGGTACCTTGAAAATTGTATCGATTGGTACACAAGTTTTGGTCCTTCTGTAAGGTATTTACTTTTTTCAATCTAAATAGAGGCCTTGTAGTGGAAATTCGTCAGATTTACTACGCAGTTCAGCCCTAACACTTTGTTTTTATCTCTTATTTTGTTTTTGCCTATAACATGTGATACGTCATAATCGGTAATTAATCCAACATCGTGCAAAACACGTCATGCGATTGCAGCGGTAACGCGATCAGAAACTCCAAAACGATCGCTCAGTAATGCAGTAGATTTTAGCTGAATTCTCCTCTGCCAATTATTACAGGAAACTGTTTTTGGCACTTTAAAATCTATCTTTACTAGAAGGATATTTATCTTCATCGTCAATTTCGACAACATTTACATTTGAATTCGAGCACGAGGGTTTCAGATCAGCTTCATATTTATCATCCAAAGTTAAAGGCTGTCACGCGATATCCTTCCAAATGATTTATTAAAGTTTCTTTGTTTCAGACACGTCTACCCCTCCAACTTTTCCTATTCTGAATACTTTTAATAAGTAAACAAACCTTAGCTCAACAGCTGGCATTTTATTTGATTTTGCACAATCACAGCAAACAGTTATGTCGCATTTACATAAATCAGGGGTTTTATTACAAATGCATTTAACAACAATGGGGCATTTGCTAGCTGCTTCGTCAATAAGCAATGAGCATTTTTACTTAAACTCGTCAGTTTCCTGCTTAAACGAATTTTTATTTTTACCTTTATATATGATTTTCGTAGGCTGTAATATTTATCATGTAACGCATATATAAGTTGCGCGATTCTCTTATATGTAACCGTTGGCATAGATGCTTTCTGATACAAACTAATTATTTTGTTAGCTACTGTACTGGCAAATTTTAAACAAACTGACACTTTTATTATTAACTTTAAGCGCCAAGTCGTATCTCTCCCGTGAACAACACCGAATCACGTCCTCACCAGTAGGAAGCTTGTTTGACGAAAAATCTTTAGTTGAACCAAATATAGGGCAATCAAATACCTGTGTTGTGATGATTTTCTTAGGTACAGCCATAGTATATCACCGTTAAGTCACAAAGTTACACAAAAATGTCATAACACAAAACCAACATTGAAATAAATGCAAATGCCAAAATAATAACTGGAAGAGCGAACGAAACACACATCAAACACGAAGTATAAGTGTAGACGGATGAACAATGGCGCAACGTGGTGGCGACAGTGGTAGGTGGGGGGGAGCGTCATGGTCTTTGAGCGGAGCGATTTAGGACGAAAGCGAGAATTTGTTAGATTTGACAGCTGTTGCGCAAGCGGATGACATCAACCAATTTGAACAATTATTTTTTCTAAATCATTATCGGTTCGAGTAAGAATCTACTAGAGCTATTACATTTAAACATTGACAAGTTAAGTAAGATAAAAAATTATCGTAAAAATATAAATCTTTCCAAATTTCGGCAAAATTTAGAGCACATACGCGACCGCAAGATATAAAACGATTTTATTTCTTTTTTTACCCCCTTTTTAGTCTCCCCAATTTGCAACTTTTCCGTGGTATTACGAATTGAAAAAAAAAAGATTTTTTTCTTCCCACCTGTTAGTCCTGAGAATGTTAATTATGGAAGTTAATTATTGATAGGTGCAAAAGGTTAAAATTAGATTTATATATCAATTATGAAACGCATACTTGATGCTGAAAATATGAATACAATGACATGCTACATCTAAATAAAGCACGTATCTTTAAAATATTGGCCACTAGAGAAAATTATCTGAAAACATAATTATTACAATGTGTTGTTTATACAATAAGAGAAATTAAAACAGAATCAAGTTATAAATTTAAAATATTTTTATTTAATAATCGTTAAAATTAAGTTTTACTGCCATATTTTACAAAGAATATATTTTGATTATGATGCACACAAAAAGACAGAAAGAAAAATTCACATAAAATCACAAATAGAAATAGCTGCAGCTTTTAAAAAGAAACAATAGAAAATAGAGATATCACCAAAGACTAATATTTTTATAGAGATTTTTTTAGCTCCATGAATTTTGGAGCCAGAGTTGAAACAGGTGAAGACGTATTTCGTTTTCTAGCTTGTAGGCACAACAAAAAAGGCACACGATCCCATGCATACGGAATAGGCCAAATTTTACCCAATAAAACTGTAGATTTGGAACGCACTGATAGTTAGCCAGTTTGTTGGCTGTAATGCTTTACGCACCTTCGATTTCACTATGACATTTCGGCAATGATCAATCTCGTACAAAACCACTGAAAATCCGTTGCAGACTTACACGCCTGATTTTCATCAGATCACATATATTGGCGGACGTCCCAAGCTGCACAAGAACTCACTTACGATTTTCCGCCAGAATTTGCATGGCTTAACTTACAATCAACACGACTTGCAGGATATATTTTAAAAAATGCCGCTGGCGATCACTACCAATCTTTCTACTTCTCCAGAAGACAAAGGAAAAACAGCAGGGGCTAGCACCCAGAAGGCCTAACGGCCCTCCAGGAGACCGCAGATGCGACCACCTCTTCTCGTTCTGTCAAGCTATATTCATTCAAATCACACAAAGGAATCCTTCCAGTCAGGGAGGCGCTCAAGCCTTTTTACGCACAAATACATCCGCGAAACAAGATGGCGAGTAAATATTCCCGTTGAATAAATTTGATTTATAATTTAAGTAACTTGAAATATTAAATGAAAAGACATAAAAAGTTAAGACAAATAATATTTAAGTCGATTACTTAGTAAATATTTAAGAAAAATTTAGATATTTAATAAAACTGTTAAAAATTACCGTTTAAATTTCAAAAGTTGCCAGAGATGCCACAAGATTCGAAAGAAACTCTGGTGGCGAAGAATTAAATAAATAAAAATACTGATAAAACAGAAAAATGATGTAGATGCAATGTTTGCAATCTAACACCACCCTATTAAGTATAGCAGAAACAAAATCAATTCACACATCTATGGTAACTTATTCAAGTTTTATATAATGCGGCTCTATAAAGCTCTTGTGCTGAGCATATGTTTTGTGGCACTAATTACAAAATGTCGATTGCTTTTATTTCAATATTTATTACTATTGTATGTAAAAATATTAAATTAAAATTTCTTTATTTAACTGAATTGCTCTCTGAACATAATATAAAATTAGGACAAATTGAAAATTGAGTATTGCAAATACTCATCGAATGACAATAAGTCCTTATTTCCATATTACCAAGTGATTCTTCTTGTAGCATTTATAAGCAATGATTATTTGATCGATGTCCATAATAAATGGGCCATTTCCATATAGTTGTACAGGTCCATAGAAAATGAATTTATTGTTCACCTTTTCTTCTTGATCTCTTTTCGGCCAGCGGAAATTACCCGTGCTTTTTTCCAGGAACGTCATAAGAATTTCTTCACCTTCAATCTTTTTTACTTTACCAATGTAAAAAAAGTCCTGTTCATAGAACACAGCAAAATACAAATGCCCCTGAACTGCTCTTTGTATGTTTTGAAACTTTATTTTGATGTCTTGAATTTAATCACTTCGACATAATTGTTGAGTTATTTTGTGTAATTCATCACTGTCTAAAGAATTATCTGTAGAGAATTATCTGTTATTTTCATCAAATATACTTTTTATCCTTTTTGGTGTGGTAGGACAAATAGTTAAGCTTCTCATCTTCCCTCTGTCATCCTTTTCTTGTGTATATCCAGCTAACTGGAGTTGCACATCAGAAATCGGCTTAAGGGTTGTAAGCAAATTCTGCACTTCTTGTTGCTCTAGTTCCTGTAAAGAAGGAAATGTAATATATATATAACTCATATCTGATGTGACGTCGTGAGACCACGGGTCGCGTGAATCAACAGCTAGACTAGTATCAATTCTAATAATTTTTATTTTAAAGTTACTCAAAGTATATTGGTTATTATAGATTACAAAATAAGCAATAATTTATGTACAGAATATTATAGACGTGAGTAAAATTACAGGATGGTGTTTGAGTTAGCCTCTGCAGGTAGAAATGACAGTCACTCAGAGCAACGGCTCTACTTAAAATCTATTGAAAGTTTATTAAGTCCTCATGAGCATCTGCTCATCTCGAATAAAAACTCGAACAGTTCAGATACGAGAGCTATGCTCTCCTGAAAAAGTTAAACAGAAGCATATAGCTTCTTAACCCTGCTTCTCTCAGCTACACAACTGGCCACATGGGACCCAGTTACTTCTAAAACCGATCCGAAGATCCAGCACTCGAATAACGATGCTATGATCGGAATCCAATCAAGAGATGATCGCCGATCAAAATCAACTTCTTTTTCCTATCCCACCGCAGCTTAAATCCTCCTTTTCCCAGGAACAAGGTCCGGCCAACACGTAAGGGTTTCCGCCCAATTCGTGAGGGTTGGCTGACAATTCGGTGATGTCCACCAAAGAGGTCTTCCTTCCACCAGGCGATTGATTTATGTCCAGTAACAGTCTAGGCTATTAGCGGTCTTGTCTATGGATAGTCTCGTCTCAGTTCAACTGAGAAAGGACACCCATCACTCCTTCTTAATTGGAAGTTCCGAAAAGGTTTTGTGTGCCAAGTGTCACTAAGAATGGAGTGAAAAAAGGTATTTGTATTCCTTTGTGGAGTGTTCCGACAGTCCATGTGGCTACTTTCGCGAGGCCGATTACAGCAGCTGTTCTGGAATCTTCACACTGATATAAAATTATAAATTAAGGCAACCTCCCATACCGTATTTATAATGGTAAGTAATATACTATTACTAATTATAATATAGATATGGACTTAAAAGCTTCATTACTTGTTCAGTGATGTCATCTACTTCTTCATTAATGTCATCAACATGTCCCAGACCTGGACTTGGTGGTTTTAATGTACCACCTTTATGCAGAAATGATATCCTGCCGAAGAAGTCATATACTCAAAACGTTAAAATAATTTTCTTCCAGTAGGAACTATCCGTTGTCTCATTTCTTTCATTGTATTTTCTGGTGAGGATTTTACACCAGATTGTTCTCCTTTAATAAAGATGTTATAAATATATAGTTTTTATTTGTAAGAGAAACGTTTTATTTTTCTATTTGGAAGTACCCAGCCTCTTCTAAACACATTCAGAATTGTGGTATTATTTGCGGCGCTTTTTGGCTCATTTGCTGCAATGGGAGATCTGCCAGTGGATGCTTTAAGTTTTTCAGTATAACTAAAGGTTAATTTTTCTAAGATGCTGCTGATCTTGGTAAAGCCAGAAATATACAAGTAAACAGAATTTATAATATTTTGTTGAAACATAAATAATTTATCTCTTAAATAATTTACTTTTTACAAGCCCATTCCATCTGTTGCACAGATAGCATTGTATAATATAGTATTCACAGGAGTTTAAAAGAAGGTATTGTCATACAATGAGTATTTGCAGTACTCAATTTTCAATTTGTTCTAATTGTATATTATGTTCAGAGAGCAATTCAGTTAATTAAAGAAATTGAAATGTAATATTTTGACAGACAATAGTAATAAATATTGAAATAAAAGCAATCGACATTTTGTAACAAGTGCCACAAAACACATGTGCAGCACATTGTATAGAGCCGCGTTATATAAAACTTGAATAAGTTACCATAGATCTGTGAATTGATTTTGTTTCTGCTATACTTAAGGCTTCTTTTCCAGCTAATTTCATACTTGGTCACTCTTGCAAGCAGTGAATGACCTTGAAAGTCATGCAATTTTCTGTTTTCCGTAATTTCTAGGTCAAATATTTCCACACGCAAAAGAGTCAACCAAACATATCTTGCTCTTCTTCGGTATTTATACTTAATTTTTCTGTCTTAAATATATACCTTTGTAGTTCAGTGTTGGCACAAGAAGACTTTTACGGTCAAAGTTTCAGAAAAAGGCCTTCAATCGTAGAATTTTGAATGATCTTTGGCCTTTGTGCCAAGAGTCAACCATAAGTTTTTATGTCCTAACAGTCAGTGTGGAAGTACAAAAACACAAAATAATTGCCAATGCCATGGTTCAATCTTGGCACAAAAAGTGCTGCCTTATGTAAAATGGTATGTTTTTCTCAAAATAATGGACGACTTTCAATTTTGGTGCCGCAAAACTATAGAATTTATTTTTGAAAAAATAAAAAAAACACTTGTCTAATAGTTTTACATGAAGGACATATCCTGAAAATTTCAACAAAATAAAAAATGTCACCTATCCAAGACTGCCTGATTTTTAAAAAAACTGGCTCTTAAATCTAACTATCCTCTACGAAACAGAATGAAACTGTCCTCTATACTTCTTCCAAATATTTATATCTAGTCGTCAGAGATGTAGTCACCCCAGGCAAAAATTTTTATCCAATAAATTTAGCCCATTGCAATTCAAGCACTTCCGGAAATTTATCTCTCTATCAATCGACAAACATTTACTTTTTTGGCTCAGAGCAGATTCACTGTTGGAAGATGAGAAGTTACTGCTGTGCTATTGAATAAAACGGCAATGGAGGTGTACGAAAACATACAGATAAGTGACAGGATTTTTAAAAAATATATAACGACTATAACTAGTAGTTCTGTGAACAGTAGATCCAGCAAAAAAAAAAGAAAAATTCGAAGATTCGCAGTTATCCATAACACGCAATAGCACGCTCTATGAATTCGTTTTCTTTTATTTTTTTCGAATGAAAATTATTACGCAAGTTTCTGGTTTAGTCAGTGTTCACAAATTTACAATTAAATGTCTGTTTTTATCAGTTTTAACAATATTGTAATCAAATGTATTCGCATTAATTAAATAACTCAAATATTTTAAATTTGCAAAGCATTGAAATCCTGAAAAGACCCACTATCTTGAAATGGAATCAAAAAGTAAATTCTGTACACATATGCAATTTTAACTCGGGAGGACGGGCATCGTACCTACGAGGCCCGGTGCTGCAAGATTTTATTACAGAAAATTAACCCCTGAATGAAAAAATTCCAGATTCAGAGTAACTGCATTGAAGGTCATTTGCTTGCTGACCATTGGTATTCAAGAATTTTCCGACGTTTAATATCTGAGAAAACAGATGGTCGTGCCTCCGAAGCCCAATGAGCGTGCGTGTAGATTGCTAAAGAGAACAGATAGATCGCGGCAATGTAGCGCTATTCGAACTACAAACATGAGATGTGAAGATTAGAAAAGCGTTTAGCTGAAAATCCATTAATTAAGAATCGATTAACAAAGAAAATAAGGAAATTACCGCTGTTGAATTAGTTAGATACCGTAAGTCGAATTCTGAAAAAGAATTAGACAATGAATTTGATATTTGTGAGTCCACCGATTATTTAGAAGAAGTATGGAGTTGAAAAATGGTATAGTAAAAGGTAAGATAGGTGGAATTAACAAATGGTGTAGTAAACGGCAATATAGGTGGAATTAACAAATGGTGTGAAAAAGAACCTTCACACAACAACATCGTCATACAACTACCAAAAACTGTGGTGAAGCAAAAGTTGCATAATCGGTTCAAAATTCTTGGAAATGCTTATCGATGAGACATATGATGCATTAATACTTATATCCAGGAAAATTCAGGTAACTTTGGATGAGAAAGCCAACATTTTCATAAATACCTTTGAAGTACAAGCATTCATCAATCTTCTTGAATTTCATGGGCTCCCTAGTAGAAATTTATCTGAAAATTATTTTATTAATATTTCATATCCTGTACACTAGTTCAACAAATGTTTCCTATCAAAGTAAATGTAATTTTCTGCGAGTTTTGTTCAAAAAACAGGACCTAAATGACTCCTAGGAACATTCATCCGAAATGCGACGAGATCCGAATAAAGCGTTTGGTCGTGACTGCGTAACAAACAAATTTACACGCAAACGAAATGCCGAAAGGCCTTGGTCAATGAAGTGTGTTGTTTTATTTCCTAGTTTCTTCTCAAGTGTAATAAAAACTCATTAAACGCAGTTCTGCTGCAATGTGGCTCTTCTTAGAATTCAGTACTTATAATCATGTTATCCTCATTTTAAACAATTTTGCTCTAAACTCTCTAATATAAAGCAGAAAATACATGTATCTGACGGTATGTCTGTCGGTCACAAGAACTCCTCCTAAACGGTGAAATTATTAACAAAATTGTCTTTTCAATGATATTAATTCCATTGCGATAAACTGTTTTCTCTGATTGTTATAACCGTTTAAAAAGTTATTTTTAACGCAATATCTGACAATAATTTTTATTCTTATAGAAATAAATTGCAGCCAGTTACTGTTTCGCACTCGAGCTTTTGCCAGTTTTAAGGTTATTATAAGAAGATATTGTTTTCTTTGAGCATAAATAGCAAAGTAAATTTTCGTTTCTGGTTTCCGGTTGTTGTAGCATTTACTCCTTTTAATACGGTTACACAGCGATCTAATGACGTCAGTTAATTATTCTCTCGATAATTTGTTAAATTTCACAAATTTTTAAATGTTCCTAATGAGTGTGTAATAAGCCTTCAGGGTTACTTAATACGGTTGCTATCGTAGAAATAGGGGGAAATAAAAGATGTTTTAACAGTCTATCTGTCGGAAGAACTCCTAAACGGTGAATAGTCTTGACATGAAATTTGCACATGCCATTCTGGGGTCGGTTACTAGATTAATTCTACTTTTTCAAACTTTCAAAAACATTACTTCCTAAGATATTCAATTAAATAACAAAAATTAAGGCAATTTTCTGCGCTTTATCTCAGTTTTTCGCCAATAATTTCAGAAAAATATATTGCACGTAAATTATTTACATATAATCATAAAGAGCAGAAAATTGTCTTTTTAGTGATTTTAATTTAAATGCCATGCTTTCTTTTCCTTAATTTAATAAACTCTTCAAATTTATTCCATACGCAATTTGCAACAATGCTTTCTGTTATTGTAATTAAATTCAAACCAACTTATCGCATTATCAAATCGTACATTCCTGTAATTTTACCACTGTGGAACTTATGATAAAAAATATTGTTTTCTCTGAATGTAAACAGAAAGCAGAATTTTTATTTTCGATTTTTTTCGGTAGCATATATATCTTTCAATTTGTTTGCACCACAATCCAATGATATTGATAAATTCTTTTTTCTAGATGTTTAATTTAATTTTACAAGTTTTTAATGATGAGTGGGTAAAAATCTCCAAGATAGTTGAACCCAGTTCCAACCGGAGGGAGATAGCCTAAGGAGAAAAGAAAGTTCATTGTGTGGTTTTTTCCGGTCAGTGAGAGAAACACTAAAGAGAAGAGAATTATCCGGATAATGGCACTAAAATCCAAGATTTGAAAGAGTTTCTGTTGCTGCCGTAGCAATGATGGGGAGGGGAAAATTGAGTTCGAAGGACTACGAGATTCTTGCCAGGTGGTTCAAACTAAGGAGAGAAAAAGAAGAAAGGTGTTTCACTGCTGGTCCAAAGGTCAGTTGATTAACAGAAAACAACGAAAGACTCTTACGCGAAAAATCTTTTATTAACATTGTTAAAAGTACTTGATTTGAAAATATTTTCATCCCGAGCAACGCCGGATATATCATCTAGTTATGTATAAAGAAGTAAAATATATCTGTGACAATGCAAATGAAATTGATGAGCATTTCTTTTTATAATTACTCTAAGTTATATGGAAATTCTTTCCTGTAATAGCATTAAAAGTTGAGCTGAACATCAACAAGGCAAGAAGTAACAAGACTTGTTGTATATTTGATAGGGCTACTATATATATAAAATTGTTATTTATTGTTTATTCGATTTTTAAAAAAATTTTACGAAGACTGTATGCATAATTTATCATTCCTAGCAATAAAAAATATTTTGTTACAGAAGGTAGCTTAAGAAATAATGCTACAATTTTTACAGTATTTCTTTGCTGTTCTTTATTATTTATATGTTAAGTTGATCTTGTTTTTCTTCATGTGACGTTGGTGTTCTTTGAAAATTTTTTCCTTCGTTAAAAATGCGTTGCATAAATTATAACAACAAAAATATTTTTGAGAGATATCAATGGAAATATTCTTAAGCTCACATTAAAATGAATATTGATGCATCTAGTTTTAAATCCAAGAATAAATCTACGTTAATTTATTTTTCGACAAAATTTAATTATTAAACATTTCCTTGAAATTATTTTAATACCATATAAAGCTGCTTGACAACTCATACACTGTCAAAGCAATGCTAATCCACGCTAGTGTATGTTTAACAAGTTAAAAATGAATGCATCCGCCTACAAAAAATGTCTTCTTATCACGACAGCAACGAAATTAGAAAGAAGTGCTTTAACAAGTTTTACGAATTCCAGCGAGTTAAAGAATATATATCATTTAATTTATTGACATTTGAGTTTTAAAAACTGGAATGTCAAAAATTTTAATTTTTTACCTGCACATGGGCGAATGATTAGTTTGCCGAACTTTTTTGTTTTAAATCCTATTCATGACAAGGCAAATAGAACGTGATAAAAATATTTAAGTGTGAATATATAAAATAATATTGGAATGAAAAATTGAGACTGATTCTCCAAATTAATTGTAGTTGCTTAACAAGACTACCTCTATTCAGTTAAGCATTTTTGAAACATTTTCATATTAATTGGAATGCTCTATTTCAAAATTAAAATATATTTGAAATTCGAGAAAGAAGCAGCTAATTTTAAACTCAAACATTGATGTTAAGTAAATTTATTAGTAGAATTCGCTGAGTGCATCTATTTTATTTTTAAGAATAATATTATTTATTTTAGCATTAACAACTTACTATTATGCACATACTATAAAAGTATTTTAATTACGTTTTTTATATCATTTGAAAGATTTCGACTAATTTGATGAATTAACTTGAACAACTTTTCCATACCCATTTGAAATATCTATTGAAATTTTGTCGTTTGCAAATAGACACTTACAGTTAATTTAGATGACTGAATTATGTTTCATTAACAACATCTATCCAACTGCTTTATGCAAATATTCAATAACTTTATTTTCAGCAGCTCATAATTATAGACTTGATTCACGCAAATCTGAAATTGAATTCAATAAACCGAACAAGTTTTGCCAACCATCCATGCATTTTGAAAGAACGAGAAATATCTTTGGTTATCAGAATTTCATGTGCAATATTAATAGCTACTAATCAGAAATTAGACTAAAAACGATTATACGAATTTCAAAATTCTTTTATGAATGCAGATTGTTGTATTCAAAAGTGCGAGATGGGTAATTGTTCAGTAAAACCTATCGAAATAATGAAGCAGCTTCTGAATAAATTTAAGTAGTAGGATATATTGTTAATTGGAATTAACAATATATCCTACTACTTATAGGTAATTAAGATAAGTATTAATTAAAATAAGTAGTAAGAAATATAGTTAATTGATAGCGTATTGTTTGCAGAAAAGTTGGCATTTTGCTCAAACCTCAAATTTTTGGAACATTCACATATATCTCTAAAGAAATTTGTGTTCTCAGAAAGCAAATTAATCACATTTTTTAAGTCATTTCTTAACTTAAAGCTTCTTTGATGAATCTGTATGCAGTTGTGTTTCTCATTATTATTCGCTGAATGCGTCATTGCCATTTTTTTAGTCCATAGTAATTTGTTTCAAAGAAAAAAGGTCTTTTATTTTTTTACTTCCCCATTACTTTAAAATAGTCGGCAACTTCTCTTAGGAATTCTTTGGACCATTTCATCTCTGTTTCGATCCATCACCGAATTCAATTAATGTCGTCGACTTCTGCCCAGTGATGAAATTCTTCAAGGTTTCAACTTCATAGATTCTTCAACTTGAAAATCAGAATTACCTTACAGGCATTAAAGAATTAAAAATAAAATTGGTAAAATTTTGGGATGAAACGGTGTCTATTTCTTTATGTATAAGAGGATAAAGTTTCCATAAGGTCCAATGCAACAAGAGTGACCAAAGAGTATTTTGACACATTTATTAGAGGAAGTGGTATTTGTAAAATAGAGGGAAGCACACCATTAGCCATTAATTTCCTTTAAAATCAAATATTAAAAGAGTTCACTACCACATTGGAAAATTATAAATACTATAAGATAAACCGCAAAGGAATCGATCTAGATACAGAAGATGAGAAGATAATAAAGTATTGATTGAACAGGCTTCTAAATTTCATACTTCTTAACCAGATATTCATTTGATACATGGTTGTCTGAAGCATGATTATTCAATTGAGGATAGGAAATTAAGTTCATGCCGTTCATAAGATGGTATATCCCAAGACCCAATATACTTATGTAAACATTATGCGTAAAATAGATACTTTATGAAATGTCTCGTAGAAAATATTTTTTTTCTCGCAGTAGAAACACTAAAAGTTAAATAAGATTTGAACGAATAATTTGAAGATCAAATTTCTCTCTAAAAATACTTTTCTCTTATAGTTAAGTACAAAATGATCCCTGTCTCTGTTTTATATCCTCAATATCGCAATATATCCTCTAGAAAAATATGTTTATTTTAAACGTTATAGCAAGCCAGAAAGTATTGACATAGCACCTGTAATGTCTGCAAGGTAAAAAATAATTGGTAAAAATGTTAAAACGTAATCTTGTTTGTAGTTTATAGACTTTTATTTATACACACAACATATATCTATATTGACAAAAACACAATTATTTGTACGGAAAAAAATAGCTTAACATTCAAAGCATTAAATATCAACGGTTCGTAGTCGACATTTCATCTTGAACGCAATTGATCTTTAGATTTCATAAATAAATACAGCTCTCTGTAAATGTCATTCAATATTTAGAAAACTCTTTTTCTTGGTTTTCAGCTAGCAGTAGTTAAGAAATAGCTTTTTGTGCGGTTTCTAATCGTTGAAATTTATCGCTCAGCTGAAACCTTAATTCACGAAGCTCAATAACAACTATTTGTGGTTTCGAAATATTGCCTCAGTTTTCGCAATAGTCATGAATACTGTGCGCAAAATTTTATGTTTCGAGTTTAAGGCTTCCACATTTGAATATATATAAAGAAGGCAATTAATATCATATAAAATAGTTTTGTACCTTGTTTACCAAATTCCGTTAAAACAACAAAGTAGGCAAATTTCAATTCTCGGATGTTAAATGTTACAAACAATGGTTTCGCATAAATAAAATTCTGGTAAAAAATGGTTTCGGATAAAACAACAATCCAAACATCAAATAGCATACATATTTTATCTTTGATCTTATAATTAATTTTAGAATTTTCTTTTAATATATCGAATCTCTTTCGGAAGATCCTTAATTGACCCGTTACCTTATAATTTAAATCTGATGCAACGAATATTAAATTAGATTAAGTTTTCGACTTAACAAAATCGATTCGTGAAGACAAGACTTATTTCTATCCAGCAGAAATCATGAATAAAATAATAAGCTAACACTAACCAGCATGCATATTTGGTCTTTTATTTTACAATAGTTTTTTTGAAATTTTTTCGAATATATCCAATCTCGCTCGGTACATCCTAAACTCACCCAGTACCTTACAAGCTAAATCTGAAGCCACGAATAATAAATTAGACGAAGTTCTCGACTAAATAAAATCGATCCGTGAAAGCTCAAGACTTATTTCTCTCCAGCAGCTATCATAAAGAGAGTTTATCTTTGGAACAGCTCTGGGGATTGGAAGAATATGCGTAACCTGTCTCCTCCGCCTCAAAAAGAGTGCAGTTCATCTGTTCAATTTCATTCAAAGCGCCTTTCGCAATCTAAAGCTGGGGTATCAGTTGCATTACCTTAAAATGAATGAATCGGATTGAATTTCAATCAGCGAAAATATAAAAATATACAAGTAAAAAGAGCGCATTCAGTGTCCTAAAAAGGGGAAATACGTCTCGGAGAATTGCTAGATCACACGCGTAGTTTGGCTCCAGCAAGACTCGAATGTGGTGGAGACACTTTGCATTATTCATATGCAGAAATACATAAAAATGTCTTCAGTCAGCAAAGCCAGTGAAATTCCATGAATTTTAAATAGGCTGGTATTTTAAATCGACCTGCTTCTTGCTGTTCATTATTGCGTTTCAGTTTCGTAATAAAATGCATTCGCAATGGTTGCCGAGGCAGAAACGGAGAGAAAGTAATTTTCTTGCAGTGCACATTTTTTATTCAAGGTGTGCTGTAATTTTTATCTTTTAGAAATATTTTCGTGCTTAAAAAATTAGCTAATTACAGCAATTATTTTACCTTATGCTTTTTGTTTGCTTAGAATTTTTTTTATTTTGACTTCGTTTAATTTTGATATATTTGTAGAAGACATTTCAATTTTTCGAAACATGTATTTTGCATTTTTGCGGAATATTTTACTCATATAAGTGCGTTAACGACAGATTTGACCTTGAAACCACATTTCAAAGACCATTCATAAGAATTTGGTTATATATCAAAGGTCGGTTTTGAAATTAAACAATTGAAAAATAAATTACATTTAATTTTACGCAAATTATCCAAACAAAAATGTTTCTTAATGTTAGTGAATGGTTTCGAACGATAAATTTTAATTTTTATTTTGCAAAAAACACAAAATATTCAAACTATTCACAATTATGGATCGACAATTGTCTCCATAAGTAATGATTTATACTTTTCCAAAGCCAATGTTCATGAAACAAGACTTGTTATCTTCGTTTACTGATATTCAGTGTCTTTTTTCCAATTAAAATTTAATCAGTTTTTTAATAGCTCAACTTTTCTTAATAGGTGTGGATAGTTTTGTTGTTTATAACTACTTAAAGATTTAATCAAACATATTTCAACAAATTTCTGAGTACAGTATTTTGCAGTACTGTTGATAAAATTTGTAAGTGTATCATCTTATAATTTAAAAATAGATACGCACAGAGTAAAAGACTGCATTTTACAATGAATAATTATCTGAAATAAAAATGTAATTGATATGGAAGAATCCTTATGTAAGTTAGTTACGTGACCATGCTGAAAAATAATTTTGAAAGTTTCAGAAAATAAACCATATTTTTATTGCGATTCAATTAACTCTTTTGAATCGCAATATGTCAAATTTAGGATCAAAAATAAGTTATTCAATTACTAGGAGATATTACTTTCCAACAATTAAGTGTCGAATATTCAAATTGATGTATTGCTTGTTTGTATCAAAATCGCAATGCTTCCATATTCCCCTGCTAATCTTAACCTTCGGAACGCTCACATATTAAAATTGAATCAAAATGGCCAAAAATAAGCCAAATTAAATATTGGGTTCTTTTAAAAATAATATCACTATACATAAAAAAGCATCCAAACCGTCCCATATTTGCTACTCTTCATTTACGTTGGTAAGTAGGATTTTTATTCGCTTGAAAGAAAATCCATCTGCGTAATCTAATTTAATGGAATTTCATCCTTCCATCGATTCCTTCTCCAATGAAAGAAGAGGCTATATTCCTTTTCCATATCAAGAGTCATCATATCTTCTCAACAGAATAAAACCCATCGTATTGAACTTAGAGGGAATACATTTATGTAAGGATTGCTTTCTGAGACCAAAAGACGGGTTTTTGTTCTTGCCAGAAAGCAACCTTTGGGGCTCTCCTGCTTAAAACAAGAAAAGCCATCTTTGCTTCAGGGAAAACAACCAAACTTTGGAGAAGAGGGTAATATGAAGCGAAAAATTTTAAATTGAATACTTTTTACTTCTGGCGTTTCCATCTAAAAGAAATAAAAGTCAGTTTTTAATGTTTTAGCAGTTAGCTGTTTATTATTCTGGATTTTTATACGGTTGTGTTATAAATGGCAAATATTTGGGGATATCTCAATCAAAGTACCTTTTATTTATCGGCGCTAAATATAATAATTGGTACTTCTGTGGCTATTTAATTTGGTATTGTTTACCTTTTTAATCCAGTAAAAGGCCTTTTGTGCATATTCTTTTAATTGTATTATAGAATAATTTAAATCCTAAATAAAACTTCCAGAAATGCCCGGGGACTTTCTTCATTTGCAAGAGAAGCACAAATATATGTTCTTTCCGTAACCCTTTCCAAATCTTGCAATATTTTGACATTTGATTTGAGCAATATGTTAATTTCTGCTCATTATATGCTTTCTTAAGTCGTTAACGTCCAAATAATTTAAAACAAAAATACACTAGAGTTCTTTTAAATTTTGTTAAAAACACGAAAAGTGAGATAATTATTAAGTAAAATTAAATTCCAAAGAATGTAGAGATGGATCTTTCTTCATGTTTAAAAATAGTTATAAAAAATACCGCTTGAAAATCGTTTAAAAAAGGTTTTACAGATGGAGAAACTAGAGAAGTTTGACCCGACTTTTCCTTATATTTCTCGAATATTTGAAGGAGGATTTACTTTTAAGAATGAGAAATGTTCGTATTCTAAACTGATATCTCATTTAATCATAAAATAAATTTATTTCATGAAATTGCCTAGGGTCAAGTATCCCTGTCCTTAGGGATACTTGGTGCTAAGCTAAGGATGCTTGACCCTATGGGAAGGGATACTTGACCCTACATCCAACGAGTACTTAAATTCTTTTGATTATTTGTATGTAAGCAAAGATAGTAGGTTAAGATAGTAGTAGTTCAGATAGTAGGTTAAAACTACGAATTGAAAAATATTTATTATCAAATAATAATAATAATGAAACTAACATTAAAAATTTACTAACATGGTTACTATGACATTTGTTATTAATAAAATCTAGCTAATAAGTAAATTAGTTATGTCATTAAATTAAATTTAGTTATTAAATCAGTTCAAAGTTTAAACCTTAAAAGTCCGTTTTATAAAAAATGATTCTGAAGTGTTTTTGACTTTCATTTTTTGAATAAATCATGGAAAAAATACTTGAAAAATCCTATTTTGTTTTAAGTATGGTTTATGGCTAAACAGCAGTTTGTTACCAACTGACAACACGGGGCTTTATTTCAGAAAATAATTTCCTTCATAAAATTCTATATTGTCAAACACAGATGGATTTTAATAAATAATAATGCGTATAAGGAATTTCCTTTAACTTTCTGGAATAAAATATGGTATTCCCCAAGCGTACAATCAAAGCTAAAAGCTGATCCAGACTCAAGTAAAATACATCAATTTATTTTTATTTTTTATCAGCACTCTGGTTGACATCTATGTGTTGTAAATGGATTTAATAAAAAAATTCGATATGTATCCTATTGGCAGAAACAGGAATTAGAGCTTCAGTCTTATTCTCAAGATTTTAGAAGACAAAATTGGGTATGTTGCTTAAAAGCAAGACTGGACATTTAAGGGTTAATAAATAATTAGAATATTGATTTAATTAAATTAAAAATTACTAAAATGGAATTGGAAACCCAGAAACGTCATTAGCACTTTGGTGAAATGATGGTTTTGAAAAAAAAAGAATAGCATTCAAAAAGCAGAAAATATCTAAAAAATGCTGTACAAAACAAGAAGTTTTGAAGCTTAATAGGTATACTTGGTTCTTCTAAAGTTTAAATCAAAATAAAAACAAAAGAATTAATATATCTTTTAGGAAGAATTTAAATCAAGAATGAAGGACAAATTCAACAAAAATGGCGAAACGTTAAATAAAACCGAACGATGACAAACATTTCGAGCAAAAGATTTTTATTAAAATAATAAATAAATAAATCTCTCTTTCTCAGACGAGGAAAAACAGATCAATTAAATTTCAATTCTTTTTTAAATTCTTAGTAAATTAATTATTTGCATTAGTAAATAATTATTGCTTAGCTTTGTTTCCCTATTTCAAACTATGGTTTTTCTTCGGTGTTCCGGGGAAACAAACTCTTTTTAGCATTGTTGCTAGAGTTTTTGATTAGAAAACACCGAATTCATTGATATATACGCCCGTTCGGGATTTCCCTCGTTGATGACGCGTCCCGGACGTTGGCGATCTGTTCCCTTTTTCGTTGTTTTGGTTTTTATTTATGACATGGTTTTGTTTTCTTTTGTTATTATATATATACATATATGTATATATATATATATATATATATATATATATATATATATATATATATATATATATTTTTATATGTAATTATAATTATTGGTTTTATAGGTGTATATACTGAAAATGTTATTTGAGTTTTAATTGTTTGTAAAATATTTAACTATATATATATATATATTTACACCACATTTCGAGGAAGAAAATTGAATTGCGGAAGTAGTAAATAATGAGAACTCTTATCCGAAAATTCACAAAAGGAGAGCCATATGAAAGAAAGAGCAACATGTTGACGAAAAATCTCTCTTTGTTCTGGATTTGTTTAATTTCCATACTCCAGCAAAAATTAAAAATAACTTAATTAAAAGCCCCTCATGGATATTTCACGAAACTCTTTCATTTCGAAGTTAATTAACAATGCAGGATTGTTTTCATTCTTCAGTGCAATGTTCTTCTAAACACTTTTTCTCTTGCTCGTGGATTTCTGTCCTCGCTGATGGTAGACAATGAAGTTAGATTCATTGACAATACATCATACTTTTTTCCTGATTTACATAAAGAACGAGTGTTTTACTTACATGCAAAAATCAATTTTGTCTAGACATTTTAAGAATAATTTATACTGGTATAGAGGGACTGTACTTTTATATTCTGAACTTTCTGGTAGTGTTGCTAATCTGATTGCAGGATAAAGTAAAATTTTTCTGAAACGTTATTAGATTTATTTACTCGGAGTTAAAGATAGTGTGCAAAAAGAACGTTTTTTTTGCTACATATGTCGAACAACAAATGTATAATTATTTTTATTCTCCCCGGGGAAACATTGTTAGTCGCATTAGATATAATTTTACTGCCGCCCAATATTACCATATTCTAAGTGGTAAAAAGAAACACTTTTAGTTTCTTTTAAAGACCTCAAATGAGATAATTTACGTATATTATTAAAGCTGAATTATTTTTTATAATAATATAAGTGGAATAATATGGAATGTTTCATAGAATATATCTGGAATAGGAAAAAATAGAGTTGGTTTAATAATTTCTGCTACACACTCTTTTTTATTTTGACTTGTTTAATGTTTCCATCAATTCTTCCAAACGCTCTAGAAAAAATGTGTAATGAAATATTCGGTAATTTGGCCCGTTTAGACAAACAATCATATTCCTTTTAGTGTTTCTGGAAATATCTAAATAAACAATTACAACAAAGCCAGTGTTACACTTGTAAAGTCCCGCGACCATCCAACACCATCTACGACTTGAAGAAGACGTATTCAATCCTGCATATTCATTTGATACTTACTCGTCTTGTGGAACTCTGTCGTCATCAGAAGTATGCACAAAAACTTTCTTTCCAGATGTTTGTTTTTAGTATCTAATAGAAAAATGGCAATTATTCCAGTACTTTTGAATTAAAGGAAAATTCATTGTATCATATACACTACATTCGTTTCCTAAATAAGGAAAAAATAATGGTTTATTGTCTAAGCATCTAACGCCTTTCTGTAACTTCATCTCTGACAAAATTTATCTACTCCTCGACTAAAACATTTTAGTAGCTCACTTTACAGAAAAATGAAGAGTAACGTGCACCGTCAATTTATTTCGAAACAAAAGAGCTTCATTAAATATCCGTAAAGTCTCTTAATCACGTTGACTGGAATTTTTTCTGGGATATGAAGACTGAACAAGGCCAGAAGAACAAAGGACGGATATTCTCAAGCAAGTTACTTTTTCTTTACTTTGAATTTACTGTCGTGGATACAGTAAATAAGAGGTCATTCTCGCTAGTTAGCACATAATCCTGTGTCTCTTCACAGAATTGGAGCTATAAGAACCGTTCAAAAAGGCAGTTCTTCACAAATGCGCTTATATTCTTAGACGAAATTCCTCAAAAATAGTTAAATCTTTCCTCGACCGTGATGTAATTTGGTATTATCGGAATAAAAAGACTTGATTTGTATTTGCACTTTTAATTTGGCTGGAGCTAATTTGAAGGAGCCTATATGGCAGCATCAACTGGATGCAAATGGATTATTTTAATTTATTAAGAAAAAATAATTTTAATTGATTAATTAAAAATTAATCTGATATAAAGGAACAATTTTAATAATGCAGTATTTATAAGTTGTTTCTTTTTTTTATTTGTTTTTACTAACAACTAAAAATTTGAGTCGGAATGGGTTAAAAATAGTGTATATAATAAAGGGAAACTTCGCATTCAAGACAATAAATAATGATTTTATGTTGAATGTTTTCCGACAAGTATATTCTTTTATTTGAGAATGTGAAATACATTTTTTATAAATAATGGATAGAATGATTCATATTTCGAAAATATAAATTTAATTTATTGAACAGCACACATTCGCTTGAAAAATTCAATTCAGTGGAATAGATTGGAAAAGTTATGGTCTTTCGCACTTTATATTAGAAAAGCTCTTTACAGTATTTTGCAAATGTACACGAGTGTTATAATTCAGAGAAATTAATTCTATATCTCTGAAAACAAGTGTGTAAAACGAATTACGGATGAAAATCTTTAGGCCATGTAAATATTGTTTTCAAATGTATGTTCACATTTCCAGACCTTTTCTATTGTGCACATTTGCTTACCTAATTTGTAACGTTTTAATTCTTAAAGTAAATAACAAAATAAATACCTTCTATAAATAGAATCATTATTTCCATATTTCGAACGTTGTAAAAAAAATACTAATACGTAAGTGTACCATTTAAATTTGCACCACTTTAGATATTTGAAAGCAGTGTCTTGATTTAATTTGAAGATTAAATACGAACGAACGGTTTAGAAAATTCTAGGGGATTATATATGGTATTTAAAATCCGTTTTCCTCTCTGAATCCACTTAAAATACTACATATAATGAGATACACTTTAATTATTTAGTTAATTCCGTAGAATTAGCTTGAAAGTTAGAATAGAGTTTTGCTCAACTAAAACTGAAATAAAACAAAAATATAAAGCCAAATTTCGTGATATACATTGTTAATCGTTTGTGAAAGTTCTGCTTTTTTCAGTTTTTTTACATGTTAATGTGTTCTAGCAAAAGTTTCTTTCTCTCCATTCTTGTTCGTGATGTGTTCAGTGTTAGTACATATGTTAACTTCATGTGAAAATAAACATTTGTGTTTGCACAACACATGGAATTTTTTGTTGAACACCGGCTTAATCTGAAGAAATTAAAGAATTATACAAGAAAATACTGAGCTTCAAAGATATTTTGCAACTTGCATAAAAGTAGCTACCTTTGGTGACAAACTTGTTCGCCGGGAACATTTGATACATTTAAATTCATACATATTACTTATGCATAATATTCATGGTTTTATGAAAATTGTATCCCTAAACTTAAAATAAGATAGAAACATTTATTATGCACATAGATCCCGGTTCTGGAGTGAAGTCACATGAGAGTCCTACCAACCTTAACTGAATTTAAAGTAATAAATAATTTAGTTAGACCTTAAAGCCGTTGCTTCGACTGGTGTTTTATAGATTTTTCAAATATAATTATGAAGGAAATGTTCGTAAATACAACTGTTTTACATGCAAATGTGCGATGTACTTATCTTTGTAAAATCGCTTATGAATTTTGAGGAGAACGCCACAGTTATTAGAGCATGTAACAGAAGACATAACGTAAAGATTAGATAGGAAAATATTTATTATCATCCAATGTATCACTTATCATGCATCTCGATAATCATCTACAGTACAAGCAAAATGAAAGGTGTTTTTTTTAAATTGACTCTACTCAGAGCCATTTGTAGCTCGATCTATCAGCTGAAATGCCACCAAATTTGGTAGAGAGACTAATGAAGACATCGGAGAAAGGATTCTGTGAAGAAATAAGTTTGGAAAGTCGCTCATAAGGGAAAATTTGGCGCTGTTTTAGTCTGCACAGATAAAAAAAATTTCGACGGAATGGAGAATCTTGCCGAAAGTTCTCCACTTACACCCAAACAAGATAATCTGTGTACAGGAAATAGAACTCAACGATTATGATAAAAGGCTGGCATTTGCTCAGACATTTCTTTCCAGGATGGAATTCAACGATGATTAGCAGTAGAGAATTCTGTAGGGAGATAGGGCCAATTTTTACCTAAATGGGATTGTAAACACTCACAAATTTCGAATTTGCGCATCTCGACCCCATGCAATTTAGCAAATCCCATTCCATTCCTCAAAACTAACTATTTGCTGTGGCTTCACATAAGATTTCATCATCGGGCCATTCTTTTAGAGAACATTACTCTAACATTGAATGTTACGTTCGGTCGCCAGGGATGTTATCTACAGGATGCATTGTGTGGCATTAAAGCGGATTTCAACTGCAATTTCTTTCTTGTATTCATTTGTCTAAATATCATTTGTGTAGTCTACAACAGTGCCTTATTTCCCCTATCGGCGACTTTTGGAATTTTTTCCAGAGGATATTTTTTCCCATGCCATCATTAGTCCTCCTACCAAATTTGGTGGAGATCGAACTACAGAGGACTCTTAAGTCAGTGTTTCCCAACATTTTCTGTGCCACGCCCCATCTTAACTTTTCTAAAATTATTATGCCCCCTTTGAAACATATGCATAATTTTTAACCTTCAAAAATTAAATTGTTCAATAAAGAAATTTATACGATAGGTTTTAGAAAGAAATAATTAACAAATTGTTGAGAAACAAGTAAATTTTCAAAAAATATAATGGTGAACTAACATTCAATACGAAAAAATTTTAATGAAAGATATTTTCTAATTATTTTAATTAATCGTAACCATTTATTTTTAAAATTTAGTGATGTTCTTGCGCTTAATGCTTGATTGCTGCAACGAGATTTTATGTTAGTTTCCAATTTAGTTAGCTTCAGTCTGAAGTCCACCCGTTGTGTTATATTCGGCTGATTTCTTTTTTTCTTAGCAGAAAATCATTTATGGCACTAAAACCATGGTCAGTTAAATTTGAATATGGAAACCGTAACAATAGTTTTCTTGCACATTTGGTTGTAGTTGGAGTTTTGATTTTTAATTCCTCATAAAGCACTGCCATCGCTGCCTTTGTAGTAAATAAAGTTTTAACCAACTCATCATTTTGCATTTCTGCGAGTTCTTCTTGATACTGCATTGACCCCTTAACAATCAAATTTCCTTCCTATGGGTCGTGGGCCCAAATTTGGGATATACTGCTCTAAGTAGTGTCAGTTTAAAAAAAGGCACCCTGTACATTTACAGCCCTGCAGGCAATCACAGGCACCGTTAAACAAAACAATTCAGTAAATAGATCAAGCGCCATCCATTTGCATTTCAACTTTGGTAGAATGGAGCTTTCCGTTCGAACCTCATGACATTCATTCCAAACCTAGAAAGAAGCTTCATAATGCATACAATTAGCAGGGTTGCATCAATGTGTTTTTATATGATATATATTATATTTATATTTTTATTTTTGTTGATAAGAATGTCTATCTATTGAATTGTAAAAAATATTTCACAATTGAATATATAATATCGTCATAAGTATTCACTTGGAGTGAAATCAGTAATATTTCTTTGAAATTTTAAATTCTTCGATTTGAAAGAATGTTTGAAGGAAAGTCTGAAAATTTTCCTTCTAGCAGCCACTGTTCTCTCTAACTCGATTTAAGATAAAGTTTCGCATCATTTGGTGCGACAAATTCAACTTCTGATCAAATGAGTACACAAGAATTCTAAAAATGGCTGAAGTTCTCTGTTTCATTGCCCAGTGAATTTTCCGGGCTACTGCAGTTCTTTTCTGCCTCAGTTTTGCCGCCATTCTTCTCTAGAGGAAAAAATAATATTATTTATTTTGTGCTTCGATTTGTAATACTTTTCAAATTACATTTTAGATATATTAGAGATGTTTTTCGTCTTTATTGTCTTCTTCCATGCGTGTTCTGATTTTCCATAACTTCTTTAAGCTTAGGACTTTATGTTGAATTTTGTGCAAAATATATGCTTAATATAAAGCAACTTTCAATTTATCATTCATGTTTCTTAAGTAAACAATTACAAAATAATAGGGGTGAGGTGAACGGATTAAAATTATGGTTGCTTCATGATATATTTGGGAGAAGTACAACAGAGGCGGTGCCGAAAAAATCATTTGGTCTTTTTTAAAATGTGAAAGAAGGCAAACAATATACGCCCTTAGTAAATGTTATAACTGATATCACTGAATAATGTTTCGAAAAAATCAGCAGAGAAAAGTGAAACTAAATTTCTGATAAAACTTGTTGATCAATAGAAGCGTCCCTGACATATCGTGTTCAGCAATAGAATAGATTATTTAATAAAACGTCATAATTACAACATACATAACAACATAGGCCCGTAGTAAATGTTATAACTGTTATCACTGAACAATGTTTCAAAAAATAAGTAGAGAAAAGTAAATCTAAATTTCAGATAAATCTTCTTGCCCATAGTAGTTTAAGAATTCTCACTGATATATCGTTTTCAGCAATAGAATAGATTATTTAATAAAACGTAAATTTTAGGCTGCAGTATGTAATGAATTCTCTCTTAGATAACACTTAAATGCACGTGATGCAAAAATCGAAAACATTAAAAGACTTTTAAATTTGAAGATATTTAATTTAAGATCAAATCAGTTGTTTCTTTGAAAATTTTTAATCTGGATTATTCGCATTAATTTTTCATAAATAAAGCATGCAAAATAAATTATATATTTTTCGAATTTCTGTGATTTAATTTATCATTGTAATTAGGGCAATTATTTTAAATACACTTCAAATGCACCTTGGAAATTTAGCTTTGAAATAAATTATGAGTGCTAAGAATAGCACTGACATGACACACTGACAGGACATACAGTTTAAGGCGATATGCACTTGAATATTCGAAGGCAAGCCTGATTATTATATGACTGTGAAATCAAATGAATTAACTCCATATTATTGCCTTCTCCGATTGCTCTAATATTACTTCCGGCCGCTTCTTGTTTTCATACTTCTTGCATTTTGACTCAATTAAAGAATTGTTGGAAACTAGTTGAATTCTTAAATTTGCTACCTAAATTGTGAAATCTTCTAGCATATTGATATGCTTTATTTCACACTATTGTATTTGAAATCTCACGAGGGATTTTAAATCTCACACGGGATCTTGTGTAACATTGCCATATCTGAGTCACGAGCTATTAAAATCTACATCTACTATATTTTTTTTCAAATTTAAGCAATTTTTCCCGCAGTCATTAAATTTAAAAATTTCATCTTATTCAAACTGAAATTAAATAGTATTTGGATCTTATTTACATGATATTTAAAAATTGAATCTTATTCAATCTGAAAGTGAATAGTTTTTGGATCTTATTTACATGACATTTTTGTAGAAGGCTCGTTAAATAGTTAGGTTTCTTGTCTGGTGCCTTTTTCAAGAATTTTTTTAAAGAAATGAAATTAAAAAGGTGGAGTGAAAAGTTATACAAACATGCACATATGCTACAAATTGCATGCCCATATTAAGAAATAAAAGAAAAATCGCCTTGCTTAGAGTAAATGTTAAAAAGCGTCTCCTTCAAACACGGCGATATTCGAAATATGAGAAAATTATGATTTATAAAAGAAAAATTTCTTATTAAGAATTGCAATTAAATTCAGCAGTTGCAGCAAATTTTAAAGCACCAGAAAATTGAATGGATTGGAATTAAAGCGATGCATTATTGCTTTTATATATGGTATAATTTTAGGAACTATAGTCATGGTATTTATTCACAAGGCGATTGCTCTCCTCGCTGCAAGTCGCACGTTTCGCTTAATCCATAATAATTTATTGTACAGTAAATTTTTCGTAGTCTTCTTCATAAATAATACTTTGATAAATTGTCTAATCTAAATTGAATAAATATTCTCAACTCTTTGAACTGTATATAAAAATATAACGCTGTGGGAATTTAATATATGCTTATATGAACTTCTTCCAATTATTTCGCTTTCTTCGGGTAATTATTATGGAGATATTAATGTCTGCTTTCCTTTGTAGTTAGAATTTCTGTGAATACCCTAAACGTGTACAAAATCTTTATATCAAACACCTCACACATTGTTTAATGAAAGAAATGAGTAAAATAAAAATCTCCAAATTTCCTCCGCTTTATATTACAGACTACAACGAATTCAAGTATTGAACGTGTGTTCAAATACAGAATTAACCCTCTGAGCGTTTCACACGTATTTCTACGTCGACCTTGGACTATCCCATAAGCGGATAACACGCATTTCAACGTGTGGTCAGAGATACGCCGAAAGCGGTCAGCACTGAAATATACGTCTCTTGTGAACTGTCTCTAAAGCGAGATGAACGTAATTTTCCGAATTTCTTCCCCCTTCCGTGGTTTGACATTTTGATTGATTAGCTGGGTAGGGTAGCGGTCGACACAATGAGTGCTGATAAGAATGTACTTACTGCAAATTAGAGATACCACAGGATCCAAGACCCCACACCCCTATAGCTTGGGGCATTTTAACGCTATCTGCATTGAGGTCTTCTTTCAGAAAGAAGGTCAGTTTTGGATTTTTTTTTCTAGTTGTGTGTGTCCGAATTTGGATTCTGTATAAGTCCGGTTTAATGTTTGTCAGCCTGGATTGAAATTGTATTATGTTTCAAGTGTTTTCTCGTAATACACTTATGTTATATAAGATTTTATTTCAATGCATCAATGTTTTAATCGAATTGTTAAGTAAAATAGATTTTGTTGCCCAATCTCTTTCAATACCCCATTCAAGCATAGAAAAATTTGAGAAGCCTGGGGTGATAAGAAAAGAGAGGGGTTGTTTATTTCGTTATATAACATTGAATTGAAAAAAAAATAACTAAGGTTTAGGTGTGATTTTTTAAAACTATAGCAGTTTTTTTTCTAGATGAGTTTTCTATATTACACTACTTAGAATTTCTTTTAAATTCATCAAAATGAAATAAATTCCGAAAAAAAAACAATTATTTTTTCAAATAATTATTATTCAATTTATTTTTTGCTCACTCTGAACAAACATTGAAACAAATGTTAAAGAAAAGGGATGAAAATTTTATTTTTTATGTTTTAAAATATTGTATTTTTGTTAGAGAAAATTTTGGTTTACATGGAAACGTAAAGAATAATATCAACTAATGATCTTAACAGACTTTTAGTTATCTTATTAAGAGTCTGATAACATCTGCAGTTTAAGTTTATTTCAATAGTCAGTGAAAATGTTTATTTCTTTTTTAAAATGTAAGAACACAAAACCATTTCTAAGAAAATATCAATGCTTACTTCAATGATACTGTATTTATGCACTAGTTCCTTGAGCGTTATAGTTTTGCTAATATGCATTCTTCATTAAGTGATCAAATCTAAATGCCTGAATTACATTGCTTTTGGTAGCTCTTATGCCAATTGAGCTCTTATGCCACTGAATTTTAATAGATGCTATGAGACAAGAATCCACTAATATGT
The DNA here is from genome assembly GCA_013235015.1 of Araneus ventricosus. Taxonomy (NCBI): domain Eukaryota; kingdom Metazoa; phylum Arthropoda; class Arachnida; order Araneae; family Araneidae; genus Araneus; species Araneus ventricosus. The sequence goes on from BGPR01000099.1 coordinate 434,347, forward strand.
GTTACAAACCTATAATGCATCCCGACACGTTATTAACGAGTTTGAAGACAGTACTTCTAATAATAATAGTAGTCTCAGGCATTGAATTATTTCCAAACTCCACCGTCACATGCTAGACAGTGTGTTTTATCACAATATCTTGTGTGTGTGCTGTGATTTGTAAAGTATAATTTTTTTAAATAAAATTCTGATTTATATACAGGTTTTTATTTTCATTCTGAACTTTAATGGATAATAATGAGACTCTTATTTATTTTCCAAGCTGTATGATATATTTGAATTAGATCTATAATTTTATTTTTTAAGAAAAACAGTAAAGTGTCAGTTTTATGTTAGTTAAATTTCCTTTATATTTGGTATGAAAAGGCCCAAAAATGTTTTTGAATATCACACCGATAACGTCCAAGACATTTATAAATTGTGAAAAGGCACCTGATTAATTTCGAATAGGTGTTAAATTTTTCTCCTTATTCTTTGATTTTGCGAAGTTTGCAAAAAATTGTCTGTAGAAAAAAAAATTCAATAATATTTTACTTCGTAGCTAGCGCATTTTCGTAAAATTGATAGGAAAAACAAGTTTGATCTTTTTTACATTCTAGTAAACGAAGTATACAAAGAGAAAGAATTATAATCGTTGATCGTAAATTTTTCAACACGAGATTTTGACGAATCTCCAGTTTTTAGACCTCCCCGAGTCCGAAAAACACAATTTTGGAATTATGTTTGTGAACACAATAACTCAACAACGGTTAGAGTTAGAAAGAAGGAATCTCTTATATGGACTTAATACAAAATTAGTAAATTTCAATCAATTTTTGGATAAAGTCCGTCCAAGGAGAATTTGTAGGTTAGGGTTCATATCAACACGATAATTTCAGAACTTAAACAGCTAGATAGATAAAATTTGGTACACAGTTTTAAAAATTAGGAATGTAGGTCCGTATTAAATTTTGGACGAAATCCCTCGACGCGTTAACTGTCTGTTGGTTTCTGTAATCGCATGCTTGTGAACACGATAATTCCTAAACGCAACGACTTAGATAAATGAAATTTGGTATGTGGTCTTTTAACCCTAATTGTCCAATTTTCGTTTCAATCGGGTAAAAAAAAACTTTAATGCCCCTGAAACTCAATATGCCATTACATTTCGATAAAAAAAAACTGTAAATAAAGAATTAAAGGGGCCGTTC
>BGPR01000099.1:440536-468173 GCA_013235015.1 Araneus ventricosus
CTGACAAAGCCGAAAAATGATGTTAATGCAATATTTGCAATCTAACACATAATATTCATGGTTTTATGAAAATTGTATCTCTAAACTTAAAATAAGATAGAAACATTTATTATGCACATAGATCCCGGTTCTGGAGTGAAGTCATATGAGAGTCCCACCAACCTTAACTGAGTATTCCGTAAAGCTTAACTGAATTTAAAATAATAAATAATTTAGTTAGACATTAAATCCGTTGCTTAGACTGGTGTTTTATAGATTTTCAAATATAATTATGAGGGAAATGTTCGTAAATACAACTGTTTTACATGCAAATGTGTGATGTACTTATCTCTGTAAAATCGCTTATGAATTTTGAGGAGAACGCCACAGTTATTAGAGCATGTAACAGAAGATATAACGTAAAGATTAGATAAGACAATATTTGTTATCATCCAATATATCATTTATCATGCATCTCGATAATCATCTACAGTAGAAGCAAAATGAAAGGTGTTTTTTTTTAAACTGACTCTACTCAGAGCCATTTGTAGCTCGATCTATCAGCTGAAATTCCACCAAATTTGGTAGAGGGACTAATGAAGACAACTGAAAAAGGATTCTGTGAAGAAATAAGTTCGGAAAGTCGCTCATAAGGGAAAATTTGGCGCTGTTGTAGTCTGCACAGATAAAAAAAATTTCGACGGAATGGAGAATCTTGCCGAAAGTTCTCCACTTACACCCAAACAAGATAAGCTGTGAACAGGAAATAGAACTCAACGATTATGATAAAAGGCTGGCATTTGCCCTGACATTTCTTTCCAGGATGGAATTCACCGATGATTAGCAGTAGAGAATTCTGTAGGGAGATAGGGCCCATTTTTACCTAAATAGGATTGTAAACACTCACAAATTTCGAATTTGGGCATCTCGACCCCATGAAATTTAGCAAATCCCATTCCATTCATCAAAACTAACTGTTTGCTGTGGCTTCACATAAGATTTCATCATCGGGCCATTCTTTTAGAGAACATTACTCTAACATTGAATGTTACGTTCGGCCGCCAGGGATGTTATCTACAGGATGCATTGTGTGGTCCACGAGAAGGGTATACAAGTCTCATTAAAAGAGGTCAATGCCCTCGCCGAGGAATTGTTTTTATTGAATAAAATGCTATGGTGCAGTGAAACATCATCGCTGTTACCCTTTGGGACAGTTAATTTGCTGCATTAAAGCGGATTTCAACTGAAATTTCTACCTTGTATTCATGTGTCTAAATATCATTTGTGTAGGCTACAACAGTGCCTTATTTCCCTTATCGGCGACTTTTGGAACTTTTCCCATGCCCTCATTAGTCCTCCTACCAAATTTGGTGGAGATCGAACTACAGAGGACTCTTAAGTCAGTGTTTCCCAACATTTTTTGTGCCACGCCCCACCTTAACTTTTCTAAAATTATTATGCCCCCTTTGAAACATATGCATAATTTTTAATCTTCAAAAATTTAATTGTTCAATAAAGAAATTTATAGGAGAGCTTTTAGAAAGAAATTATTAAGAAATTGGTGAGAAACAAGTAAATTTTCAAAAAATATAATGGAGAACTAAAATTCAAGTACGAAAAAATTTTAATGAAAGATATTTTCTAATTATTTTAATTAATAGTAACCATTTATTTTTAAAATTTAGTGATGTTCTTGCGCTTAATGCTTGATTGCTGCAACCAGATTTTATGTTAGTTTCCAATTTAGTTAGCTTCAGTCTGAAGTCCATCCGTTGTGTTATATCCGGCTGATTTCTTTTTTTCAGCAGCAAATAATTTATGGCACTAAAACCATGTTCAGTCAAATTTGAATATGGAAACCGTAACAATAGTTTTCTTGCACATTTGGCTGTAGTTGGAGTTTTGATTTTTAATTCCTCATAAAGCCATGCCATCGCTCCCTTTGTAGTAAATAAAGTTTTAAACAACTCATCATTTTGCATTTCTGCGAGTTCTTCTTCATACTGTATTGACCCCTTAACAATCAAATTTCCTTCCTATGGGTCGTGGGCCCAACGTTGGTTAAATACTGCTCTAAGTAGTGTCAGTTTAAAAAAAAAGGCACCCTGTATATGTACAGCCCTGCAGGCAATCACATGCACCGTTAAACAAAACAATTCAGTAAATAGATCAAGCGCCATCCATTTGCATATCAACTTTGGTAGAATGGAGCTTTCCGTTCGAACCTCATCACATTCATTCCGAACCTAGAAAGAAGCTTCATAATGCATACAATTAGCAGGGTTGCATCAATGTGTTTTATATATGATATATATTATATTTATATTTTTGTTGATATGAATGTCTATCTATTGAATTGTAAAAAATATTTCACAATTGAATATATAATATCGTCATAAGTATTCACTTGGAGTGAAATCAGTAATATTTCTTTGAAAATTTAAATTCTTCGATTTGAAAGAATGTTTGAAGGAAAGTCTCAAAATTTTCCTTCTAGCAGCCACTGTTCTCTCTAACTCGATTTAAGATAAAGTTTCGCATCATTTGGTGCGACAAATTCAACTTCTGATCAAATGAGTACACAAGAATTCTAAAAATGGCTGAAGTTCTCTGTTTCATTACCCAGTGAATTTTCCGGGCTACTGCAGTTCTTTTCTGCCTCAGTTTTGCCGCCATACTTTTCTAGAGACAAAAATAATATTATTTATTTTGTGCTTCGATTTGTAATACTTTTCAAATTACATTTTAGATATATTAGAGATGTTTTTCGTCTTCATTGTCTTCTTCCATGCGTGTTCTGATTTTTCATAACTTCTTTAAGCTTAGGACTTTACTTTGAATTTTGTGCAAAATATATGCTTAATATAAAGCAATTTTTAATTTATCAATCATGTTTCTTAAGTAAACAATTACAAAATGATAGGGCTGTTGTGAAAGGGTTAAAATTTTGGTTGCTTCATGATATATTTGGGAGAATTACAACACAGCCGGGACCGAAAAAATCATTTGGTCTTTTTCTAAAATGTGAAAGAAGGCAATCAACATACGCCCTTAGTAAATGTTATAACTGATATCACTGAACAATGTTTCGAAAAAATCAGCAGAGAATAGTAAAAATAAATTTGTAATTTGATTTATCATTGTAATTATGGCGATTATTTTAAATGCACTTCAAATGCGCAAGTAGTTGAATTCTTAAATTTTCTACCTAAATTGTGAAATCTTCTAGCATATTGATATGTTTTATTTCACACTATTGTATTTGAAATCTCACGAGGGATTTTAAATCTCACTCGGGATCTTGTGTAACATTGCCATATCTGAGTCACGAGCCATTAAAATCTACATCTACTATAATTTTTTTCTAATTTAAGCAATTTTTCCCGCAGTCATTAAATTTAAAAATTTCATCTTATTCAAACTGAAATTAAATAGTATTTGGATCTTATTTACATGATATTTAAAAAATGAATCTTCTTAATTGTGAAAGAAAATAGTTTTTGGATATTATTTACATGACATTTAAAAATTGAATCTTATTCAATCTAAAAGTGAATAGTTTTTGGATCTTATTTACATGACATTTTTGTAGAAGGATCGTTAAGTATTTAGATTTCTTGTCTGGTGCCTTTTTCAAGAATTTTTTTAAAGAAATGAAAATACAAAGGTGGAGTGAAAAGCTATACAAACATGCACATACACTACAAATTGCATGCCCATATTACGAAATAAAAGAAGAATAGCCTAGCTTAGAGAAAATGTTGAAAAGCGTCTCCTTCAAGCACTGTAATATTGGAAATGTGAGAAAATTATGCTTTATAAAAGAAAGATTTCTTATTAAGAATTGCAGTTAAATTCAGCAATTGCACCAAATTTTAAATCACCAGAAAATTGAATGGATTGGAATTAAAGCGATGCATTATTGCTTTTATATATGGTATAATTTTTGGAACTGTACTCATGGTATTTATACACAAGGCGATTGCTCTCCTCGCTGCAAGTCGCACGTGTCGCTTAATCCATAATAATTTATTATATAGTAAATTTTTCATAGTCTCCTTCATAAATGATGCTTTGATAAATTGTCTAATATAAATTGAATAAATATTCTCAACGCTTTGAACTGTATATAAAAATATAACGCTGAGAGAATTTAATATATGCTTATATGAACTTCTTCCAATTATTTCGCTTTCTACGGGTAATTATTTTGGAGATATTATTGTCTGCTTTCCTTTGTAGTTAGAATTTCTGTGAATACTCTAAACGTGCACAAAATCTTTATATCAAACACCACACACATTGTTTAATGGAAGAAATGAGTAAAATAAAAATCTTCAAATTTCTTCCGCTTTATATTACAGACTACAACGAATTCAAGTATTTGACATGTGTTCAAATACAGAATTAATTCAGCGAATTACAGCATTTATAATTGCTAATTAAATGCTCCCATCTTTTATCTTTTTATTGCACTGTGCGACAATGTAATCTTTCTCTGTATCAGCGCAGACATATCTTTTAAATATCTGCAATGATTTATTACATTTATAAACAAATTGATGCATTTAGTAGAATTGCTTCATGTTCGATTTACGAAATAATAAGTGAAATATTTTCTCTAGGGATATTTAATTAGAGAAATGGACGCATCAAAGCTAACACTCTCATTGTATTTAACAAAATGTTGTTAAATATGAATATGATAATAATACTTTGTTAACAGACGAGCAAGTTTGGAATAATTGTACAATTGAGAATTGATTTTTGAACTCAAATCTATTACTTAACTCAGGTAATTAAATTATAGATAAGTTTTGACATTTTTCCTTTTTATGGAGACCAAATAGGCAATATCATCCGTTAGTTTGAAATTTGAACAATTAGCGTTGAATGTTAAGTTAAAAAGAGGAGATATCTTAAAAATAGTCCGCTGATTTTAAGGAAAATGAAAATTTTATGCCATGTTCTCATGAACGTTCCATCATAGGTAGAAAAGAAATGATGCATGAAAATAATTATTTTTAATTTAATATATACCACGAAAATAATACAAAAGTGTCCCTATGAAGTAATAATGAGCCTCTGAGATGTCATTTCCATCTTCCATCCTCTTAAAAAATCGTTAATTCTCCATTTGCATTCATAGAAGCAGCTTCGGATTCATTTAACTGTTGTAAAGACGCATCCTAATTAGTAGAAATTAACCGTTAATTACTCCCCCGCTCATGAAATTCCGGCAAACATCAGTCTTTTTTCTGCTTTTCTAATTCAAAGACAGTATTCTGATGTCTTCTTCTAGCACGAAGCTCAGTCGTGTTGCTTTGCTCCCTTTTTTACGGTTCCTTGATTTAGATTTATGTTATGTCTGAAACAAGCAATGGGAATAGAAATAACAGTTATTAGATATTCGAAAAAAATAGATGATTGGATGCCGTCAACGATCGTAGATCTTCATTTTAATCCACACTTTGGAACTAACAAGTTTCGTCAGTAGAATTTTGAAATTCGGATGGGATGCTAACAAGCGTGCATTCTCTTAACCCGTCAATACCTAGCATCTCGTTTTCGGGGCGTTTCTAAAAATACATCATAACCTTACAAGAAGTATTTTTCCCAACATAAGTTTTACAAAAAAGTATTTTTAAGTTTTCGTTTCTTATATATTCAGTCGTTGACAGGACTTATCAAGAGTTTAATTGGTAATGTATCATTTCTTAATTTTAAGTCAGACTCGGGAAAACAATATTTTACAATGTGAAGAAGAAGTGTTAAGTTTGTTTATTTATTTTTTATTAATTTGCTTACATTTAAAAAATATGCCATTAAATACAAATGTAAGAATATATTCTCCTTTTGCCTTGGAATTTTCCATAATTTTAAATTTTGAGAGGATTTTTTTTGCATTTGCATTTTGCGTTATGTCCTTATATAAGGACGCTAGGCTTAGGGGGCACTAACACATGCAAATTTCAGACAAGATTTTTTTAGGAATTTTCTAGTTCAATTCAAGATATGTAAGATTGGATAATATTGGGTTAATTTCAGTGCAGAAAAGTGTTAAATTACTGACGAAATACATATAAAAATTTTTTAAAACGGCTTATAACAGTAAGGGTTCATTAAAAATGTTGTTTTCTGATAATGATTATAGCAGTTAACTGACAAAAATATTTGAACTGCAAATTGGCTTCTTCACCATAGGATACTATACATCTGAAACTTTAATAGGTAGAAATTTAAAGATAAGAAACTTATTGAAGAACGCTATAAGGTTTCTATGTAACTCGGCATCCCAATCTGCTTTCATGAATCTTATTTAACTGTATGTACTAAAGATACGTCTTATTTAGTAGTAATAATCCATCCCTGACTCTAGAGCTATTAGTTCTCCTTTCTAGTGGACAGATTCTGAATCGTACTCCACTGGTCTAGAAAAAAGAATGGTCATAGTGGTCGTGTTGCTGCTGTTGAATTCACTGCGTCTGTAAAGGGTTATTTCTCTTCGTTTGTTTTTTAAAGTATCCTTACTTAATAATAATTACAGTTATAAATACTATATTTATCCAGCTTAGCATATGTTTTCCTAGGATTTATATCCTATCAAACAATAAGGATTGAGTCCAATGTGTGCTTGGTTCTATTTCGTTTTTCATAACCTCTGGACTAGGAGTAAAACCGAATACTCCAAACGGCACAAGGCCGTGTCAGATAGTATTGATGATCCTTTCTCTTTAGACTATAAAAACATATCAGACGTTGAATGTCTCTAATTTACTGATGTATTTTCTAATTTAAATAAATGCAAAGGGGGATCCAATGTAGAAACTGTCGTAACTGAGCACACGAAAGCTGCAGTAGCTCGGAGGAAGAAAACAACAGCTTTACATGTGAATTTTGTAACTAAAAGTTATAAATTGTCATATAGAATAAAAATACCTGCAACTTTTCCACTGAAAATCTAGTTTCCTTAATTTCCCATAGCGTTAGCATGTGTATCCAGTTTCACCCCACTAGTAGGGTAAAATAGGCTTTTTATATAAAAAAATTCATTGATAAAAAATTAATGAAAATATGGCTTCTCGGGAATGATATATTGGACTCCGTTAAACAATGAATATTTTAATAACATTTGACGAGCTCTATGTCAAACAGTTTAGCTGCAACAGGTCTTCGATTCTTAGCTACCCATTTTTATCCCACTTTCCTCTACTCTTTGAAATCAGCAAGTTTCTTTCAGTATTTTGAGCTGGGGAACTTCAATTTGTGTACTTTTTTTCTGTTCAGATGAAGAGTGCAATGCTAAAATGTATATTAATGTCGTATAAAATAAGTTAAAATGCTTGAAAAAGTAACAGCTCAATAAGTTGCTATTTCCTGCAATTAGTTTTAGAATACAATTAATAAATTATACACTACAGATCAGCTTCTATTTTCATATTTCACTAATATTTGAAGTTTTAATTAAATACATTTTTAAACATCAAATTTAAATATTTGAAAAGTAGTCTGAAAGTCTCTCATAAACATTGCTAAAATCAAAATATCAGGTTATAAGGTACTTGAATTGTTTTTATTGGTGAGACATCTTATGAAAATATGAAAGCATTACTTTCTTCATAACTATAAATAAAGGTGCGTTTAATAATCTGAATATAATTTAGCAATTAATTTTAAAAAGCGGCATTAAGTCTTCTCTTATATTTATTTATTACCTTTGAAAGAAAGAAATCATCTACTTTGAAAATCGAATATTTCAATTGAAAAATGCTTCCAACATTTTTTGAAGAATAAATAGATATTAATGTTTTCGTATGTATGTATTTAAAGTTAATAATTCACAAATCTATTTTCAATACCGATAAATGAAATTTCTAAAATTAACCTTTAGTTTATAAAGGAGGTAAAATAGTTCTCGTGTTTTTATTTTCAGAAAAACTTAAATGCAAATCCAAATGGTATAACAACTCTAAAACTAAATCTACCATACAAATTCACTTCCTCTTTCATGACTACTGAACCCTTTTTATTTGAAATACAGATTATAATTTTGAAACCAAAGTATAATTTTGAAAGCACTTCCTTTTTGATGACGAATGATTACATTATCCTCAAAGATACAGAATAAAATTGTCCATTCCATTTCTTCCAAATGTGTACATCAAGAAATAGGAGATATAGACACACTCAACAAAAGTCATTCCGTGCCATAAATTCCGTCCAATAAATTGCGCTCATAAATTTTACCCTGCATTGCAAGTAGTTTCGGAAATTTATCCCTAGATCTACTAGAGAATATTTATACTTTTGGGGATCAGAAGAGTTTCACAGTTGAAGGATAGAGAGTTATGGTTGCCTTCTTGAGTCAAAGGCAACTAGGATAAAAGATGTAGGTGGTATATTGCAAACCTCTGCATTAAGAATTTACTTGTAGAATCTGTTATAGGTAAACTTAGCGGTTTTCGTTGCATTACAAGCTGATATGCCATGTTGTGATTGGCGGAATCTTTAGAGTTCATGAAGCGAGATTCTTTGGTAAAGACTCTCAATGTCAATGTGAAAAGAGTAAATTAAATTTAATAATAATAGATTTTATAAAAGTTGAATATCCTCAATATGTATGTATATCAATAAATTAATTTGCATTTGGACAATAATTATTCAACGATTCAGGTTTAGAAAATGTCAATTTGTGCAAAAAACCTCATCATTTCGCTTCTCTTAGCCCCTTGTTGGTCAGATTTTTTTTCGAATTTCCGACCCGAAAAAAGCATTTTTCTTTATTGCAGAAAACGCAAAATGATTATGCTTTCCATTTAAGGCTAGAAATCTCGCCTCGAAAACATGAATGAAGTAGGACTGTTTGAGCAATCTCTTAGCAATATTCAGAAATACAAAACATAACCTCGGAATATAATGAGACGTATAAGAGGCGACGAATTCACTGCCAACAATGCAATTTTTCTCTTCGTCGCACGACATGCTACGCCGACTAAGAAAAGTTTAGAGTGCAACTGAAATTCACCATGCTCAGGGTCGATGTCTTCCTTAATCTTAACAGTATTCAACTGAAATTTGTATATAAGTTGCCCTATATAAAAATGTGATGCTCTATATATGGCTTTGAAGTTATGAAAGAAAAATTTCCGCTAGGTTTCGCACATGTGCAGTCAAAAATTATTTACTACATATACTCATATTTCCTCTACTATGTCCTCTTCCTCTCTTTCTATTGAGCAAACAACACTATTGATGAAAGTTACGAATCATTAACAGATTTCTTTGAAACGGGGTGAGCGGAAATTAGTTTTATTCTCTTCATAAATTTCTGGTCGTTCTCCGAAATGCCCTCATGACGGAATCTTCACTGTAAAATGTGAGTTCTAGCCTTTTCTTTGCATGGACGAATTTCAAAGAAAATCCATTCAGCCTTTGGGGAAATATTTGAAAATCCTAAAGTATTCACATTTTCCTTTCACCCATTGGATATGTGTCGGCCCTAACCTGGGAATATAATTTTCCTTAAAATAAAATACTTTTGTTTTGGCATTTTAGTGTGCCTTACTGATAATTTCATACTTTGTGGCGTTTAAAAAAAACTCATCGAGAAAGTGTTAAGAAAATAAAATTCTACTGATGCAGTATCTGCACCGGTGGTTAAGAAAAAAGATAATCTCTAGTTTACATGTGGAACCGTCGCTTAGACACCTCTTAAGACGGCGAATTAAGATAGAGCTCCTTCAGTCTACTCTAGTCATTGGAAAATGCGATCTTTAGTACGGCATGCCAATTTTCTCGTTGGTTATTAATTAAGTCGCTTCGCATATTGTGATGCAATATGATAGTTCCATTGTGATTCAAAAACTGGCAATTTGCACTAGCAAAGAATTGTTAATTGCGGTCGGTTTTACTCCTAGATTTCATTGTTTTCTTTTGAAAAAAATAATTGCATCTTAGTTTCCCCTGATAGTTCTCTAGGAGAGCCACTTATACCTTTCTGGATAAAAATGTTTCTGCCTCATGTGTTACCTAGGCGTTCCAAAGTATCTTTAACCAATAGAAGACGTCACATCGCCTTTATAATAAGCCCATCACTTATGGATTTGGTTTGATAAAACAGACAAAGTGGAATTTCTATCACCATTTGGTGATTAGAATAACTCAGACTTAGTCTCTGGAAAGAAAAAAATACTAACAAGTTACTGGTACAAAATTTTTACCAGTAATCGCAATGAAAGCTAAAGTATCTAACTGCCACCCAGTAGATGCAATTGCTTTTAAAAATAAACTTCCGTTTTATCATTTTTAATAAGAAACATAACCATTCCTGTCAGAAGTACTGTTTGTAATTTTGAAACCAAATGTGGCATTTAAATCACTTTCAATTTTAGAGAAGGAATACATTATCATCAATGAGATGGAATAAAAATGTCGTCTGCAATTCTCCCAAATGTATACATCAAGTGCCGGAGATAAATATGCACTCAACAAAAGCCATTCCATGCAATAAATTCCGTCCAATAAATTCGGGTCATAAATTTTGCCCAATGCATTGTAAGTAGTTTCGGAAATTTATCCCTAGATCTACTCGAGTATATTTATACATTTCTGCTTTGAAATAGATTTTCTGTTACATAATGAGAAATTATAGTTGTCTTGTTGAATGAAAGGTAAATATAGGTGTGTCCAATAAGATAGAATTATTCATATATATTTGAAATAATTATACAGATTTTTTTTTACAGGATAGTTGCCATGAGAATGTTATAGGTGTAAATCCTTCAGAGACTGCGTTATTTTTATTTAAATGATTTTCCTCTCAAGCATAATATTTTCCCATTTGAATCTGCTATTGTGATGCGATATTTTTCTTCGAATTCTATATTCTTCTTTAGATGTACTTTATTTTCAACTTGTTTGACTGACATATAAAGAAAAACAATCAGATTTCATTATAAGAAAGTTGTAAAGAGAATGTGATGATAGTTATTAGTCTGGTGATTTATAAAATAGCGTGTTAAGAAGTATAATATGTACCAGTTTAACCTTCCAGCGGACGCGCCTGAGCAAATGTCACGACAAACGGGAGTTTTCATACCTTGTTCTCACATTCATAGTCAACACTGTCTGAAGGTCATTGCTATTTCTTCATGCAGACCCTATCTTCAGGATTATATGGGTTTATCCGAGTTTCAAGGTGATTTCATATTGTTTTATGCTTAAGTCGTAAAATTTACGCCGCACGCCCGCTCGTGTAATTTGATAATTTTTTTCACATTTTAACGTTTGTGTTTGGTAATTATATATCCAGTGCGTATTACGGCGATATAATATTTAATTTTGCATTTTCAAATATATTTAATATGTAATAACCCAGCTAATAATTCACCAAGACGAAGAATTTTCTTGAAAGACTTAGCCAGCCCTCAGTCTTATGAAAAAACACCTCACTAATCGAGCCCAAAATATCTGATCATCGCCATATGACTTTACCTTGTCTTTAAATCTAAATTAAACATCACAACCTGAAAAAGCAAGTGAACAACAACCAGCATTGAGAAGAAGATCTTGTGGGTTGCGTTTGAAAGAAAGAAAACGATCATCAAAATCCATGAAATGCAATAGGTGCAATATATAGCATACTTGTACGTGTCATTCTTGAGCAAAATTTCAATGTTTTGTATACAAGAACAATGATTAGAAACTAAAAGAAAGTCTTTGTTGTACAATCTTTAGTTTGTATTATAATCTTTTTCATTATATATTGCTTAATATATTTTTTATAAAATAATATTATTAAATTTCATTGCTTTCTCTGATATCAGTATAATTTAGATTTTGCATATAATATTAAAACTAATTTTCACTTTTGATGAAAATATTTGGTATTCTGACGCGTCTCTTATAACTATTATGAAATAACTTACAACTGCCATAGTAGAAATGAACAAAATTATTGTGTAGTAAAAAGTACGACACGCGCCTACTCGTGTGAAAAGTTTTAGCGCGCTCGCTGGAAGGTTTAAACTGTTCTTTTATACAGCATTATTTCTTTGAATTATTTGTTTTCCATTATTTAATCCTTACTTTCGGGCTATTTCACTCACATAAAAATATCAAAATTTTACTCACATGTAAAGGATAAAGTAAATGGGAAATTTCGATAGTATTACGATTGGTGACAGAAATCCATTCATATTGAAATATGTTGCAAATTATGTGAGGCAAAAGTCATGATAGAAAGTTATTCTAAAAAATATTGAATTAATTAGGCAAAATAACAAGTACTCAAAGAAAACAGAGAGCCATCGTACATCAGAGAAGAGAGAAATAACAACTCGAAACAGAGCCGAAAGTTGCTCACCTAACAGAAGAGAAACTGCCAAATGACATTACAGGCCTTCATAATAAAAAAACGTTAAAATAAACAATAAAGTAGGAGAGTAAACACTTTAAATGAAGATTATTTCTCATCAAATGATACTATTCTGTTGATCTTTCTTTCAAATATTTTTCATTTTCATGAATAATTTATCGAAATATTGGTAAAACATATTTTGTTTAAAAAACACTCTTTATATAATATAAACGCGATATTACTTTCCTTTGTCTTACTTATACTACACTAATGATAAGAGTGTGAAGATTGTCTTGTGTAAATTTGTATCATATGGGACTTGTGTGGGATTTATAATGTATCATCTAATTTACAAGATTTGTCTGAAACTATCAACTGCATTAATATTCAAATAAATCACCAGAAAAATAATATCGTATTCATGCTAATTGGAAATTTAGATACTCTGCTCTAATATATTTGAAATGCTTGAATAAATCTATATTTATACATCATACGGAATAGTATTTTGTATTTAATAAAATATTCTTTTTAATAATTTTCCTATCGTGAAAGAGAGGCAAGCACGTGGTGTGAATTTATTCAGTGTCAAAGTAGTTTGAATCCTCACTAGTGAATATTTAACGAGTTAATTAACTGAATGCAGCGTGTTCGAAACAAATGTCCTCGTATCACGACAGCAATGAAACCAGAAAGAAATAACTGTTCAAACCGCAGAACTTATTTAACTGGTCTAGAATGCTAAAGAGCTTAGGGATATATAGGGAATATTGCTTGAAAGGAAGGAGTGAAATCTGGACAGAAGTTAGTGTTAAATTTTACTTTTTTTACCTACGTAGATAAGCCTGTAACATTAGATATAGCTTTTTTTATCGTAAATTTCATGTAAATGAAGACAAAATGTGACACATTAAAATAAATAATTTAAGGCAATTCACTTAAGACCCTTTATTTACATATTAACACTTCGGAGATGGAAAATGCAAAAATACAGTTTTCTTTTCGAAATCACCCGATATGAATATTTCAATTCAATTATTTGTTTTCCGTACCAATTTACATAAGGAATGTTAATACATGTCTTTAAAATATGTTTGCCCTTTTTCTTTTATGGTACATCCATTGTTGAGCTCTAGTTACGTTTCTATTATTATTATTATTTGAGATTGCATCTTATTCGCATAATCTTACACCATGTATTAAGACATCCTTCTAAAATACCAATTCAAGAAGCTTAGTTTTCGGAACGAATTAATCACGTTATAGGAAATGCACTACTAAAGAAATAAACATTGTGTGAGATTCGAAAGTTTAAGAAACTAGTTTCTAGTTTAAATATTGGTGATAATCAATTGCAATGGTACAAGTAATATTACGGAACAGCTGCTCCAGCTCACCTGTATCTTAGTGGATTAATGCACGGTATAATTGAGGAATATGGTGGATGAAAGAAGGTTATGGGTTCTATCCCCTGGCTGTGTTTTTAACGAAAGTTATCAGCGGAAGTATAATATATAAAAATTTGTATTGCTAACTACTGTTATTGAATACAACTAAACTTAGTATGTGGTATAATGGGTTATGGATGGCTCTCATTTACTAAAAATTAGTAGTCAAAAGGAAGGTTACAATTATTTCTCTCCATTAGTGTAGACACTCGATCACAGGACTTCATATAGCAAGAAAAAATTATTAATTGAGAGATAGTATAAACAGCATTTTAACAAATCAGGCAAGAAAAAAGAAAATTGAATTAAAATGTTTTACGCCACAAATTGAATACAATTATACATTATAAATTTTCTTCCATTTAGCCATCAGTAATGTAAATGATGTAACCTGCTATGATATAAAAAAGTTTATAAAAACCAGTTATATTTCCTGAAAATAATTTTCGGAATAATTTTAACGCCCAATTTTACTATTAATGCAGTAATACAAAGTTATGCAATTATAGATATATCTGAAGTGATTATAAACAAAATCTTATTTCCTAAATATCATTGAAAGAGTATTTTATTTGTATTGAACAGATGTATGAATATATTCTTGCTTTGTCAAAATGGATTTGCTTACAATAATATAATATTAATTCAAATACTATTTTTGAAATTCTTGATTGCAATAGCAACTTCGGATTTTCTGTGAACAAACACATTTTATACCCATGAATGAATGCACCTATCTAAAATGTATCAATGCTTGGCTGAAACTTTTGCATCAAAAATTCATTCATTTATTTACAAGCCTCCAGATCCAGTATTCAATCCAGCATTCGATCTCATCAAAGCGGTCTATTGATATGGAGGATATGCACAACTGGCTTTCATCCTCTAACAAGAGGTCAATTTCCTCAACTCAATTTGATTCAAAACGCTTTTACCGATCTGAGAACTGACATGCTTTCTGCATAATCTTAAAATGAATGAATCGGATTGAATTTCAATCATCGAAAATATAAAAATATAAGGATAAAATGCCTGCTTTCAATATCCTAAAAGGGAGAAATATGTCCGAAAGAATTGCTATATCACACGGCGAGATGGCTTTCAGCAAGGCTGGAATGTGCTCGAGCTAGTTTGCATTATTCATATGCAGAAATGAATAAAAATGCCTTCAGTGAGCAAAGCTAGCGAAATTCCATAAATTTTAAATAGTCTCAGAATTCAAATCTGTTTCCTGCTGTTCATTGTTGCAGCTACCAATTTTTTAACAAACCTGGTAGAGATCACAGAGAAAGAAATAGATGGATTCTTCCTGCAGTGCACCCTGTATTTTTTAAATTTTTGGTAGTATTTTTCGTACTTGAAAAGTTGCAAAGTGATATGAAAGATGTCGGCGTACTTTTAAAAAAATAATCTACTTTTCCTTGCTTATGCGATCAGTTTCAAGCTTGCTTGTTTATGACCAACTGAGATAAATTTATTTTTGTTTTCTTTTCCTTCTCCTCTATTTAGAGATGCCTACAGCTGTAACCACTCATCAAAGCGTTGATAGGAAGAATCCGCATAAGTAAGCGGGTTCTCGCTTATCTTGGGGATGTAACAATGATGGGGGTTGAGTTACCCACCACCGATGACGGTACGTACCTCTTTTGTGAGGGGTCGCGACGTGGCCTGTGATGGCAGTGAGTATTGCGACCTCACTGTCCAAGCTGTCACAGCGACCGTTCTTCAGATTTCCCTGCGCGCTTCGGATTGTCGGAGGTAACTCCGATTGAAAAAATTAATTCCAAAAATTTTCAACAAATGGCAAATACCTGAGGAAACCCGTAGTACACAAATGCGGTAATTTCTCAGATACCATATTCTTTCAATTCCTACTATTAGTTCACACTCTCCCTATATATATATATTTATTTATTTATATATGTTATTCAAATTTTGCAATCGATTTTAAACAAACTTCCCGATGAGCTGGAGACTTGAAACTTTAAACATAGCTCAGAACTAGATGACAATGCAATATTAATTCGCTTTCTTGTGTGTCTGTCTGTCTGTTTGTCTGTCATTTCATATTTTGCATGACGCTTTTCATTATATCTTGAAAACTATTAACATTACAGACTCGGTTCTTGGATATATGGTTGGCACATGGAATCATCGAAGCACCCCCAAAAATTTAACCATATCTTTGCGCATGCGCAGTACGTTTTTCATTATATCTCGAAAACTATTAACATTACAGACTTGGTTCTTGGATATAAGGTTGGCCCATGGGATCATCGAATCACCCCCATATTTTAGCCATATATTTGCGCATGCGCAGTACATTTTTCATTATATCTCGTATCACCTAAGTAGAAATTGACTTTAATAAATTTTTTTATATTACTTGTTTCTAGGTATAATATCTTGATCGTAATTTTTTTGTTCAATACTTGAAATATACTTATTTCTATACATTTTATTTTATTTCCACAAATGTTGAGAATCCACCTTGATTTCTATCAAATCGTACGCATCGCAAAAATTACTTCTTCAGGATCATCGTGAAACTAGAAAAAAAATGTACTAGAATTAGGTGCGCCATCTTTAGAAAGTTTTTCTGAATTTCTTAATGGAATTCATATTTTACTAAACAATTACAATAATATGTAATTAAAATATGTAAATAAGAAATAGAGAAAAAAGAACTTTGAATTTGGGTTGACGACCTGTGATATCGTTCCTGCCTTTGGGGACGGAAGACAAAGGCAAAAATTTCTTTAATCTAGGTAGGTTTATGATGATGAATAAAAGGATACGAAAACTTTGACAATTGATTTTTAGGAGGAAAGCAAAATATGCAGGAAGCGTTCACAGGATGTCAAAATAATCATGCATTTGTGAAAATAATCAGGCAACGCAGTAGCAACTTATGGAATTGCTTTTATAGATATGGCATGCTTTCTTCAGAGTGTTATTTGTTATTTCGAGAGCAGTAAATTTTCATTTCTTTGAGGTTCTCGACTGAATACCTCAGATCCGTACACGACACTATTATGTCCTGTATCATAAAGCGAGTTTATAGGATAAATTGCTGCGCACTAGGGGAATACGCGTACTTATTTTCTCCCTCTAATAAAGAGAACATCTTTATAAGCTCAATTGAATTCAAAATGTAGCTACCAGTCACAAAATTGGAATATCATCTGCAGAATAATCAAAAAAATGATTGAGATTGAATTTCAATCAGCGAAGAACACGTAAAAAATGCACAAACAAGATATACACGAGCTGCAAATAATAATTTCGTGGAGATTCCCGAAAGAAAAAATAAATCAGATCCGTATTCGACTCTATTATATCCTACATCCATCATAAAGAGAGTTCATGTGATAAATCGTTGCGGAATAGGAAAATATGCGAACTTGCTTTCTCCCTCTAATAAAGAGAACATCTTTATAAGCTCAATTGGATTCAAAATGCCGCTTCCAATCTCAGAGTTGGAATACCTTCAGCATAACCTTAAAACGAATGATTCGGATTGAAATTCAATCAGCGAAGAAAACATAAAAATAAGCGAAAGAAAAACAAAATGCACACTGCACTGAAAGATAGGGGAATACGTTTGAAAGAATAGCAAGATCGCACGAGTAGCTTGGCTCGAATGCGGTGCAGACCCTCTGCATTATTCATACGCAGAGATACATAAAAATGCCTTCTTTCAGCGAAGCGAAGCAAATTCCATGAATTTTAAATAGCTGGCACTTTATATTTTCTTGCTTCTTGATATTCATTATTATGATTCACTTTGCAACAAAACAGTTGGAGAGGAGAGGCAGATTGGAAGAGATGAAAAGTATTTTTTTCTGCAATGCACTTTCCTTCATTGGAGATGTGTTGTCGCATTTATCTGTAACATGTTCAGTCGCACTCGTGAAAATATATATGCATAGAGAAATCTGTATTCTTCTATATTTGTTTGTTTTTACATGATTCTTAAGCATTCAGGATTTTTTAAACAAATTTGTATTTATTGAGGATGTATGTATATATTATGCATTTGTTGGAGATGTGTTGTCTCATTTTTATGTACGATGCTCAGCCGTACTCGCTTGTGCATAGAGATATATTTATATTGCTTCGATATTTGCTTGTATTTATATATCTATGTTTGTTCTGCATTTGCTTGTTTTTTATTTTAAATTATTTCTTCAATTTCATTTCATTGTTAATTTTTGACGTTTTTTTACATATTTATTATATTTTCCAAATACCACTGTTTGCATACGTTGTTTTTCAGTACCGTAGATTACGGAATTTCAGCTAAAGGATATGATAAGGAAGTGATAAACGAATGATAATATTTATATAATATGAAATGTAAATTAAGAAACAACCTATCACTCGCATTTTAATACATGAATTCGGTGTTTTGGCTGTAATTAACACCCGGAGTGCTCAATTACTTTCATCATTAGTTTTAAGGTTAGAAAACTTGTAATTTAAATTGAATGAACCACTGTTTTTCGTATTTAATCCTATCTCTGAAATTTTAAGAATATTTTATTCAAGTCTGTTTAAGAAAATATACATATAAATGCCAATTATCTGCTTTTCAATTGAGCATGAAAAGCAGAAAGGCCGTTTTCGTCACTTGGAGAGTTAAATTTAAAGCTAAAATTTTGACTCATTTATTATGCCTCGGATCATTCACACATTACTTTAAAATGCAATTTAAATTTCACCACATTTCTTTCAACAATGACCATAGAGAAACCATTTGGAGTTGAAGATTGGTACTTTATAAATAGGAATTTATTTTGCTCCCGAATTAGAAAACAGATAGAAAAGTCCTTATTGGCGTATTTCGACGATCCATTTTTATTCGACGAAGTTTAATTTTTAGAAAAATATTTCAACAATCTATTTGAAATTTTGTCAAAATAATTTCACCTGCATAACTCCCACTATAGTGAAATTGAATAATTTCGCACAAGTTTAAAATGGGGCAAAAAAATATTTCTTCAAAATTTATCACTTTACTCTTAACATAAAAGTGTTATTTCAATGTTTGTGGGCTCATTTTATACAAGTTTTTAATACCTAAAACTTCTTTATTAAAAATTCTCAATTTAATAACCTTTTATCTAAACGTGAAAATGGGATGTTTACACTTTCCCTCCCCATCTTCCTTATTCTGTCTGATATCTGCGTGTGTGATAAAGCTGCATATTTTGGATGTCCAACCCAACAACTTAGAGCAATAAAGATGTTGTTATGGATTCTTCCTGTATTTTCATACTTTTGAAAAAATTCTACAGTGCTATTAGACAAAGGAATGGAGTTGTTTTTGATTCGCTATTAAAACTCAATCAATGCTAGTATAATTTAACATCTAAAAACAAACACTCTGCAATCCATAACAAAACCACCTTCTTGTAATACAAATATTAACTCTTGCAAATCATAGTAACGAAATGTTATTTTTATGGTCTTAAAAAATTTTAAGATCTGAAAGGTTGAAGTGTGTTCAATATTGTATAATTGCTTCCAATTTTAGACTGTATATGTCTTATTGGAATTATAACTATGAATATTTTTTAAGGATCTTTAACCTTATTAAATATTTGAAAGACTTTTTAAAATATTATTAAGTGCGAAAACTTTTGTTACGCTAATGGCTAAATAATATTTGGTTATTATTCAGCCATTAGCATAGCAAAATTCTCAATTGTAGAAACATGGTGTTTAGCACCGATTATTTGTAGTTTTTGAATCATACGAACGTTTCCTATCCCTGTAATGGACTGCAGTATCAAAATGCTTAAAAGTAAATCATTTACTCCATTTTATAAGTTTGCACAATTCTTTAAATCAAAGTATATTAAATCCAAGAAAAATATGTTATATTTACATTTTCTCATTGCTTATTTCCTTGAAAATTGTAATAGTTTTTAAATGTTCCCAATTGCTTGTTTTAGTCTTCTAAATTCTAGCATATGAAAAAATATAAGATGAATAAAAACATCCCATATTCAGTAATGCGCCCTTGTAAATAAAATGCACATACATACGACAATAATATAATGGATAAAAAGTGCTCCTAATAGTTTTATATGTTTTTTTCTCTTCATTAACTTTGATACGTATTTCTTTTATTGATTTGAAAGAAAGGTGAATTCTTTACTGAAATTTTGTATCCTATTGATTATATCCATTTAAAAGAAGAGAATCTCTTTTGGTTCTTATATAAATATCCGTCATACATATATTCTAAATTTAACGGATTGAGTTGTGAGGAAATAAATATTATATAGAATTGCTTTTTGGAACCAAGGATTCGTTTTCCTGAGTCCCAGAAAGCAATCTAGGTGTTCACTCTTACTTTAAGCAGGAAAATTCATTTTTGCTTTAAGGCTAGTTTATTGGTTGATGTTTTCTGTCGCAAAACTCAAGCATGGACATACTACGCCTTTTGCTTTAGGGAAAACAACCAATAGTGTTTCATGAAACGAAACATTTTAAATTTATTTTTTGTTGCTGGATTTTCTTAAGTAATAGAGAAAAAGGTCATTTTTTGTAACTGAAAATATTTCTTGCGCAGTTTTCTTAATTTCAGCAACATGCTACTTTTGACAGACATTTTATGGGAATCTCAATTTAAGTATATTTTTCAACTTTAATGAAAACATTCTGGTAACTTCATTGTATTTGCATTTGCTATAATTTAGCTTTACTGTTGTTGAAAGCTTTCTAACATATATTTTTAATAATATGTCACATAATAACTTAAATCATAAATGTGATATTCACAAATGTACTGCCTTCTTTAATTCATGAAGTGTAAAACAAATCAATGCAATCATTCTTGAAAAAGCATTTAGAAGCTAAAGTTGGAAATACAAGATAAGATGTTAATATTATTGTTTAGAGATAATTTGTGAAAACTCTTTCTTACAAACAGCCATTATAGTTATCTCAGTCTAATAATAAAATCACTGAAGCCTAGTATTGGATGAAAAAGATAAACGTAGAGAAGGAAAAATAGGTACTTTTCAGTTAGCAGGGAGCCAACGCTAACCCTCCAATATCACTAACGCGTCAAGTTGGCGAAGTCTGGTTCAGTGCTAAAGGATTGGAAAATGCCCTAACGCTCCATAATCGCTAAATCGTCAGCGTCGCGAAGACTGGTTTCCTGGCAACTTAAAAGTACCGATTTGCAATTATGTATTGAATGTGTGGAAATATTTTTTTAAATACTCACAAGTCTGACGATTCTACAAGCTATGTTATGCAAGAATTTCTAATTCAATAAAAGATTGAAACTGCCATTAGATGTTTAATTTTCAGAAAGAAACTACAAATGTGATCACATTGTTTAATATTTCCTGATAATAAATGACAATATTACATATTCGATTTATTGATGAAAGAAAAGCTCTTATCTGTAAAAGGCCCATAAAGGTAATTAGAATTTTGTAATCCAATTACATGTCTAAGATGTGACGCATGTCATTAGCAGACATACGAAACTTCAGTCAAAACAATTAATTTTTGTCGTGATAATGTCAGTTGAAGATGATTTTCTCCATATGCATCGAGATTTACATTCAGCCGAAAAGAAAATTCAAGTCACAATAATGAAAAGAAAGTCGTAAAGTAAATTATTCTTAAGAAATTAATTAAACCGTAATCACTACCGTCTTCAACCATTTTCTTCTTTCAACTTAATTGAACGGTCTTCTGTTCCTGATACGTTCTGCCGTTAATTAAAACTCTAAGAAAGATAAAATCCGTTTCACTGAGGAGATAATTTCAATTTCTTACAATTTCTGTCTCCGAAGTTTATGTCTTCGGGTCGGGGAACAATGACTCTTAGAAACGCATCCTTCCTGCCTCAGTTTAATGTGTTGATCGAAGATTCCGTTATTTTGTTGAGGAAGCATCAGTCGATGGCGGAAGGATGACTTTCGATCGAGCTTGGAGACAGGCTTTTAATTGCTTAATTCACCTCTTTTCCTTTATTTAAGATAATTTTTCATTGTTGGTGTCATTTTCCCTCAATAACTTTGAATATGTTTTATACATTAGGATAGGAGGATTAATAGACGATTCGTTAGTTCATCTTTGTCTCATAAATATATGTTACTTCAAATCATATTTCGAAAAAATCTGTTGGTGGGAAAAGGAAGTTCGTATTAGATGAAATTTGTGGTAACTACGGCATACATTTGAACGAAATCAAACTTCTCTTAATTTAAATTTTTTTTACTGTCCTTTATCTTTGTATGTTTTTATATAATTTTAGTTTACTATTTTCAACTTCTCTCTAAAAATATTCGTACCATCTAATACTAATAAAATAATGTCCTTCGTCTAATCTAAGAAAGCGTGAAAAATCAAAATTATATGAGTTGTTTTAAAACTCGCGGTAGTTAAGTTAAGAATTGCCAAAACACAACTACGCAAAGACCAATTAACTGATAACGTACGAGGGTTTTTCGATAAGTCCGTATAAACTCTAAGATCACTCATCACTTGTTCGCATCAAGATGAACAGTTGATGCGGATGATTCAGTTGTGTTAACTATTGAAGGGTATTACAAATAATTTCATTCAGATATTATGTATTAAGCTGTGTTTGACACTTTGTTTGAATCAACTAAGTACCATGATTTCTGAAAGACGGATGAGAAAACATTTCATGATGCTATGAAATATTATCTTATGAAAGAGAACGTGGCTCATGGAAGTAAAAGCCAAGCTTTATAAATATTATGGCGATTCTGCATCTTCGGTTTTGGGATAGTTTATTGGTGGTTTGGTAACTTTCGAAGGGGCTATATGAATACATCTTCGCAGCATCTGGACGCTCAGGGTGCCTTGTTGAGATCACTACTCGAATAAATCATTGAAAAATCCATGATAGAGTGATTTCTGACAGATAAGTGAGGGTACATAAACTTTTTATTCCTATGAGCATCTCAAATGATCGTTTACATAATATTTTACGCAAACATTTCTCACCAAAAGATGACTGCTGAGATTGCTCATTCTGGATTACAGATGTGTTGCCAAGAAAGTTTGAAGCTGATTCAATAAATTCCAGAAGAAATTTTGTGAACTTTTTAGCAGTGAATTAAACTTCATTTGATCATGATCAGCCTGAGACAAAGAGGAAATCAATGAAAAACTTTTCTTCAGCTACATAAGTTATGATAACAGTTTTTCTGAGATGCTTAAGCTATAATCTTGTTTGTCTTTTTTAAAAAGCGTAAAACAATTACTGGACAGTATTTTGCATCTTTGCTGGATTATACAAATAAAAAAGAAAAGGAAAAACGACCTCATTTAGAGAAGAAAGAAGATTGATTTTCGCCACAATAATGCGCAAATGTATGCGCAAAACTACATGATTTACGTTACCAGATCAATCTGTATCCCTCCTATGCTCCTATTTTGACACCTTTAGATTACTAACTGTCCCTCAATATAAAAAAATTGTTGACAGGAAAAAATTTTCATGGATCTATTGCTGAAACATTTACTTACTTTGAAGTGTTGGGCAAATCGTACTACATGTACAGAATAAAAAATTCGAGCGTTGTTGGACTATATGCATAAACCTGAAAGGAGACAATGCTTGAAAATAAATAATATTTATCCCGAAGAAATAGTATTTTCTTTCTTTATACACTGACTTATCCAACAATTTTCGTATGATGGGAACTCAACCGGTGAAGAGCTAGAGATCGCTTTCCAGCAATCTGTCTAATGTTGTCTTGAGAACACGATAACTAGAGTAATTTATTTAGAAACTCAGTAAATCCAGTCAAAGTTTTAGAAAATATATGAGAAATGCATTAAATGAAACACTGAACTATTAGAAGTAAAATACACTGGCATACGAAAGTTAAGGAACATTTCGTAAAATGCGAGAAACTCCCAATTAATACGAAAACTATTTTTCAAAATCAGTTCTAGAGAATCGTGTGACATTCAATACAGTATCATATACATATTACAATGAAGGTTCGGTCACGAGGGCAATCAGGGGACCACCAGAAAGGGATGAAGCTGAAAATGGAGTTTCACCCATCCTGTTTCACAGAAAGCTGATAACGAGATGTAACTTTTATCAATGGTGATGGTTTAATGTGCATAATATTTACATGCATTTTCATAAGCATAGCACAAGTATTCGGGAAGATATAAATGTTTCTTTAAAAAATCCCAAATTTTTCCGCATGTGTTTTGCTTATAAAATGCAGACTTTTCATTCCAATTATTCGAAATTTGCAGAACACTTGACAATATGTTACAGAAGTATTGTATTAAACTTCGAAGTAAATACGTTGAATATTAGAGGGAAGATGAATGTTTGTACTAAATAATTTTTTACTGCGCATGTGCGAGACGCAGTGGAATTTTTCTTTCATAACTTCAAAGTCATATATATAGAGAAACTTTAAAAAAAATCCAGTTGAATCCCATTAAAATTCAAAACGCTGTCGGCATTTCAGTGAGGTGAATTTCAATTTCTCTTTAAGAGAAGCTAAATGATGAGGGTTCTTCCACAAACTGATATTTTTTAAACAATATTCTTCGAATGGTATTCTAGAAAATGCAATTTAAATAATGCATTTAATTTATAAGTGTACATGGTATTCAGGATATTCAATTTTACTAAAATTCAATGTTACTGTTCGAAGATTCAAATTTAAAAAATATGAGTTTGTACAAGAAGCATCATCATTTAGATTCTCTTCAAGAGAAAATGAAATTCAACTCATTGAAATGTCGACAGCTTTCTGAATTTTAATGGGATTCAACTGTAATTTTTTTAAGTTGCTCTATATTTCTGTCTTTGAAGTTATGAAAGAAAAATTCCGTTGCGTCTCGGACATTAAACCATAACCATTGATAAAAGTTTCATCTCGATATCAGCTTTCTGTGAAACAGGATGGGTGAAACTCCTTTTTCTCCTTCATTCCTTTCTGATGGTTCCCCTAATTGCCCTCGTGACAGAATCTTCACTGTAATATGTATATGATACTCTATTGAATGTCACACGATTCTCCAGAACTGATTTTGAAGAATAGTTTTCGTATTTAATTGTAAATTTCTCGCATTTTACAGAATGTTCCTTAACTTTTGTATGACAGTGTATATTAAGATTACGCAAAACCCTGTTGCATCTGAAAAAACTAATGACAAAAATAATAGAAGTGAAAATTGGATTTTTTAAAAAAGGAATGT
Source organism: Araneus ventricosus (assembly GCA_013235015.1). NCBI lineage: Eukaryota > Metazoa > Arthropoda > Arachnida > Araneae > Araneidae > Araneus > Araneus ventricosus. The sequence goes on from BGPR01000099.1 coordinate 465,560, forward strand.
GGAATGAAAGTGAATCCTGCCTATTTGATTTTTTCAAGGGGCACTTGCAAGCTGGGATTCAAACTAGAATTTTTTTTCTATGAGGCGCCTGATTTTCGTCCAAAATTTGACTCCTCGTGACTCGAAAATTCCAAGAAATAGAAGTTTCAGGAAATAGAATTATTAGCACATAAATAAGAATTCCAAATATAACAAAAACTGAGATAAAACTAGTTCGCATTGGAGAAGAGTATGTCAACATAAATTCCAATAAATTTCAGAGAAATAAAATCACCACTCGGTAATTTATACGAATAATACAATATGGCCATTAAAGAACTAAGCTTACCTTATCCCCCACCCACAGATTGCAGACGTCCACAATTCTAGAATCAGCGTCTACAAATTTGGCTCTCTGCGGTCAGGCATAAGACATGTCTATTTCTTTAATTGTTATATTGTATATTTGTACAAATCATTATGTTAGGATTCTGTTTTTCTGTCTTCATATTGAATTCGGTGTTATGTACTCCTACTCTACTGGAATACGAACTAGTTTTATCTTTGATTTATTAAACATGACATTCGCATTTATGTACTACATATTCTACTTCCAGAACCTTTTATTACTCTGGACTTTCGGGTCACGAGGTGTTAAATTTTAGTCGAAAGTCAGGCTCTTCACAGAAAAAAATCCCTGGTTTGAATTAAAGCTTGAAGATGACCCTTGACGAAGTCTCCAGGCCAGGTTCACTTTATTCCAATTTTCTCTTTAAGAAATTTCCGATTTTTACTTCTATTAATATATAAATAGTGTAATTGTTATTGGATTTTAACCGGCGAATAATATGCTATACGGAGTATGATAACCTCAGCAGAGCTCGTAGATGAGTCATCCAGTTCAAAGGGGAAAGAAATGTCTGTAGATGGAAATGTTTATTTCCTTATATCTCTCTTAAGATAGAGGATGGAAAGACAATTCAAATTAGTGGAATTATAGCCTCATTATAACGAATAACTTTTTTATTGAAATATTTTTCGATAGCTGCAATTGATAAGAACTTAGAGGCTAAAATGTGATTTTCAAACCCTACTTCGACTTAAGTCACTAAATTCGATTGCTTTTTAATCTAAGCTTGTGACACCTTGTTGGAAACCTGTAGTAGTTTTATTATCTTCAGTCTCCCACATTTTCACCCCGCCATCATTATGCTATTCGCAGGTTCATTGGTTATTTCTTATTACCAGTAATTAATGTGATATGTCAGAAGTTTAAATACTCTGGTGTTTCTACTTCTATAAAAGGCAAAAACAAAAACCTAACGGTCTATTATGTCACCACAAAAAATACCTAATAAATTAATGTGTGATGCTACTTTTATCAGCCATATTGAAATGATTAAAATGCGTTACTAAACCATTAGCTCTGTCTACGAGAAGAAAAACAATATATTGAATTAATATAACAATTGAAATGTACATTACCGTATCATTTTCTAAAAAAATTGAAAACTACATCACTTTTTAAAGCTTTAAGTAGTGACTAAACATAAGCTCCTCCTTTTCATGTGGAAAGCAAAAATGAAATTAATATATATAGTAAAAAATCAAGAAAATAGTTAAGGTTTGGTAATTTGTATGTCATTTGCATTTTCTTACAACTTGGTGAGATTTCCTAAATCAAACAGCCAATGCCGGTTGTAATAATGAAGGAAAAGTTGTTTTCTGGAACAACAATTTTTCTAAAATCAATTTAACTGTAATTGAAGATAATTTCAACCTTTCCTTCTTAGCACATAGGAACGTTCTTTACTGCATCTGAGTTAGTTGATTTGTTAATTAAAATTCCATGAAAGATAGCAACATCCGATTGAACCAAGAGATAATTTCAATTGTTTAGATTTACCTCTTAGATGTTAATGTTTTTGCATCAAGGACAATCTCAAGACATATCTGTTCAGTGTTTCAGAGTTCAATGAAACGTGCTGGCAGAAGAATTCGTCACTTTGATGTATTCACTGAGGGAATATAGAAGGAAATCGGATAACTAACGATGAAGCTAGGGAAAGAGTTTGTTTATTTAACCCTTTCGACCCGACTTTTTCAATGATAAATATTTAACTAATTATGAATTATTAACTAATTATTAATTGTGAATTTCAAAAATGGGATTTATTTATCCAATAGGGAATGAAGTGTAATTGCAGGGGCGTATATGCCAATTACGGTCGAAAGGGCTAATTCTCCATTTTTCGCTCTGCAAGGGATTTTTTTCATTGTTTCTGGTCACTCGCTTTGCCACAATAGGTTCGTAGATGAAAATCATTAATACTTAAATTATTTATTTGTCGATTGTTGAGTAGATGTTTCAGAAACTCAAATTCCCGATCAGATAGTCTTTTAAAGAATAAAAAATTCGGCCTCATTATAATAAAATTAAATTATTAATTTTATTAAAATGAATTTTTTAACCTTAGAGAACGCGCCTCTTTAGCGAACGCTAAGACGCGCGGGGGTCATTGAACTACCCTAAACTGAAATTCAACCCTGCTCAGTTAAAAGCATTATATTTTAACCCTCTCATACCGAGCGAGGCGGTCCGGGGCGGTCTAGAAATGTCCCTTAATAGCGGCGA
>BGPR01000099.1:468183-530349 GCA_013235015.1 Araneus ventricosus
TCTTCATTGAAGGATTTAAATTGCCATTATATATATATATATATATATATATATATATATGTTTTTAGACAAACTACATGTGACATCTTTTTTTATCTTTCGTAACATTAAAAATAAGTTTATGCTTTTCCTAACGAACACAAATTTTTATTTTTATTTTTTTTTGTAAAAAAAGATTGCGAAAATAATGAACATTCTGTAACCCGATAATCTATTTCTGATGCGACACTCTGCTGGGAGCAATTACAGAAGCTGTCCTTCCATGAAATTAATTACATTCGTCCCAAAGTCATTATGAAGATTAATTTTCTGATTTGCAACTAGATTTAAATCCATCGTATTTTCAATTCCAATGGAAACAATGCAAGAAAAACTAAAGAATAAAATAATAATTGGAAAGCTATTATTCCTATGAAATTAATTTAAGTATAATCACTTCTGTCTTGGGAACATATTCTGTTTGGGACATTCTAAAACGTCTTCAAGGTTTCTAGATAAGTTAGATTGTTAATTAAAACTTCGAGAAAGATAACAATATCCGTCTCACTGAGGACATAATTTCAATTTCTTACAATTTCCACTTCTGGAGCTGATTTCTCCGCATCCATGAGCAATAACTTTTCCAGACGTGTCCCTTAAGAGTTTCATTAAATGTCTAGTGAAATATTTCTGTATTTTGTTGGAGAAATCAGCTGGTGGTGGTTGGAAGAGAACGACCCAGATGGCTTTGGAAAGATCGGGGCAGCATTGTTAATACTTTACTCTCGGCAGTGATTTTTTTCGACATCATTTTTTCATTGTTGGTATTAGTATCTCAATGTAGCTTTGAATGTTACATTGACGTTAAATTAAAGGATAAATTGAGCATAACTATCAAAACTAGTAGGCGAAACTGTGGGAAGAATACTTTCATTATGGGAGAAATACTTTCTGAGGTATGATTTTTTTATAACACCACGTAATTTTGAAATAACCCCCGAAATTATGCATGATGAATTGAAAGTTGGATAATACAAATATATTGAAAACATGCCGTGTATTTCTAATTGGACTAATAAAACTCAGAGTCAGTTTTAGCTTGATCTAACCGTCAGAATAATTTGTTAAGGGACTATTGGTTCACAAGTAAAAAATATAGTGTAATTCTGAACGTTCTTTATTCGGGAGAATGTAGAGTAAACAGAAGATAAAAATAAATAACAAAAGCATTATTGGACTACATTTTCACACTTTATTTGGTTAATTCATTTTAAATCGCTCTTAAATATAACCACAGTTTCAGCAAGATACATTTTCATCATACTTCCCATGCGGTTATAAAAAGATACATTTATTTAAGCAGTGCAACATGTCCAACATATTCCATACTGAAATGAACAGCTATTGTGGCATGATATATTTAATATCATGCCACAATGGCTATTCATTTCAATCTATGACAAGCTATGCCTTGTGAGACAGTCAATTCCGGAAAGAATGGTATTTACTTCAGTAGTAACTGGGGTCAGCAAAATATGCATTTTGCTGAACTGGTCATCTGCATATCTTTCAGGGCTTTTTTTTAAAATTTGAAATTCAAATCTCTAGATGTATTTCTACCTGCTGTTGTGGATTGTCATTTTAAATTCTTAGCTTAATTTTATGCAGAAATAGCAGAGTACCCGGCGTTGCCTTGTCTTTTTCAGGTCAAAATAGTTTGTAAGTCCGGAAACTGAATTATTATTTATAAATAACAAAATGTCTATTAATATTATTTTATTGCGAGAATAATTTTTTATGAAAAGATCCATAAATTAATAGTAAAAAAAATTCTTTCATCTATCTTGTATCATAGTACACAATATTACAAATATTTCTTACATTATTAACCAATTCTGGTGTTTTTCTCATTATTTTAGGAACCCTGAGCATAAAATTGCCATGCTAATTGCTCCATTTGCTCAATGTATTTCGATGACCCACCTCCACCCAACCCAGGAGAGTGCGAGATAGGGCCCATTTCCCCAATACAGTGATTTTCGTTGGTGTTGTTGAACAATGTTGGAGTAATTTTTTTAAAAAATATTTTAAAAATTAAAGTGTCTAAATCAACTAATGAAACAAGTTTCGCCAAAATTGCTCCAGACGTTCAAATTAAACATTTCCCCATATCTTATCGGTAGTTATCATCCTAAAGGATTGATTGAAAAAGATTTAACCAATTGAGATTTTTAGTTCGTCATGTTGAAACCTGCGAGTAATGATTCATTTCGATCAATCCATTTTTTTTACATTTATTTAAGAGACATTGCTACAGTCTACCCCGAAGGACAACCTTAAGGGCTTACTTACTTAGGGCTTACTTACCCTCAATAGTGCTTTATGTAAGTTGGAAAGGAATATGCGAACCAAAGTTTCAACAAAATCGCTCCAACAGTATCGAGTTTCGTGTCAATCGTCTTGTGTCTTTGCTCCATTCTACTTGAAGTATTGAGTAAGTATTTGTACTAAAGTGCATTTATTTGGCTTGTAAGAAACATATGTATAATGTTTCATCAAATTGCCCAAGAAGTATCAAACTTTATGTGAATCGTAAATTTGTTGATGTATTTAAACGACGTTTTCCTACCCTAACCTCATAGATTTTATTAGCATTTATTTAGCCCAATAATATTTTTAGTTGGCTAATTAGAAGTATATGTACTAATATTCATCAAACTCTCATTAGCCATATCCAACAGTATGTCATTCTGACCAATGGTTTACATGTATTTTGAAATTTTTTTTCCAATTTAATCTGATCAAATGGATTAGCGTTTGTTTACCCTTGCAGTACTTTTAGTCAGCCTGAGAGGAACATATGCACCCTGTGTCATCCAAATTTCCCTACCTCTAAGAAATTTCCTGTCAATTGGCCCTTCTGGTAGAGGTATTTCAATGACTTAACTCCACCCTTCTCTAAAGTAATTGGGATAGAATTTATTTACCCATAGAGAATTTTAATCAGGCTCTGAGAAACATATGTACAAAATATCATCAAAATAGTCATGGCCATTTATTAACACAAAAACTACTTTTAGTCAGCCTAACAAGAATATATGAACTCACAGTCAACAAAATTGCTGCAGTTATATCAAGTTTAATGCCAATCGACCAATTTATGAATTGTATTAAATTGACTTTGCCCAAAGCCCTCATGGATTGGATTACTGTTTATTTACACCTATAGTATATAGAAAATTCCATAGGTACTAAGAGCAAAAGGGAAGTTTAAACATTTGGATGATAACATGTGAATAAACTCTGTTGCTATCAAAACTATTGAAAAAAGGCAATCCAAGTATGTAGAGTTTTCAATAATAAAATTAGTTGCTTGAATGTGGACGAGCTTAGCCAGGTTAAATCAATTTTGCTGTACAAACCATCCCCGTTACTAAAGTTGTTGAAAAAACAGACAGGGTAAATAACCCTAAAATGAAAGAATTTAGAATGAAAAATCGTACACTAACACTGAAAAGATAACATCATAATATGGAAAGTACTAAAATTAAATCTATGAAACACAAGAATATATTGCACTAAAATCAATAAATACATCATTCAATAAAATATCCAAACTTATTCGCTAGGAATTATAGGATCAGTGCTTTTACCATCTTTTACTTGCGTTCCACAATTTAATATAAACCGCCACTTATCTTGACTTCACAGATTGCCAAAACTAGATTTCTAACTATGATTCAACATAAATTATCCAAATAATCTAATTTATTTTGATATTAAAGAATTAGTATGATACCAATATTAAAATTCACAAAACTTGTTAAATTTTGTAATACAATTAATAATCTTAATTTTATAAAATAAAGTATTTGAATATTAATAATCCAATCTTGTTTCAAGAAGTATTTCAATTTATAAATTGGCGGCGCCATCTATGTAGTAATTCAGAAACTTATAAATCAATAATGAGTTTGAAGGAAATTACACAATGTAAATAATATAAGAAAAAACACATACCTTTAAGCCGAGATAAATATTCTATTCAATACCAAAATGATTGTTTTATTCTAAATGACCTAAATATTTCTTAACTATATAAACTCTTAATTTTTTTTTTGCTATTCAATATACCAATGCAAAATTATAAAAAAAATTTATGTTCTTTCTTCAGTTATGATTTTCTGTTACCAATTTATTCTTTCTAATTATATAATTTTTTACTAACTTCTTGAAGACTGAAATTCTAAGATTACTATCCCAAAATGAAATTTATTAATTTGAAAATTAAATGCTGTTCTTTTATCAAAGATATCTGTTACTATTTTTCTATCTATAATTTTTATATCTAAATCTAGAAATTCTATAGCTAATTCATTGTCATTAGTTTTTATTAGTTTTAAATAGTCTGGATAGAAGTTAATTTGTGGTTTTACGTCTATTTCTTTATTAAATAATATCAAATCATCTATATAACAAAATAATATATTAGAGCTATTATTAATTAAATCTTTCTCATAGTAGTGTAGGTATATATTTGATAAACTATTGCTAGCTGGACCTCCTTGATGTAATCTTTTAATTTGATGGTAATTCTTGTTATCAAAAATGATATAATTTTCTCTTAGTACAAAATTAATTATTGTTTTGTATTTATTAATGCTAATATCTTTTTAAAGACCAAAATCTTTATGTATATTTACTACGGTATTAATCAAATCTTCAATATCTGTACTGTGACGTCGTGAGATCTCGGATAGCGTGAATCAACAGCTAGACTAGTATCAACTCTAATAATTTTTATTTTAAAGCTACTCGAAGTATCTTGGTTATTATGGATTACAAAATAAACAATAATTTATGTACAGAATATTATATACGTGAGTAAAATTACAGGATGGTGTATGAGACAGCCTCTGCATGTAGAAATGACAGTCACTCAGAGCAACGGCTCTACTTAAAATATATTGAAAGTTCAATAAGTCCTCATGAACATCCGCTCATCTCGAAATAAAACTCGAACAGTTCAGATACGAGAGCTATTCTCTCCTGTAAAAGTTAAATAGAAGCGTACACCCTCTTAACTCTGCTTCTCTCAGTTACACAACTGGCCGCATGGGATCCAGTTACTTCTAAAACCGATCCGAATATCCAGCACTCGAATAAGGATGCTATGATCGGAATCCGACCAAGAGATGATCGCCGATCAAAATCAACTTCCTTCTTTTCTTTCCCTCCGCAGCTTAAATCCTCCTTTTCCCAGGAATAAGGTCCGCCCAACACGTGAGGGTTTCCTCCCAATTCGTGAGGGTTGGCTGACAATTCGGTGATGTCCACCAATGAGGTCTTCCTTCCATCAGGCGAATGATTTATGTCCAGTGACAGTCTTGGTTATTAGCGGTCTGGTCTATGGATAGTCTCCTCTCAGTTCAACTGAGAATGGACATCCATCACTCCTTCTTAATTGGGAGTTCCGAAAAGGTTTTGTGTGCCAAGTGTCACTAGTTATGGAGTGAAAAACAGCTCTTTGTGCGAATACTCCTTAGTGGAGTTTTCCGACAGTCCAGGTGGCTACTTTGGCGAGGCCGATTTTAGCAGCTGTTCTGGAATCTTCACAATACTAAAATAAATCCTGGAAGTCAAATGTTTGTACACTAGATATGACTACATCTTTTATTACAATCACAGGAAAGACCTTTCCTTTATTCAGAAAATTTTTGTCCTGCTTTAGAGCTACAATGGCGTGTGGCTTCTGAGGAGAATCGCCATTTTGGTTCTTTTACAATTTTATTCCATTTTGCTTTCATTGTAAATGTATTTTTCGTTCTATTTTGCTTTTTTATGTTTTATTTTAAGGTTTTATTAATGCATATTTTTATAATTTTTTAACTTATTTTTCGAAGTTCTAATTTTATAATAGGAATATCTTTAAACCATACATGCACATTCTGTAAAAATTTAAACTATAATGTAAAATTGTGTTTCCCCCCATATGTTCCATAAGCTGTTTGTATAAATAGTAGAGTAAATTGAGCTATAGCAGTTAAATTCATTTCGATTCTGATAAATTATAAAATTGGTAAAATTAATAATGCTTATAATATTAAATCGAAAATTAGATATGGGTTAATTTTAGAGGTTTTGAAAATATAAAAATAATCCTTAGAATATAGACAAATTTTGTTTTCAATTCCCTCTTTTAGACCAACTCACTTTGTTATTTATCTTGTTTAAAAGGAACTTGGAAATTTGGAGAACAATTTACTTTATTATATAATTGATTAATATCTCGAAAATGGATTTCTTTTAATGGGAAGAAATATTTCCTAGAAGAAAAAGAAAAATATTTCTATAAAGGCATTCTTCCAGAAATAAAGGATGTTTTAGATTTTTTAATTTTAAATATTAATGAAACGTAATGATTTAATTAAAAATTATTAATTTAATCTTTGAAGACTAATTTTCCTATTTAAAAGCAACGATAGTGGAAATCTTCGTTTTCAACGCTTTAATTAGTACTCTAACAGTATATACGAATTTGTAAGGAAAAATTTGTTAATGAGGTAATTTTAATTTTAAAAAATCGAGATGTTAAAAAGTGAGTAAAGAAACCATTTCTTCTAAAAAAGTCATTGTTTATAGGATTTAAATTTCATTATCCCTTTATTTCAGATTAATGAGATCCGACATGAAGTAATTAAGCGTTCTTTGATCACTAATTAGCAGGGTTCTGAAATTAAAAGAGCGAAAATGAAAAATTATTAGATGATTGCAAATGAGCTTAAAGAATCCACTATGTTCCACACCTAAGAATACCTTTTGCAGTATTTCGGTATTAAAAGAAAAAAAGATATTTATAAGATTAATACGCTCCTTTTTAAAACAAAATGCTTTTAAAAAATACTGCGCCGCCAGTCTTTACAACGCTCGTTCCTTTTAACGGAAGAATATTTAGCACATGTTCATTGATGGGCACATTTGATTTCGCATTTTCAATAATGCATTTCACCTGCTTTAGATAATGATGTTTATCATTTCATATCTTTAAATTTATTTTTGAAAAATAATTTTCAGCCAACTGCTATAATCCAAACATATTATTATTTTTAATATTAATATTTTTTGTTTATTGAAGAATAGTTTTTGAACAAGGTTTTTTTTTTATTTTTAATTAATTTCTGTTAAATTGCATTGAAAAGTCTTTAATTTTGAAATGCTAAGAAACATTTTAAAACATGTATAAAAAGGGATTCATGAAAAACTTATTCTATTTTTCAATTCATTTCGATTTTTTCAAAGGTCTGTTTTCAACATTTATATGCAGTAACATCTCTATAAATTCTTCAAAACCTTTAATCTCTTGAAATAATCTAAAAGGACATCATTCAAAATAAATAAACTGCATTCACTGATTTGAATCGCAATGTGTAAAAAGCGCCTTCATGCAAAGTACGGCATACATATTTCATGGCAAAATTTCAACTCGAGTAAAAACATTCTAACATCTTTCTTTAATTGTACATTTTTGCAGGTTATTTTTATATCAGCAAAACTAAAAATTCCAAATAAATATATTCTTGAGTTGTGATTAACCCTTTCGCTCTCAACGCAAGATATATCAGGCATCCACATGATAACACGCGGAGACGAACGCCGTATATATCCGGCATTCGCATGATAACCCCCGGAGACAAACGCCGGATATATCCGGCACCCACATAATAGCCCCTCGAGACGAACACCGGCTATATCCGGCATGCACAATGTCACCCACAAAGACGAGATGGCTAAAGCCGGCAACATTCGAGACTTAGGTTTTGGATTGCAGTGCTCTTTGTCCAAGCTCAATGTGTGCGCTTTTGGCACTGAGTCCAGTTCAGTGGCGGCGCTACAGCGGACCGAACCGCCGTAGCGAAAGGGTTAAAAACACAACTACCTATAATTTATGTCAAAATTTCCCGTGTTTTATAAACGATATGTACCAAATTATTGTAATTCATCAGCAATTTTCAAACTCATTGTAAAAAGATAGTTTGAAGTCTTAGATTTTTCTTAAGCATTCTAAAAATACTTATTTCTTAAGCATACAAAGAATATTTATTAAGCATTATACCTTTAAAGAAATGACATTCGAAATGAGGACAGCGATAATACATGGAAAGACATAGATTTCTGTGAAAGGAGTTTGATACATTTATCCATTTTCATTAAAACGTACCCTGGCACTGATAACAATTTTTAAATAGAATAAGAAAGCAGATATTTTCTATATTGATGAAATATAACAATAAATTAAATTTATAAATTACTTTAGAGACAATTCAGATGCCGTCTGCATCTTGTTCCGTAAATGTTTTGTCGACCCAAAATCAATGTAAACAAATACTTCTAGCTGTCAAATTTTTGAAAGGATTTTTTTTCCAGCGATTGTTAAAACGGCTTTCATTTTAAAAAAATTCGTAATATTTTTTTTTCTTATAAACTACCAAAATATAAGAATTATTATCTTTATGTATATGTGCCTATCTATTCAAATATATTTTTATCAAAATTATTTTCATTTTTAGATATTATACGGATATTTTTCTGTAACCAAAACTGGTATTTATTTTAAATTTACTGGAAATCCAACCAAGCCCTTATATTTCTTTCTTTGAAAAATAACTCCCACACTATAGTGACATCTTCAAAGGCAAGAAATTGGTTTGAAGAAACCGGGAGCCAGAGCACTCAGATAAAAAAAATAATACCACACCTTTTTAGAATTTAGAAAAGAAATTGTTGACTGGAGACGACTACTTTTGAACAAACCATGCGATAGAGATCGAGAAAAGAAGTTTCAAAAGAAACACTGAGACAATATTTATACAATCAACCTAAGGCTAGAAAATATATGGCAGAATCTATAGAGCCACGCAAGGCATGGAAGAGGAAAGAATGTTTCTTCCGAGAAGTATTCACGGTTGGAGAAGACATTTTGTGGCTCAAAGATGACAACAGATTTTGAAAATGTAAAACCATCTTCTTATGAATGTCACGTTTTGATCTAGAGAGCGATATTTTCAATGTAACAGAAGTGTTTATATTGGTGTCATAGCTCGCATTTGGTGTTCAATTTCAGTTGAAATTGAGCACCAATTGTATAATAAGAATATATAAAAGAATAACAAATATATAAAATAATAGCAAATATATAAAATAATGACAAATATATAAAATAATAACAAATATATAAAATGAAATGTATTTTTTTCTAATAAAATTCACAGTGTACGTTTTACTTTTGTAATAAGGAAAATTTTATCAAGCTGGAAACTAAATGGATATCTATTTCTAAAACATATTATTTTTCTATCTTTAGATAAGATTATTCAGTGAGAAGAAAGTTATTCCGAATGGGCCCCATTAAACTAGTCTGTACTCACTTTATTTGGACACATAAGACTATCAGATCGTTTCAACTGGATGGAATTCGACATAGCGCTATATCCTGAAACAATCATGAGGATCATTAAGGATTCATCTCATAACTTTCACAGTGGTTAGAAGGCGAATAGGACGTTTAAGTTAGCTGTAATTATATTAAAATAATTTCCATGACAAACATTTAATTTTTAAAAAATGATGTTATTTGACAAGCAGAAAAGTTTAATTCTTATTTGGAATCCACATATCTTGAATATACAGAATCAGTTGCTGTTTTTTTTTTCAGTTTCAGTTATTCAGTTATTTTCATATTATATTATATTTTCAGTTTTTTGCAGACCAGTGTAATTTGCATGTTATTTAATCACTCTGTTTATAGTTTTGCAGCCTCTCCAATGTTTTCACCACATGTGTGACACCTAGAATTGTTACTAATGAGAGGATTCTTCAATGTACTGCATGACGGATGGTAAAATGTAAGAAAGATCTTGACTTAAATTAACTTGAAAAATGGAAACCACTTTCCTAAATTAAATCCAGAGCTCCATTTAAAAGCTGCTTAAAATGAACTATGATATTAAAACTCTATAAATACTAAATAATAAATATACTAACTATTAAACTATGATTTAACTGGTTAGAAAAAATGATTTGGGTCTAAATGAAGCAATTCTCTTAAACAGCAAAAAATAGCTGTAAAGTTTATATTTTGCAAAAGAAAGAACTACATTAATAACTCATCAAATACCAAATTAAAAACTTTCTTACTCAAACGAGAAAGTTTTTATCAATCAATCAGCATAAAGAAAATGCATTGCTTCGGAAATGAAAATATTCGAAACTGCATTAAAAGCAAGAAACATTCTTAAACTGCACTAATAAGCGAACTCATTAAGCAAAATATGCAGAAATAATTGGAAAGTGTTGCTCTACAAAACGCATCGGACGAAAATTTTGTTTTGCAATACATTAGGGTTTTAGCGAAAAGTTCCTGTTTCCATTAAACTAAATGAGGCCATTAGGACTCGTATTCTAACCAGAGCAAAATCATTAAGACAGCTACATTCCAAGTACTTTTTGAGGAAAAAAATTATAAAACATTTATGCAATATGTCATAAGAAATGAGTGTTTTAGAAGTAATATAATTAAATTATTTTCAGCTATTTGGAAGCACGTTTCACTGTCAGGTAAAAGCCTAAACTTACCTCAAGAAAATCAATACACTGGATATATTAACTTAAAGTGGCCAGAATTCTAAATTTAAGCTGGGGATACTCTAAAAATGAGGGTAATGAGTGAGCATAAAGCATCGTGCAGGGTTAAAAAAATTCATTATTCTATACATCATGTCACTTTATTGTTGATATTATTAATAATAAGAAGTTATACATAACAGAAATTTGTAACTTTCATAGAGATTGCTGTAGAATGTGACGTTGTGAATGAATTAATTTTTTGTTTAAATCTTCTGTTTTTTATTTATAATTTTTACATTTTAATTTATAAATCTATTATTATACATATTGCAGGGCATCTTGTGCTAATGAGGATAGTTCGGGGACTTTTCATTCGAATTTGGGAGATAAAATTTCAGATCAGGTCAGCTGGTCACTGTTCAAAATTGCAAAGCCAACGTGTTGTTTCAAAACGGGACGTTAATATGTCTAAACTAAAACCAAAGTGCTTAGAAATCGATTTGTCTCGCATATAGCTGTTTCATTTGTTTCTCTGATAACTATAAACTGCGCAATTATCTTAGGGTAGGACGGGACTAGTTGGCCCGTTTCTTCTTCTAAGAATTTTGAAAAAAGGGAATTTAATATTATTGATAACTTTTTAAGCTGATACTATCAATGTACCCTCAGAAAGAATTCGCTAGAGTAAAATTTGTATATATTAACTATCGGTATTTTTTTAAAACCTCAAACTGACACCAATTCACTTGGGCCAACCTGCCCCGACTACGGGTAAGTTGACCCACTACTAGTATGAAGCGACTATCACAAACCTTTCTTATATATTATTATATTCTATCAATTTAAATAACACAGTTGTGTTGTTATCACATTTTGTGTATTATATACAAATTTGATGCTTTTTTACTCAATAGAAACTGAGATACAGCTTTTATGGTCTTCGACAAATGGTATTGTATAGCAGTGCCTCCTATTGTGTAATTATAATCAAAATTCAATCCACATCATCTTTCATAACAAATATCTTGCATGCTAAATATAATGCAATTCCATCCACATATCCAAAGACATTTCTATAGCACACGTCCTGAAAGCTCTATGTTGGAGCTTCGAGCAAACACGCCCCTTGCGAAATGGATCAACTAACACCATATCGACATTTTTGTTTCTCATGAGTGTAGGAATTTATTCTGAAAGCATTTCGATAAACAAATAAGCCTTAAAGTAACAATGAAGAATTATTTTTCTGAATATTATTTGTGAAAATGGAAATTGTAATCTACAAGCAAATAGAAAAACGATTATTTATAAGTGAGGAAATTATTCAACTTAATGAAAATTAGAAAATGCTAGCTGATTCTTTAATGGACGCTGCTTCTTCAATGACGTTGATGTGGAAGAAGGAAGGCGTAACAATACACACTTATCTGAACTGACCGCGTTAAATACCGGAATTATTTAAAGATATCGCGACTGGGCCACCTACTTGCCCCGGTCTACCTTATATGATATGTGTATTAGGGTGGAGAGAAATTTAAAAAAAAAACGGGTTCGGCGGGGTTTTCGAAAGTTGTGTATTCGTAAAACATATTTCCTGTAAAAATTTAAGAATTTTAAAATAACATTTTGTCCGCCCGGAAGGAGATTGAATCTTTTCAAAAAAGAAAATTTAACATGTTTTTGGAAGAAGTATGAAATTGATTTTTTTAAACAAATATTTAGCGGGATGCGCAAAATAAAGTATATTGGTATATCATATTTACCCAAAAAATTTCATGATTTTCGAATAAAATTTATATCGCCCACAAGACGGTTGAAACTTCCAAAAAATTCGAAAATTTAATGCATGCATCTAAATGCAAAATTATACGTTTTCAAATGATAAAAGTACTCTGATTTTCTCTGTAAAATTACCCTCTTGAGAAACTTGCGTTCGAAGTTTTCATGTTGTTTCCCCACGCGCCTCTCCTTGACCTTGAAATACGCGTGTTTTCGTTTTCATACATTCCCTAACCTCCCGTCCCAGTCCCACCCAACCACCCATCCCTATTAGCTCATGATATTCTACAATATTTCCATGATGTTACTACGATATTCTGAACGCCGCACAACATCGCAAAATATATCGTATGAATATTGTAGGGCATCTTGTGATAATAGGGATTCCTTTAAAATGGAAAATTCCACCGCACGTTGTGGTGACAGTTGAGACACCACATCATGTATCTATTTCCAGTAATACGTAATACGTAATTGCATGCCATAGCACGTGCGGTCGTGCAGCTGTAGATAAAAAAAAAACGCGAAAATTGAGACAAAGCATTTTTTACGCAATTACGTTACTGGAATGATTGATTTTTCTAATTACTATTGGCGATGAGGTGAGTGACTGATTGTGATCATTCTCGATGTATTGCATGCAAATAAACTTTTAAATATTGATCTGAAATATTATGGCGGGTTCTCAAACAACGGTTCGATGTAAACCAACAACAAGGCAGATTACGAAATTCCGATTTTCGGAGATCCTTCAGATGTTCCAGTTAATTCTTTGGCGACAAATTCTAATATATTAAAATTTTTCCTCTTTCATCGTTATGAACTTACAATTACGAAAACACCATCTCATGTCGAGGTTTGAAATATTGTTGCTGAACGTATAAAAACAATTTGAAATATGTCATCTCTGCAAATAATATGTCACAAAACTATTATAAAAAGAATTCTAAAATTGTACGACAGATGTATGACTATTCTGAAATTCATCAAAAGGGACGAAATTAATAGAAACTTTCAAAACAAAGTGCAAAACTTTCGGGACGAAATGCAACAAAAATTATTCGACATTTGCCGTTGCAAGTGCCATGACTTTGATATTTGTAGATGTGAAAAGGTCGATAAAGTTCCGAAGTCTGAGAGAGTGTTTCTAAATGGCCAAAGGTCAAGCAGAATCATGAAGATTGGAAGCTTAGATGTAAAAGAGACAAGACATCTAAGAAAAAGGGAACAGATATGCATCGATCTCGGGAATCATCGGGAATCACGTTCCCGCAATTGCCCAGACGAAGTAGGCAAGACATTTGATCTTTTATCAAATGAAAATCATCAAACTCCTAAGCCTGCAAGATGTCTGAACTCTCAAAGTGAAGAGAGAAATGATTCAAGCACAGAAACTGAATGTTGCGACTTCCAAATCTGCTGTATGTCAAAACCTTATTCTTTATCCATAGGTAGCAGTAGAATGTGATCGGTACGGAGTGTCAGATAGAGCGGCTGCCGCTGTAGTGAGCGTTGCTTTGCAAGATTCAGGACAACTGAAGAATGATGACTTAACTTCAGTAGTGGACCGAAGCAAAATTCGTAGAGAAAGGGAAAAAGTCCGAAATGAGTTGAAATGCGATAGCTTAACTCAAATAAATCAGAATCGAGTATACGGATTATATTTTGACGGAAGAGAAAGGATAAAACTGCGGTTAAAATTGTAAAGGGTGAAAAATATTGCCGAAATATTATCAAAGAAGAACATGTAACTATTATGCAGGAGCCAAAATCAAAATACATCGGCCACATAAGGGTTTTAAATGGAGAAGCTATCAATATTGCAAAAGGAATTACAGAATTTTTAAAGCAAAATGAAAAGGGACTGTCTAACGATAGAATCTACAAAAACCAATTAGTTTCTTGAAGAAAACACTAACACAGTTATCTCTAGAATCCTGGCAGAGAGAATGGGAAGAACGAACAAATAGCCGCCGCACTTTCTACACGTCTTACCAAAGGTTTCAATTATCTCTAGGCAATGGTTCAGGAACAAAATTCTATTCGTAAATGGGCATGACTCATTTCTTAGCTACTTCAAAAGATTTGGATTGGCTGTTTCGGACAACTGTGCATGTGGTGACGTAGGCACTCCATTCCACTATACCACCGCCTGTCCTCTTACCCTTTCCTTCCATTTCAAAACTCCTTCAGCAATTCATAAACTTTCCTGGCTCCGAAATCTTGTCTCAAATCCACGCGCAAGAAGAAGACTGAAGATCCTTATGGATTTCAAACAGACAAATTAACAGCTTCTTAGATGCTGAAACCTGATTTTGCCTACCCTAATATAAACTCCTCACCCTAATATAAACTCTAAAAGAACATTGAACATCTATAGTTGACGTTTCTTTTGTTCTTGCTCCCGTTTGTCATAAATTTTTTACCCAGGATTCTGTACAAGAGCTTTTTTTTGGAATTCTTCTGCCAATCTTTGCTATTCTTAACTTATCTCCTGTACATTCAAATATGTTTAAGCATTGTACTGTTATCTCTTCAGAAAGTTTCTTTTAGTAAGCTTGTTTTAATTATCTTCTTAAGAATAAATATTTTTATTTATATCATTTGTTGTTTGAAATGTTATTCCGTGAACTCTGTTAGCCTGATTGTAGAAGGGTGTGTGTTTCAGTACTTTACCCCCTGTTTAGTTATGTCTGTTATCTTTTTATTAATTTCTTTTTCTTATTGATCGTTGATACTTGATATTCAATTTTAACATGTCACCCTTTTCTAGAGAACATATTTAACCAGTGCGTGTTGCTTTTGTATTTGCATATATTTGTATATTTGTATACTTGGATTATTTTCTTTCTTCTGTTTTCCTACCTTTGTTAGTTAGTTTTTGTCTTTTTATATATTTGGATATTTGAATTCTTTTTTCCTCTTCTGGTACCTTTGCTAGTTAACACATCGTATGTAAGATTTATACTGATAGATTTACCGCACCTCCCTTCTTGTGTTCCAATATTATGAAAGCACTGAAACTTAGACCTCGGAAAATCATCCAGCCTTCTGATCCTCGTTATTACGCAGAACTTCAAAAACTTCTAAATGAAGTAGGAAGTGATTTCAGTCATGTACAGAGTAGTTTTTGACTCCCCATTCTACTAATTCTGATTTATCCGAGTTTGAGGATGGAGAAGATCATCAAGAAACTCAACCTTCTTCATGCAAAAATTATTATTACTGAAAATATCGTTTTAAGTGGTCATTTGATGAAGCAAAACGAACTATTAGAACTCCTGCTCATAATATCATCCGACTTCCAGAACTGGTCCATTGCTATTTTCTGTAGAATATTAGACATGAGTATTGTAAATTTATACATTTTGTTTGGAAGTTATTTTGTACACCCTGTTATGAATAGAAACCGCCGAAAGAGAATTACTTATCCCCAAAATAAGAATAAGAATTGAAAATCAAAAATAATAAATCGATAATTGCGAATGAAAGTGAAGAGAATTGTAGGAAGAGATACTGAGGTCCAAGAGAGATTGATAAACCTGCAAGACTACCACGTTAGAGGAGAGGAAAATATGTAATTCAAGTCCACGAAAGAAGAAATAGAAAAATGTACATTTATACATATATTGAGAAAAGTGTGTATATTTAGAATGCACTAGGAAATTTTGTTATGGATGTGCGCATGAATCTCAACTGGAGTAATTCCGTGTAAAAGCAAGTCAGTTTTAACCAATGTAATTTTTTTACATTTTACATAATAATTATTTTTTACATTATATTATTTTTTCATACATTTATGTAATGGAAAAATAAATACTCTTTGAAAAATAAAAAAATATATATTGTTTTTTAAGTTACATATTTGTTATACTTTGTATTCCGAGAAAAATGTATGTAGCAAAAGAATTTATTTTTCTGCCGATAATATAGTGTGTAAAATATAAATATATATATTTTTTACATTAAAATAAATGTCTACATAATATATAGGCAGAATTCCATACTGTTATTTTTTATTAGAAAATTTTAGTTGGAATTTTAAGAATGCAGTCTTGTAGACTGCACCTTCCCAGTTAAGGGTAAAATATTTCTTCTCCTTGTTCTCATAGTTTTTTTTAAATAACCACCCCATCCCCTTCCCACTCACATCCATTCCAAACTCATCAGGAGCGATCTAAGCTCTAGGAACGGGATGTGACGTGGTGTAGTGTGACTGAATAGCTAAGTTTTAGAATTTTGAAGTGGTGTAAAATTAGTTTTTGTCTAATAATATGCTCAGACGTTATTAAAGAATAAAAATTGAAAATTCTGTTCCTTTTTCAATTTAAAAATCTAGATAAAATTTTGAGAATCTCAATTTTAGTGAACATCTACTATCCAAGAAGTAAATACGTGGCGAATTCGGTAGCTCTAGTTTCGATCGTCTGCTCTGAAGAGCGTCTTTAACGATTCTTGCATCATGTATTGCATCATGTAACTCGCAGGATTTCTAGATACAGTAAAGCACCGTTTAGACGATTCTCATTTATACGTAGTTCAGATTTATGCGTCGTTTTATTGCGGTCTCGATTCATTCGTAATCATTGTAATGACAAAGCGTCTCTATTATTTGGCGGATAAAAGTCTTTTTCCCCCTTTCTAAAATTCAAATATTTTCTGCCTCTATCATTATTTCTCCGTTCCTATTAAGGGGAAAACTTTGATAAGAAAGGAAGGGGGTAACCTGATAAAGTATAAGTTTCCACCTTCTCTTAAACACCAATGTATTCCATTACAAATCTTTGAACTTAATTTATTTGTGGAACAATAGTGAAAAAATATTCAAAGAACTTGATTCACAATATTGTATTACAGTATTGTATCCACAGGCTATCAGCACGTCAAATGAAGATTAAATACGTTTTTAATTAAACGCCTACCTCCATGCAAATAAAAAATATATAATTAATACGATATGCAGTAAAGGTATGATTTTCTCACATGTATAATAAATGTTTAATTTTAAAATACCATTATTTTTTCAATACCATATCGTAAAAGACTAATACTACCTTAAAAAAATTATAAAATTATTACTTTTAAAGGAATTCGCATTTGTAGCCTTAAATTTGTACAAATCAGAGATGTTTATTTAAATTTCGATTATGTGTCTTTTCGTGTATACGTCGTTTTTACATCAGTTCGTTTAAAGACGTAGAAACATTTCTTTACAGTAGAATCCAGCCTATAAACAGCATCCAGTTTTTTAAAAAATTGAGAAGTCCATTGTACCTCCAAGTGAACAGTAAATCTGAAAGAGCAAAATAAAAAGAGAGCGGAGGTCAAAAATGTCGCGAGATGATCTCTATTTTGGAAAAAAAAATCATTATTTTATTACTTCTAAGTGGAGAAAGAAAGTAAAAGAACGTTTTCCCCATCCCCTTCTCATGTCCTTAAAGTGGCTCGTTGGCTTATTCCACCCTGATGAATAACAGCTGTTGGTCAGATGACTTTCCCACACAAAGTGAGTCTCGTTAAAACGTCTACTTCCCGCTCATCGACTGACAAGGAAGGGGAGTTGCCCTGTTATCGACTTTTTACATCGTGCCAGGTCCACCCCTAACGAGGGTACATGCCGCCCGAATAATGTTCAGCAATTTGGCAGCGGTTGGGACAAAACGCATCCAAATTGCGCTTGAGTGAAGATAAAATGACAGAAACAGATGTCTCGTGCGAATGTGAAGGCAGAGAAAAGATGGATTTAATATTCAGAAGTTTTGGAATGGATGGATATATTTTATTGATTATTTGAATATTTTTCTGAGTTTTTTTTAAAATAGTATTTATAAGATGTGTGGGGAGAAATTACAATAACGATGTAAAAAAATATGTTAAACAAAAAAAATCAAAATTAATTTCTTCTCTATAGCATAACTTTCACAGATGAAATTTATAACGACATAATATTGAAAAATATAAGTGGTGTGTTTTCATTAGTGCCTATACTGAATCCTTCATAATAGCCATAAATACATAAATCGTCTATATCATCGTAATTAACTGACATGGAAAATGCATTTAAATCGTATACAAAAGAACAATCAATATACATATATGAAACCAATAATTACATGCAACTGATCAACATTTAACACTGAAGGGGGATCTTTCTGTTTCACTTTTTGATACATTCCTTTCCTTTTATCTGCCCTTTACTTTCTTTATGGCCTACTCCTAATGAACCGTACATATTGCCAATTACTGTCCATTAATTTGGGAGTAGTTTTTAAAAAACGGAAATTATACTTTGAGAGGAATATGATAGAACCACCAATGTAAGTATGCTCATTGAAAAGCAAGGCCTTTTATTTAAATAAATGATAATAACAAGGAAAGTTTTGAATTATTTTTTTGTGTTAAGTTTGCGATTTTTTTAAACTTTTCATCATTTTTATTTAGATAGCCACTAAAAAAAATGGGTTACATAAATGTGTAACACAGAATTTCTTCAAGTTCATCCTTTCGAGATTTGGAAACATCTTCAAGCCTAGTTTTTCAATATTCCAAAATTTAAAAATAAGTTAGAAAATAAAAGAACGGTTAATGATAATATAAAATAAATTCAATTTTAAAAGTTTAATTTGACAGACATCATAGGATTCTGTATTCGAAATTTGATTCCTTTGATGATTTGCTGTGTATGTAGACTTGAGACACATCAAATCTGTTTATTCCGAACACCTTTCTGATGCGATATCGAAATTACTAGATTTAAGTCTTGCTTCATATTTGCTCTCTTTGTTATCTAACCACAAACAGAATTTACGTATATCATCAATAGATTTAATGCAGATTCGAAACATGAAGTTGTCCAAAATATCAATGCAAGGAAATTAAGAAATTTCTAACCTTACACAACGTTTTTTATTACGAAATAAAACAATATATACTCCTATATCGAGGATTTATTTTTAAAAAATATTTATAAATTAATAACTTTTCAATCTAAATTTTCAATAAAGAGGTGTTTCCGAAATATAAATAGAAACTTCTATGAAGAAGACTGCACTCGGAAGCAAAACAAGAAATATTTATTTAAAAACTGTTTCACAGGTACAATAATAAAATGTCCATAAAGCCACAAAAGATCTTCGTCAAGCATTGATATTGCCTGATAGGAACATTGTTTCTTCTTTCGTTTTCTGAGACTATAGATCTTATAGTGTATTTTCCCACCTGAGGAAGATTTTATAAATATGGTCTGCGAGATTCTTTTGAAAATTCCTTTTTCGATCTTCATCGCATGATTTGTAGGGAGTGCACGTCTTCACTCAACATTCTAACAGTCCAACAGTCTTTTTTTCTTATTCTGCAGGAGCATAACATTTCATGTGAATCATCTTTCCGTTTTCTCATTTTTATAAATTTTCTCCATAATCATGATGTTCTATATTAAAATTAGATGGGTTAAACTGGATTTCGAGATAATTTTAAACGAACATAATTTCGGCATGAGAAAATTTATTACGGAGTCTTATATGTGAATATTTGTAAAATAAACATAATGCATTATTACATGTTCGATAATATGCATAAACATATTCGATATTGATAGAAATCAATGTAGAACATACAAATAATTCAATTAAATCAAGTATTAGCAGCATGCCAATATTTCGTGCATTCTGTGAAATTCAAAACATTTATCAGAAGTAAATTAAAGCAAAGAATGCATTTTGTTTTCAATTGCACCATTTACCCTATTCTTGAATTCTCTGTTTAGAAACTTTCATGTTACATTTAAACAAGGATATTAAATGACACATACAAGACGATTCAAGATTCAATAGATTACCAACATAAGGCGATTTAAATCATGATTAAATAGTACAATAGCTTTATCGGCCCGTTAGGAATGAAATAAAATTCGCTGCTTTCTGCAATGACCACTAACAAAAAATTAAATCATGTCTTTATGTTCTACATCATTTCATAATGAAAAATAAAACAATTCAATTTTTTTCCATCCTGCGATGGAAAAAGGGGGATTTATTTTTTTTTTAAATTTAAGCCGTCATATATATATATATATATATTATCTTAATATAAATAAAAGTCATTGTGGGTTTGTATGTTTGTATATTTGTATGTTTGTATCTATGTTCCACATCTCCTCCTAAACCACGTCACTGATTTCAACCAAACTTTGCACACTTATTAATTAGGACCAGGGGAAGATTACTGTTAACTTTTTAAAGCTCAAAAGTTAATTAAACAGTCAGTTAATTAAAAAATAACCGAAACCGTTTTTCCGCTGTAAGCTCGGAGCAAATTATCCCCCCAAAATTATTTTTATACCATCTGAAAGTTCAACATTTTACCTTTCTAATGATATCAATTTTATATCTGTGACATTTGCCCTTCATTTTTTATTAATTTTTCAAAATTTAATAAAACGTTGACACGCAGACGATTTTAAAATAAATCAAATTTAATGATACTACATAGAGTTGATACTGATGAGTTTCTAGGCAATGGTGTGATTACTTTGCCATTATTTTATCCGTTTATTTTTTTTTCGAATATCGTTTGGCAATGTTTTCATTGGTTCTTAAAGAATTCTAAAGCTTATTTAATTAGATAAAAAAATCACCGCAGTTCATATTACCTGTCATTTTTACCTGCGTTTCCTGAGAAATAATAAATCCTTAATAATATATTAAATGAGAAAGTGTGTATGTTTGTTATGCTTTCACAGCAAAACTACACGTGGAATAACTTATTTTTAATGTCAAACATCACGTGATCATAAAGCAAACCGCGATTATGCGATCTTTCCGAGAAAATAAACAATTTATTTATGGAATAAAAACTGAAATTACTCAACTCGACGCTTGCTTTTCATTTTTCGAGTTTGCAGTCTATTTAATTTTAGTTATTTATACTTTTCCATATCAGATCTTATTCAAGAAGCTGTCGATAAATTGACGTCGGGACAGAAATCTATTGATAGATAGAATATAGCTGCAAGAGTTTTTAGATTAAAACTTAGAAACTAAAGTTTATTGTAACTAAAGGAAAATATGCGACGATATAGTATTT
Organism: Araneus ventricosus; assembly: GCA_013235015.1. Classification (NCBI taxonomy): domain Eukaryota; kingdom Metazoa; phylum Arthropoda; class Arachnida; order Araneae; family Araneidae; genus Araneus; species Araneus ventricosus. The sequence goes on from BGPR01000099.1 coordinate 489,649, forward strand.
TGTTTTATGTATTCTTTTAAATGGTAGAAGTGGATGACATATAGCATGATGGATGGTATATTCCACAGATTATGAGGGCCTGATGATACCATTGAGTACAATGATGTAATTTACAGTAACGGAGAACATATGAGGAATAGAGAATGGTTATTGAATTGGTAATTTTGGCTCTGATTAATGAAAGTTTAGGTCAGATAAATAAAAAAATATGTCACAAATGGAGGGAGGTATTATAGAATATCTACCTGTAGATATGCTAATGGGCAATAATAATTAACATCAATTTCTTCATATAACAGATAACAAGCTCTTCAACTCCTTTAGAATTGTCAAGGCTACTCTTCCGACAACCTGAGATTAAAAGTCGGTGTGCTAGTACTATTGATACGTAATCCCGATGTACCGACACTGTGCACGGTTACAAATTGCACACCTAGTCCCAAACGTCGTGAGAGAGTTTAAAAACGAGAGAGTGTTTTTAATTTCACGCATTCCGATAATACCGAAGAATTTACTATCCAAGTTCAAAATGTAACAATTCCCGTTAAAATTAGCATTTGCCAGGTTCAGGGCCAGACACTCAAAGGGGCAGGCATACATTTGGAAAAACCATATTTTTCCCATGGACAACTATATATGGCGTGTTCACATGTGTCCAGACCACAAAACCTATACATCCGTGCAAAAAACGTAAAAGAAAAAACGTAGGATACAAAAGTGTGTTAGCATAGATAAACAAATTACCTAACTATAATAGCATACACTCCTGTTAGTCGTCCAATTATGTATTGTCAACAGTCAAACCTTTTAATTTCCCGTTTCAACATGTTACGAAACATTTACATTCGTGAATTTAAAAAAAAAATTAGTAATTCAAATTCGTCGCGCACGCAGTCGCGGGTAACAGATAGTGTATATATGCTGTCATGCCAATAATGCGGGCTTTTTTTACTGTAAACGGTCTGCCATGGCATAAATGGACCGAATTTTCATTAAATAAATACCCCATTCGAGAAAGGGTCTCCATACCCTATTCTATAAAAGACATCTCCACACATCTCCTAAGGGAGAGATCTAAGCTGTCTAGCCATTTCCTTTCAGAAGTGTGGGATAAAAAGCAGGATAATGGAAAGGGAATTTATTATGCATAAGAAGTATGCATGGACCTTTCAGTTCAAATTATTGCAGTACTAAATGAGTGAAAGTGTTTTCAGTGCCTGTTTCTGTAAGCAAAATATTCTCTTTTTTTTAGAATGAGTAAGATAAAATATTAATAATTTGGCTTTTATCAACATGCTACTTTCATTTCCAGATGATTTTTACTTTGGAGTAAATGGTGTCTAAAATACATGGGAAATGAAACCACGACCACAGAGGGCTGGTTTCAGATAATCGATTGCGCCGATAATCCACAGTATCAGTGTGTTTATTGCACGTTAAATTTTATGCTTCAAACAACCAACCGTTGATGTGGTAAAATTATATGTTCTATCAGATTCTATCCTTGTCACCTACCTTGGTCAGCTTGGACACAAGAAATGAATCCGATAATATTGCCAAATTTAATGGAAATAACAAGTTTTGTCAACGAAAACTTAAATTACTGGTTTAAAGTCACGCAAACCATATTCTTCTTACTTTTATTCGTTTCCGCTAAGTTTATTAAATAATATTCAAAATTATGCTCTACTTCATTGGAAACAGTGTACGAAATATCACTTTCAGAAACTAACAGAAGCTTCTGTGACATGTATAAACATACATAAGTGTGTGCTTTAGACATTTGCTTTATGATTACTACATAAATCTAATATTCGGTAGGTGGATATAAAATATATGAAAAAAACAATTATAAATAAAAGCAATTACAATATGTAAATTTTAAACGATATTGTTCGACTTTTAAGAATTTATTAACATTACACTGTTCAAACTTAACCACTTGCATAAAATACGCTTAACCTTTCACGGCTAGACAAGTGAAGTTGGTAGAAATATATTTGTGTAGTATTGAACTGTTATGTTAAACTTATATTAACTTGAAATCCCTTGTATGTCTTCTCACTTCCCCATCCATGGGTGCTATGAGAAAATGGAAGTAGGTAAGCCAACAGAAAGCAAAGTGAACTTGTAGTGGATGTTATCTGTATTTTCCCAGTTTCCTTGCTTAAAATAATATGCGGTCCTGATGATGTCTTTTCACCATTGGTTGATTCAACCAGTGAAGAGATATCACTTTGACAACTATTATGAGATTTCGTTTTTAATTGGCTCTATCTCTAAAATAATTTAATATAAGCTTGATTTTACTTTGACATCTCCGGCTTTGTTCGGAGTGGAAATTGGAAGCAAATTTGATTTCATAAATGTAAGGATTGCAAATAAATTTGTCGAATTTTATCTTAAAAGTGCTTTGGAAGATTTTCATTTATTAGCATCGATTTTCTTTGATTTGTTATCTCTTCAAGTACCAACACCCATATCTGAGCAAAATAATTCCTCACAAGCTTTACTATCAAGTAATCCTAAATGACGATGGACATGTCCCTGAACAGTAGAACCTCATTATGAATAGTTCGATCTGTATCGAACTATTCATAATGAGTATTCGATGATATTAACTCTTCAAATTGAGGATGGATTAAGAATGTTAAAAATATGACGTTATATTCCGGCAGCCCAATCCGTAGTTGTCATTTCTCTCTTCAGCTTGAAAATGCGAGACCTTATTATGCTGTCAAATTTTCTACATAGGTCACAGTGTTTGAACTTTGGTATGGGTTGAAGTTGACCAACTTAAGACATACATTTGGTTGCGGTTATCGGTTCTACATTGTTGAGTCAAAAATTAGGATTGAACTTTAGAGGTGATGTTGTGTTAAGAAATTTAAAGGAAATATAGAAACATTGACCTGGCCTGACAATTCACTCATTGAATCAAATGTATTTTTTTATTTTTATTTTACCACGCTGTTGAATATCTAACAAATCTTTCGACACTAATCATCTATCTCCCTCAAAAGAATCAAAGATGCAAGAAAAAACTTGTAGGTTTTTTTTTGTATATTTGATTGAAACTTTAGCATATTTTTTTGCGTCTTATTAATACACCTGCTCAGTTTGAAGATTTTAAATTCCTTCTGCATATATGCGCTATGTAAACCTTTTACATGAACATTTTAAACGGAACATGTACTGTCTAATTCTGTGCATGGTAATTTAATTCATATTAATTGAATTAAGTGGGTCCTGGTGATGTGTGAAAATTGTTGTAGAGTATGGCGTTCGTCATCGGATTCCACTTCAAAATTTCGAAATCCATACCCAATACACATTTTCTCTGAAACGACACGGAGGAGGCATTCTATTAAACAAGGAATAAAATTATTCTTTACCCAGATACAATTTTTTTACTAGTAAATTTTAAAAATTACAATTTTTAAGATTTATTATTATATAAATCTTTATACATTATCATTTTTTTCTGATGAAATTATTCATAGAAAGAAGAATATCACAACAAAAAAAAGGAAATTTTCTTATGTAATGCTTACATTCAGAAGATCCTGCTGACGAATAAAACACGAATTACCCAAGAGAGCAGTTTTGCATTTCCACTTTGCCACAAAATGTCTTCTTCAGACATGAATATTACCAAGAAGAAACATTGTTTCTTCTTTCTGCTTTTGTGGCTTTATAGATTCTATCATATATATTCCGGGCTTAAGCTGATGGTATAATATTTCAGCGTTACTTTTGAAATTCCCTTTCTTGAACACTATCGCATACTTCACTGAAAAGCAGTCGTCTGAAGTCAAAAGTTCTCTTTCTGAGTTCTACAAATGTGTAACATTTATTCGTCTGAATTTTGCAGTCCGTGATTTTTCAAACCAATTCCTTCCCTTGGAAGATCTTACCATAATACTTGCGAATGCGATTTACGCGAGTCTGGTTCGATTTCGAGTGCATTTAGAATAAATCCCACTCTGAGCATGAGAAGATAGTATTATGTTGTTTTACTTTATATTTGTGTGTGTTACGTGTAATAGAGAATGTTTTGAGTGTCTTGAATTTATAACGATTGTCTGGTTAAAAGTTCCGGACAATCGCAATAAATATTTACAAACCAGCTGACATACCCGGCTTTGTTCGAGATGAAAGTAATTTCATGTCTATTTTTTATGAAATTGTATCGTATTTTTAATATAAAAATGCTTTTATGCAAAATTTATTGCACAAAATCTGCGTATCGTCTGAAAATACATGTTTTTATTTCAATCTACAATTTATTTTCATATCTTATCTCTTATTCCACTTTTCTGCATTGCTGCCAGCCAAAACTTCACAGACGCGATTATGTTCTAATTTCTTTGTCTTTAGTAAGTTACACAAGTAAGTTATAGAAGACCATCTGGTCTTATCAATCTTTATTTGCATAACTAGGACAATAAATTTTGATAATTTCGAAAAACATTAAAATCTTTTCACACTGATCGCTTTCTTCTTCTAGTCAAGCCACTTTTAGTCTGTAATAAAGTGATGACTACCGAGAAATATCTCATCATTATATAGTTAACCTTTCCCATCCTCTGCTGCAATAGCAAATAAGATGCTCTCTTCACAGAGTATGTTGTGATGAGAAGTATATTAATCAAATTATCTCAAGATTATATCATTTGCTTTTCTTATCCGAGCTTTCGTGGGATATTTGTATATACTAACGCTATGTTGCGTTTGTCACAGGGTATCTAAACAAAGGACTGTTTCGACGCATGAAATGATCAAAATTCCTTCGCATTGATATAAAAATTAATCAAGCTAAAAAATACCAAATATTTATTACATGAAATTTTCTGTAAAAGTTTACAGCAATGAGAATAGTCATATCAGACCATTTAGTCTCATCTGTCTTAATTTTTACAACTGGCAAACATGGATTATGTTTATATTCAGAAAGCATTAAAAAGCTTTCAAAATAATAACCTACTCCTTTCAGTCAAGTCACTTTTAGACATTTATTAAATGATGTCTACCGAGAAATATCCCAGTATTATATAGTTAACCATTCCTATCCTCTACTGCAGTAGTAAACGACATGCTCCCTCCAAAGCGACAGTGATCCTTTCACAGAGCGCGTTGTGATGAGAATTAGATTAATCAGATTATCTCATATGCTTCTCTTAACCGAGAATTATTGAACGTTCGTGAGATATTTGAGAGTACTGTCACAATGTTGCGTTTGACACAGAATCTTTAAACAAAGGACTTTACATAGTTTGAAATTATTCTATTTGTATTAAATATAAGAATTTATAAAGCTAAATATACCAAATCTTTATTTGATGGGATTTTGTATATTGTCACAAATTGGACTGATTAACCACTTAATTATTTTGCCCGTAAGTCAATCGAATCATTGCATTTTTTAACTAAGAAACTAGTAATAATTCATTCATAAGAGGAGAATTCATCTAATTCGAAAATAAAATTGCATAGCATTCATAAAAATCCCAAATATTTCATTGTATCTCAATTAAATCAAAATGTCAACATATTCCTCAAAGAGAAGAATTCATCTATTAGACAGTAGAGTAAGCGAAACTGTTAAGTGGTTAAAGTTACATTCGTGTGAAATGCATTCTCTTTGTTTTCCAGAAATTACCAAAATACAAATGGTACTGTTATAAATTCGGGAACAAAAAATTTGGAATGTTAATATTTTAGAAGTATCATCTGGATGCATATTTAACAAAGTGAACTAACATGAAATGAATAGAATTTGTACTATGGTTACAATCTTAATTTATTTTGTATTTTTCTATTCTTTTTTTACCACCGTAAATTTAACCCTTCTATTTTTGATGCATTTTTCACTTAGTATATATTTAACTGAAACTTAAAAATGTTAGGCATGCTGTTGAAAAGTATGTCAATAAAATGTAACGCATTCCAAGTTAAAGTAAATGCTATTAAACTAAGTCACACGGGATGTACGAAAGGACATGATACCCAAACCATGAGCTTTGGGAGTCAACCTTAATCCTCTGTACAAATAATTATTTTTTAAAATAAGTATTTCCTTACTTAATGAAAAAAAGATACTCATTTTAAAGATATGCATTTCAATATATATTGGTTTTCAGACGCTGTAAGGTCATTGAAATCATTTAAAGAAAATTTATCCTAAATATTAAATATTAATAAAAGAATCAAATCTATTTTTATAAAATCATCCTCTACAAAACATTCTTATCATCATTGATAAAAGTTATGTATTCATTTAATTTTTAAAGTAAAAATAAAATAATATGAAAATATTTATTGATTGAATGATTTCCATAATAAACATTCAATTTTTTCATAATTTCAAGAATAAATCATGCAAAAATGTGAATAGAATTTTTTATATTATTTTCAAATAATATTAAACTTAATAAAAAAGGAGAAGAAATTGAAACATAATATTCGGGCATATAATATGATAATAAACGTAAAATATTTTTAATGTCATTCCTAAATTTAAAAAATATCTTTACTTTGAAATCATACTTACAAAGCATCTGAAAGCCATAAAAAATTCAAAATAGATCACTTAAAAACATTTAAAGTAAAAGAATACAAATAATTAGACTACATCTTACATTAGACAACAGAGACTAATGTACAGAACGGTGCCCCATGTCCCTGTGCCTGATGCCATTACGGCAACCGAACCGTTTGAATGGACAAGGTACAGACTAATATACAGTAGAAGAATCTTTCAAATTCTTAAAATTTCTTTAATCAGCTTGTGAGATAAATAATTCTCTTAAGTAGAAAAAAATGAATCACTGCCTCGGTGTGAAGAACCTTGCTTTGAAACATTTTGCAGTAAATGAGACTAAATAATCTTTAAAAATTATGTTGAAATTAATTATTTTTCAAGAAAGTGATTTTTAAACTAGAAAAAGATTATAACAGCGGATGCCAAACGATATTAAAAATATACAGCGGGAAAACTGAGATGGCCAACAATTAACATCTGCTCAAGTATTTACCAGAAAAAAGAATAGACTGCTGTAGGCTACTGTCAGCACTGTATTTTAAACGATATTCTATTTTTAAAAGGAGCGGAAATTAATCTTTAAAAATATTTTTTTCTCCTGTTACCGGACCTGAACAAAAGACATTCTAGAATCTTAGGTAAGGAGCAGTTCGTAGCCTTTAAGCTCATTTGTAATCTTTAGAATAATTTTTCATTCCCTCGTTTTTTAAATTTTTAATTCCTGCTAATTAGTGATCAAAGAACGTTTAATTACTTTATGTTTGCCTTCATTTGTTCAGAAAAACAAAAGATAATGAAATTTAAATCCTTTAAACAATGAGTTTTTAGAAGGAAACGGTTTCAATACTTGCTTTTTTTACAGTTTTAGGAATTTTTTCCTCTTTTTTGAAATAAGATACTCCATTTACAAATATTTAATTACAATTCTATTTGCATTTCTCAAGTGCTAATTACTGAGTGGAATGCGCAGATTTTTACTTTCGACGTACTTAGTTAAAGAAATGCTCCTTCGCAGACGATATTAATCTTAATTAATTAAATGATAACTTTACGATGATACTTCAAAATACAATTATACTGAATAATACACTGTTTTATTCATTAAAATTTCTTTCATTTTTATCACTACAGATACATTATTTGTAATTAAGATTTTCTTCTTGCCTGTGTTTTGAGTTATTATGCAATGCCAAGAATATATAATTCATTTTTTTTTTCATTTTTAAATTCTTCTTTTCAAAATAATAAAATTTGTAGCGGATATTATTGAAAATAAGAGGATTTTATTTTAAAACTTAGAAAGGTTAAAGCTGTTATGAAAATTTGGTTTCTTTCTAAATTTTGTATTTTTACGTTCGCATTTCCATATTCATTCTTTCTCAGATTTAATTCCATATACATTTTTTTTAAAATGTACAAAGAAAAATAAGGGAATTAAAATACATTTCGTCCTTTGATAATACTTTTCTCCTTACTTATTTCGAAGATTCTAATTTTTTTCTCTATCTCCTAATTCATTCGTTCGTATGATTGAATTGCCATTTCCAAATTTTTAAACACTAATTAATTGTTTAAGAAAGTTTAATTATATACAATTCTTTAAAATTCATTCCAAATTTTAAAAAATTACACAAATTAATTCATACATTCCATGGGAAAATTACTTTTGAAATTTGGTTAATTTACTGCAAAGGGTATATGCTCAAAGTTGCTTTGAGGAAACTACATTCAGAATGCATATTTTCATGGATAAAAATTATTAAAACTTTTTTCATGAAAAGGCAGGCGCTAACTGTGCCAGCATCACCGTCATAGTTGTTATTCAATATCTCGTGTTGTTTCTTTTTTCTAGAAGGGGAGGGGGTTCACATGTGGCATGTAGTATAGCTCCAGACAATCGTAGAAAAAAATTGATGATCTATCGGATAGAACGAGCTATTGACGTCCGAATGAAATTATTTTGGAACGTGTAGCATGTTAACTGAGTATTAAGAATATTTTAAAATGCAGTCAATGTTTCCAAAATACTTTAAGAATTAATTCTCCTATATCTGACATTCTAATTTCGTTATCTTTCCAAATTTTGTGAGGAATAACTGAAACACTTCTCTCAAAATGAAATCAAGTAACGTCGAAATACCCTTTTTATTAATTTTTAATACAATTTTTTTCAAATTAGTTTAAAGATTTTCTTAGCACATATGCAGTAAAAAAATAGGCAACTATTCCTTCTTCGCTGAAATATTATTTGTTTAAAGTGACGCATTTTTTTCCAATCTTGACTTGGCATGGAGCTAAACGAGCATTCAGGTTCCAAGAATCACGTCACAGACAATGCCGTATGGGTACAGCTAGTATAAATATAATTATATAAATCAAATCAGAAGTTTGTAGGTATACAGAAAAATGTAAACATTATTTTCTGTTTCTTTAAACCCAGTAGAAATAAGAAAATAAGACTTGCTAATTTTTAGGCAAAACATAGTCCAATAATCCCTTAATATCTTTATTCTTTTTTTTCAAAATTTGTAAACTTTCCTTGCTTCTTGATTTAAAACAATTTTTAAAATTTCAAATTATCTGTGGATTTGTTTTATTTGTTTGCTCCGAATTCAAAGAAAAAGGGATGCAGTTCATTGTTTGTAATCATAAAAAAAATAACTAGACATTTCAAAAAATACTTTTAAATGATCTTTGCCAAACATATAGAAAATACCGCTATTAACTAAGTTTCTGAATTTTTTTATTGTTTCGAATGCAGCCCTTTAAATCTTATTCAAAGAAAAAGTAAAGTTAAACTTTTGGCAAAGCAATAAATCAAGTGGAAATTGGATAACATATTGCAACAAATAGTATCTTTTAAGATGCTTTATACGTCTTGATAAAATTTATTCCTTAGAACTTTCAAGCTTCTCTCTAGACATATGAAAGAGATAAAAAGATTTAGAATGTCATTGCACAAGATATAAACATTGATTTCTTCTCTTACGGCTGCCGAAGAAATGGCGGTGAAAATCATCCTTAGACATGTTTAGGAGATATGATTGTGTTTACAATTTTAAGTTCTTTTAATAATTTATAAACATTTAAAAATATATTTCGTTATTTAATCGAATATATGACGGCCAACGGTATCCATCCTAATTGTCATACAAATATATATAATGCTTAAATTCCTGTGATTCAGGAGAATATCAAAATCGATTTTTTTTTTTAACGACTCCAAATTTACAAGTTTAAAATTCCTTAATTTCACGCTTCTAAAAAATTATGAATAAATTTTAAAATGAGGTAGCTTCTTTATAGTAATACTGCCTATTGCACAAGTTCTCATGTCATTAATTCCAGAAAATTCACTGATCAGCCCAAACCACCCCTATATATATATATATATACTGCAATACTTAGATTACAAAATCTGACAAACTCTTACAAAAATACATACAGACAATCATAGAGAATTTGAATGAGCAAAGAGATACAATTATTGTCAATAATAGTGTAGAGATTGTAAATGTAATTAAAGTGTAGGCATATCGAGTGTACAAACATTTGACTTTCAGGATTTATTTAATAGTATAGTTATTGAAGATTTGATTAATACCCTAGTAAAAATACATAAAGATTTTGGTCTTAAAAAGATATTAGTATTAATAAATATAAAACTCTTATTAATCTTGTACTAAAAGAAAATTATATTATTTTTGATAATAAGATTTACACTCAAATTAAAGTATTACCTCAAGGAGGTTCTGCTAGCAATAGTTTGGCAAATATATACATACACTACTATGAGAAAGACTTAATTAATAATATTTCTAGTATATCATTTCGAAATATAGATGATTTGATATTATTTAATAAAGAAATAGACCTAAAGACACAAATTAACTTCTGTCCTAATTATTTAAAACTAATAAAAACTAATGACAATGAATTAGCTGCAGAATTTCTAGATTTTGATATAAAATTTATAGATAGAAAAATTGTAAGAGATATCTTTGATAAAAGAACAGCGTTTAATTTTGAAATTAATAAATTTCATTTTGGGATAGTAATCTTAGAATTTCAGTCTTCAAGAATATAATAAAAAATTATATAATTAAAAATAATTATATGGTAACAGACAATGATAAAAGAATTAAGAACTTTTTTTTATAATTCTGAATTGGCATATGGAATACCAAAAAAAATAGAGTTTATATAGATAAGAAATATTTAGGTCACTTATTCTAAAACAATGATTTTGGTATTGAATAGAATATTTATAATTCTTGGCTTATATGTATATATTTTTTTCTTATATTACTTATATTGTGTAATTTCTTTCAAATTAGTTATTGATTTATTAGTTTCTGAATTACTGCATAGATGGAGCCAGGATTTATAAATTAAAATAAGATTGCATTATTAATATTCAAATACTTTATTTTATAAAATTTAGATTATTAATTGATTACATAATTTAACAGGTTTTTAGATTTTTAATATAGGTATCGTACTAATTCTTTAATATTAAAATAAATTAAATTATTTGGTTAATTTAAGTTGGATCATTGATAGAAATCTAGTTTTGGCAATCTGTGAAGTCAAGCTAAGTGGCGATTTATATTAAAATGTGGATTACAAGTAACGGATAAGTAAAAACACTGATTCTATAATTCTTAGTGAATAAGTATGGATATTTTATTGAATGATATTACTATTGTTTCCAATGAAATATAATAGTGCAATATATTGATGTATTTCTTAGAATTAATTTAGATACTTTCCATTTAACGATGATTTTTTTTTGTTAGTGTTAGTGTATGATTTTTCATTCTAAATTCTTTCATCTTGGGGTAAATTACACTTTCTGTTTTTTCTACAACTTTAGTTACAGGGATGGTTTGTATAGCAAAATTGAATTAACCTGGCTAAACTTCTCCAGAGCCAAGCTAATAGTTTATTGTTGAAAACTCCATATATTTTGATTGCCTTTTTTCAATAATTTTGATAGCAACAGAGTTCATTTACATGCTTACACTTACCATTTGCTCTTAGTATCGTTAATATTTTCAATTTTTTAGATTATCTTTTAGATTTGGTTACATTAAAAATTAATTTTTTTTCATAGATAAGTTAGAGTTTTTCCACACGCTACTTGCATGCATTAAGCACTATTATTTATAGGATCATAATATCAATTTGTTTAATTAATAAACTTTTTTCTTCGCATTGCATTTTTGATATGATTTTATTTCGTTTTCAATGTTCATCGTACTTCTGTCTATAGGATCATAATTTAAATTTTGTTTAATTAAAAAAAATTTAAGTTTTTGAGTTGCATTTGATATGTTTTGTTTACTTTGTTTTGTATGTTCATATATAACAAATTATATTTTTGTTTATATATATATATATATATTAGGGTGTCCCAAGATACAAGGGAAAATTGTTTTTGCAAATTCGAATACTCATAACCTCTATTTTTTTCTATTTCATCTTAGTAACATACATAAAACATATTATTGCAATACGATAACGGTAACCCGCGCCGAATTTAGGTCAAACTTGAACGTGAAATCTTGTACGGGGAATACTATGGAAAGATTGTAATATGTATGCTTCTTTCGTACATAAGACGCCAATTTATTCAAAGCAGATATTTATTACCATATTACAGTAAAAGAAACTTTATTGTACATATTTTAATTTCAATGTTTGCTTTTTACTGTCAGGATAGATCCTCATGTGTTCTTGTACGCAACGTAACAAAAATTGTTTTTGTTCCTCCTCAAACGTTATTAAACCATGAAAGTCCTGCATAATTTTTACCGCTCTTTCAGCTGTATCGTTCACTGCTCTAAGCATTGAGACCGTCTTTTTCGCGTCTAGAAACGAAGCGTTATTCGCCCATGAAGAGGGCCTCTCGTTGAAAAAACTGTCATCAATTTTGAGTATAGAAAAGAATGACTGGATTTTGACTGATATGAAATCATCGATGCTTTTTCTGTAAAAAAAATAAAATAACAGGTAACAATTGCGTGGTATAAATAAATAACTAAATAAAAGAAACTACAAAATCAATGTATCAAATTCACCATACAATGAACCACAAAGTTCTTCCTTCGATGGAACGTATCTTTTCTCATGGGTCGAGAAATCTCATGGGCATGTAAATTTGCCACCATTTTTTATTTTGTTTCTTCGTCCACATCATCATTAAAAAGTGCCAATACTGCTATTTCGTCAGTAAAATACCATAAATGCTGGCTAAATGTCTGTAAAGCAGCTTTCGAGATACTTTCATTCACTTTTTTGTAAGCTTTCAAAGATTTCAAAAAACACAAATCTGTGTAGGGTGCTTTAACTGCCAAAATCCATTGAAGCCATGGTTTAACGTAGATTGTCACGATAAACAAACAGACGTCTGACAGTGATTCCTTATCCTTGGTGTTTAATTTCAGCTGAGAACTAAATAACGATAGTTTTAGGGAGTAAATCGCTCGGGCCATCCATCTAGATTGGTGCATGACACCCGGAGGTCTGATTTTAAATTATTTTTTCAGCATTTCCACCTAAAAATACGATAGAGAGTTCGATCAACTCTCGATAGTCATCTCTGACCATAACATTTTTAAGTTCAGCGCGGTAAAAGTCAAGCAAATTTTCAAGTTCGGTTACGGTTCGGAACAATTTCATTGTTTTTCTATAGCACTGTATTTTAGTGGGATCGATGTTTTTCCAATTATCTTTGGGCTTTTTAAAGAGTGGAATATGGGGCTTGTTGTGACTTGTTTAATTTTCACTTCGAATACGGCCTTTAATACCAGTTCGTATGCATAATGGCAGCAAGAGAAAAAAAGCGTTTCCCTATTAAAATTTTTGCTCGAAGAGCGCACAAGCACCATTAAAACGACCTGTATTCGAAGCCGTAGTATCACAACAGAGAATTTGGACTTCGAGATTTCAATCTAAGACCGCCTTCCAAACAGCCTGTGCCTGTTCTTCGTCTATAGAATTATCCAGTCTCGGCACAGCAATGTGTTGATTTTTTAACTCCATATGAAATAACTATAGGCAATCGTTCTTCTTTTGATTTTCGAGCACTCAAGGCAGGGAACAGTTTGCCATCCCAATGTAAGGTCACTCCATCCGGTACCTCGTTTTGGAAATAAATTTTTGTTATTTCCAGAATTGAAGACTTGCTTATCAGAAATTCGTCAATGTTACATACAAGTGCATCAATAGTAGCTTCAAGAACAAACACAGAATCTCCCATACTTAGCTGACACCTGTCTAATGCAGCAAATAACTTTGGAGTAATAAAATCTTTCCTCATTACTGATTTACTTGTCCCAGGTTCTGAGCTTTCGATCAGTGTTGGGAAATCTTCTGAATCTATATTTTCACTAAAATTCGAAGAGGAATCTTCTTGCAATGGTTCGTATGATGCCGAGAATTTTGAAGAGGAAACATATTTGATTCGCCGATTTTCTTCTTTGACAACTCGAAGTCGCGCCCTTTCCTCTTTGTCGGTCAGTTTTTTATCCACTCCACCTAAGTGACCAGGTCGACCCGGCTGTATTTGTCGATTCAAGAACATCCTATCTTCCTCTATTTTCATTAACTGAAGTGCATCAGCGAGTGCAATGTCGAACAAATTGTCTAAATTACTTACAAATCGTTGTCGCCGCTTGAATACGTCTTGTAATTTCTTTGCTTTTTTTTGTCTCTCCAAACTTGATACATATTAACAAGTTTCCGCACACAATTTGGAAACGATTTGGAAGGTATGCGTGCCTTTTCCCAAAAGATAATTCATTCGCGAATAGCGAGATTTACAATTTCTTTGACAGTTAAATTCAGTTCTCTAAATTCAGAAAAAAACTGCGAGATCTTGTCCATTAGAGGAAAGTTTTGAACCCGTTATTTGATGTTGTTTTCACTTATTAAAAATATAACTTTTTTAGAACTACCCAATTCCACTGCCATGTTCTGTTCACTGATTAAAAATTATTCAAACATTTAGTAACAAAACTTGGAATTATAAGCACATTGACACGTGGATTTGCTCTGTCCTGAGTAAACTGATACTGACATGTTTAGATGCGAGTCGGCACGGGTTGCCGTGGTTCAAATTACATGAAACTTTATTTACAATTGTTTTGACATAAAAGGAAAAAAAAAATAAGAGGGTATGCGGAGGAAAAAAACGACTTTCATTTTTTTGGACATCCTAATATATATATTCTAACTAATCTTTTTAATGACCGCTGACTAATATTTTGAAAATTAACCCATTAACCGCTGGTGTTCCGTTGTGGTGTTGAGTCAAAACAAATTCTTATTAAAAATTATCTACCAAACAAATTTTATTTCAATGGCAGTTTTTGAGTAGGGAAAAATATGCAGAATATTCAGTAAAAAAATATTTGCCTTTAACGATGATTTGATCTTTACAAGGAGTTCCGTACTTGATGCATTTTTTAACGAAAACTTTTGACCTTGTCTTTCTAGAGAAAAAATACAACTAGAGAAACATGAGTATTAGAAGCGGTCTATTGTTTGTCAAGATCACTGCTTATCCAAAAATTCTGTCAGTCAGTTTTTCGTGGTTTTCTGGAGGGGGTTGAATAAACAAGTATTACACTGGCGCATCGTCAGCGGGAAAAGAGTATTTCAGTCACTTACTCTCACCATTAGATTGAGGCAATTTTTCTTCTTCGGCAAGCTCGGTAAATGCCTCCAATGCTCCTTAGGCTCGGTAAATGCCTAAAACGAGATCTTTTACAATAGAAGATACTCTTCAAAGTTTTGTGATGGTGATGAAAAGAGTGAATTAGATTTTTTTGTTATCTCTCCAGAAAATTCAAAAGTTGTTGGCGAAGAAGGAATGATAATATTGTGAATAATCATAATAATGCTTTACAATGCTACAGGCTCATTTTTCAAGAACGTTGTTGAAAAAAGTTTTTGTCCTACAATCTCTTCCTATTGAACAGTATAACACTAAAGTGGGAGGATTTGATTTATGTGACAATTTATGGTTTGGTATCAGTGGGAAAATATATAAATTCTAATATATACTAATTACGATGTTGTAACCTTGAAAAATGCGTCGGAAATACATGGTGTTCATTAATTATTGTCGGGGTTTCCATACCTCATAAATTTCGAATAAAAAATATTACGCAAAAACCGATTACGTATTCGTAAATTAGAACTCAAAGAATTTTATTAATGATATTAAAAAGATTAATGAATTTGCACATGGCTGCCCTTCGTGGCTCGTAACACATCGAGACGAAATTCGATTTCCCTCCAAGTGTTCTCCAGCATTTGTGGGGTAACATTTTGGATCTCAGTAACAATTCTGCGCTTCAGTTCATCAAGGGAGGGCACAGGGGTCTTGTACATAATGTTCTTGACAAACTCCCATAGAAAGAAGTCCAGCGGTGTTATATCTGGTGATCTCGGAGGCCATGGGATTGGTCCACCTCTTCCACACCATCTGTCGGGAAAGTTCTCGTCTAAAAAGTCACGTACAATCATGCCCCAATGTGGGGGTGCACCATCCTGTTGAAATATCACATCTGGCTGATGTTGCTGCATCTGAGGAACCGCATACATCCCCAGCATGTCAAGGTATGTCACGGAGTTTATTGTTGTTTCAGCAAAGAAGAAAGGTCCAATAACTTCAGTATGTGATAAAGCGCAACAAACATTCACCTTTGGGCTATCTCTTTCCAATTCTCGATAATCGTGCGGGTTCTCCGAGCCCCATATTCTACAGTTATGTTTATTCACTTTTCCTGACACATGAAAAGTGGATTTGTCACTGAAAAACCATTTCCGAAGGTAATTTTCATCATCCTCAATTCGAGTCAAAATTTGCTCAGCGAACTCAAAAGGACGCGGTTTATCATTCGGGTGTAAAGCTTGACAATTTGCACTTTGTAGGCATTCAGATGAAGGCGGTTATGGAGAACGTTCCATATCGTCGTATGCGGCATATGTAACTGCACAACTGCTTGTCTCGTTGATTTTCGTGGACTGCGAGTAAACGTTTCTTGGATGCGATCAACATTTTCCTGCGAAGTGCTCGGTCTTCCCTCTCCCTTTCGGTGTAGAACGCTACCAGTTTCCTGAAATTGTGTTAACCAGCGTCTGATAGAATTATCCGAAGGAGGATCTTTCTTGTATGTGGTCCTGAAGCGACATTGAGTAGTTATGACTGATTTAGTTTCGAAAAAGCACAAAACACACATTGCTTTTTCTTGCTCGGTCGCCATTTTTATTTATGACGTCATAATTACCCAGACTGCAAATGCGCTAAGATCGCATTGTTGCCACGTAAAATTCTTTGAGTTGTAATTTACGAATACGTAATCGGTTTTTGCGTAATATTTTTATTCGAAAGTTATGAGGTACGGAAACCCCAACAATAATTAATGAACACCTTGTATAATTATTGTCAGTTAGTGAAGTCTCTCTTGAATTTTAGACTTGAAATTTGCGATATTTCCTTTGTAAACTCCCTTTGAAAGGGAAGTGGAGATTTATCCAGATATACATCAGCAAAAGGAAGACATAGTATGTTCAGTATTCAAAAGCCATTATATGAAGAAGGTGGTCTTTTTTTCCCATAAAGTTCGAAGCCAACAGTGGACTGCATTATAAGCATAGTCTGTCTGTTTATCTATGCAAAGTTTGTAACATAGTGTACCTCATGGTTGTAATGAAACTTTCCATGCTAGAAGCTATTTACTGCAAATAATCATTTTAGTTTAAATTTCTTAAAATTTGATAATAAATTAATTACCTGTTAAGTAATTTATAGCTTTACAAAAGACACATGAAAACTAAAATACTTTTCCAACTTTCAACTCTAAGATATATCCGTAATCTTATTCCGCTGATGTTGCGTGAACGCAACACTCGATTTTCTGAAAGCTAAGATGATATTTGCCAATTTTGCCATAAATTAATGTTATATAGATATAAATTAAAATGTAATGTTATTTGTATAGAAAAAATTCCATCCCTTATACTTTCGGCGTTTAATGGGTCAAAGTGTTACAGAATAGTTGAAAGCATTGTGTAATAAAATTAAGGCAAAATTAAATTCGGAAAATATTTAACATTCATAAATTGTAATAAGTATTAAAATTTTTAATTTATTTCTAATTGAATAATTATTCCGATACACATTTTCAAAGGCATTGCGCTTCTCTTTTTGCTATTTCACTGAAAATCAAGTCACGATTATGAATGGTTCTTTTATCTTTTATTTGGAAAACAGTTAAAAGCTATATCGAAAACGTTGCAAATAAATGGAAAAAATAATACAATAGGGAAAAGCAGATAATTAGGCAATTAACGAGTTTATCCCGAGCTCCATCGGAAGTTATCTGACAACTTTCCTCCAGACACAGGACGATGATTCTTTCAACAAAATGTTGCAATTTTCTTCCAGCACATTTAATTAAACGCTTGAAGCCCGCGTATCGAAAAGTCATTGTTTCCTGACCCGAAGACCTAAGCTCCGGAGAAGGAAACTGCAAGAAATTGAAATTATCTCCTAAGTGAAACGGATGTTGTTGCATTTCTTACAGTTTTCATTAAAGACGAAACTTATCTAGCGGCATTAATGAACTTCCTTAAATCCCAAGAAGAATACTGAAGACAGCAACGATTACGGGTAAATTAATTCAAGAATAATTGTTTTCGTTTACAACTTTCTTTTCATTATTTTGATTGCAAATGGGGCCTCAGATGAACGCAAATGTCACTGCGAATTTAAGAAAGATGTCCTTCTAGCAACACTGACGCGCGTGAAGTTAATGAACTAATAGTTCCCTCTATTGCTTCTGTGTTCATGAGTTTCAGCTAAAAGACGCAATCAGATTACTGAATTTTATTTATTACCATTGATTTTTATAACGCACTTCTTTGTTCCTATCCAAAGGATAAGTTGATGCTTGTCACAAAGCAATGATCCATTGCCCTTAAGTTTAAAAATGATAAAAAAATAATACAGGAAGATTGAATCATAAAATTGATAAAATTCTATTGCTTCATATTGTTCACTAGGATGGAACGAAAAAAAATTTCTTCTTCTTCTTTTTTTTAACTAATAAGAAAACTTGTAATAGTACGAAAATTTGCCTTTTGATTCAAAAGAGACAAAAATAGAATTTGATTTTAATCGAAATATGTCTTGAGATGCCGCAAGTTCGATACATTTTCATAAATTTGAAAAATCTCGCTCTCTTTCAATCTTTTTCTCTAAGTTCTCATTTGCAGCATAATAGCTCAAAGAATATTTTATACTTTTTATTCCTTTTTATTATTAGAAAAGGGTGTATTTTCTAGGGTGTTTAAAAGCTATTTTGAATATTAAAAAGTACTGATTATTAAACAAAAATGGTCAAGAAATTGGTTATAGAAAAGGAAAACGTGCTGTTTTCTAATCTGGGAATTATTGCTCTCTTATAGTTTTAATTGAAGAAATCGCCTACAAGTACTTTATGTATCCTTGTTATTAGCATCAGTAGCTGCAATTGGAAGTTATAAGTGTGTGTGGGGGGGGAGGCGGTGGCAAAAAAAGTTTAGACAACTAAAAGTATCTGAGAGTATAGAAGGTAGATAAATTTAAAAATTTAGCTACAAAATTAGCTGGTTTTACTGGATTCCTTTGCTTTTATTTATAATTCTTCGTTTTAGGGAGTTACAATGAATTAAAATTTAATTTATTCCAGGGAGTGTGTTGAGAAAGTACCCCCTACACGTCACCGTTGTTTACTATTATGTAACAAAATGCATTTTGTGTTTTACCAATAAAAGACAATGAATAAAGTTGACTTTATTGTTCGTTATTCTAGTATTTGTTTGAGTATTGCTTGCATTTTGATTTATCATGCCACATGAAATTGTGTATTCATATTCATATTCTTTTTTATCTGAAAACATTACATTTCAACCGGAGAAGAATTAGTACTGTGAGATTGCATTTTCTGGAGATGCGAGCTCATGCCAGATCAAAAAATGCAATATTTATTATTGTTTGTGGTGTTATTTTTTCTTATACTATCGAGTTAATAAGGACAGTGATAATTGTTTCTATTTTTCTTTGAAATGAGTGAAAATGCTCGGTATTGTTGTTATGAAAAGTTGCAATATTCAACCCTTTGGCATGAAGCAGTTGATGCACAAGTCACCTAGAAACTCAGCAAAATATCTCCTTACCCGAAATTTTCTGATGAACAAAATAAACCGCACAGTAGGTGGCTTCAAATCCGTCCATTCCACCCCTATCTGGAGTATATTGTGGATGCAGGTCATAGATGTTACTTTCACTAAGTCTTTTCAGTACTTTTGTTATGAGGATGGTATTTTGCTAGACATCTGTTTCTCAGTGGCATAGCAACAAAGGACAGGGGTATAGTTGTCTATAACTATAACCATGACACGTCATGGAGACTAAACGTCAGTAAGGTTTTGTCACTTTTGAATGCCCAATATGATGGAGCAAAAAAAAGCGTTTTCTCTGGGCGCCATTTACATTTTCTAAAGCACTAACAACCGCAAGGGGCGAAAAAGTCATATTAAGACTCGGTACCCACTTACCTTAAATACTACACTGCTGTTTCTGTTGTCTTTCTTTTTTTCAATCTAGCAGATACATAGGGAAAGTATTGCAATAATAAAAATATGCAACCTGTATATTTTGAAATTTCTCATTTTGTAGACTTTCTTGAGTCCTAAAGAAACATTTCTGGAATCGGAGTTGTCTGTATCTGAACAAGATAATTTTATAAAATACAATGAACAAAAGCAATGATATTTGGTATTTACGCCAAAATTGTAAGAATGTATCCAATTTTGGATCAAATGTATCAAGGGGAAGAGGTTCTATTATAAACAAATCCTCGATATTCTATCCTTAACGATAAAACTAAGCAAAAACTACCAAAATTTACATAGATATTTTAACATGCCCTTTTTCACTTGCATCTAAGGAAAATATATACATTTGTTACTGCTCTTTTTATGTCATTACTACAAGAAAAAATATGGGATGTAAGAAAATATAAATATTAAATTTATTGAGCTGGCAAGAACTCGCTCCACAAACAAGTATCACCTCACAGTACTAAAAATTCTTCTCCTTTAACTTATTAATTGATCTTTTTTATTGTATTTGGAAGTGACAGAGTGTAGGTAAAGCTCTCTTATATTTTTCATTTTGTATTCTAAAATTAGAAATTTCATATAGAATGGGAAAGATGCAGTAATTCCTCCGATCTCACCGTTTATAAATCTATTATTTACACACTAAGCATAAAATAACAGTAGTCAAATCTTGAAGCTAAAATAACAAATCCCTCTGATCTCACGAATAAATAATCCATTATCTACAAATTAATCATAGAATAACAGTAGACAAATCTTGGAGCTGAAATAACAAATTAAACTATGTTTCTTAAAGAAACATTATATATATCAGACATATTTAAGATATGAGAAGAATCAGTTAGTAAATGTTCACAAATTCTACAATTCAATAATTGATCCAGAAAATCCTATTTCAAATATACACATTGCAATCGAAATTAAAGCAGCTGTTTAATTATTATTGCTGGTTTTACCTCCTAACTGAAAATAACAAAAGCCATTCAAATGTTTGGAAACAAAGTCATACCAACATTTAAAAAGCCACGAGCAGGAAAGAAAGAGGACAATTAAGCATTTCAAAAGCTTGTCCCAGAGCTCATTCTGAAGTTAATGTCTGTTCGCCTCCCTTATAGAGTTTGGCTAATGTTTCTTCCAACTAAGCGACGGAATCTTCTACCAGAACATTTAATTAAGGGCTGAATGGACGTGTCTTGAGAAATTCTTGTTCTCTGACCCGAAGACATTAACTTCGGTGAAGGACATTATAAGAAATTGAAATAATCTCCTAAGCAAAACAGATTTTTAACATTCTTCGAGTCTTAATTAAGAAATGAACTTATATAGAGCATTAAAACCCGGTCTACGTAATCTAAAAGATAAAATGATTAAAGACAATAACAATCACATTTAAATTAATTTTTGAACATGTTTTTCGATGCATTTCTTTCATTATTTTGAGTGGATTTGGCTATTTGATGAATGCGGATGTTAAACGAATTGAAGATGAAATTATCTTCAAATGACTTTGGCGCGCCTGAAATAAATTTCTGGGAACGACAGTTACAGTGTTCCCGTCTTACATCAGTCACATCTGGGGAATTTAGCTGAATTACGAAATCTTAATTGTTTTCATAGATTTTGTACTTAATTAGGATCCTCTGAGGCATCGATGGCGATATCCAACCCGGGTAAAAATAATACTAAGCATTTTTTAAATATGAAACGTAAATGTTCGCTGCCATGTTTAAAAAATAAGCCTGCAATACCAGCGTGAGAAAGTATTTTAGAAATGTAATGAAAATCAAAGAAATTTATCAAGTGACATAAATTCAATGAGCTCGTAGCAAAAAAGAAATCATGATTAAAAAATATACGAAATAATGAATGAATTAAATGGTATATAAAATTGGCTAAAACCTGGAACAAATTTACCATTTAAGAAAAAAGCAGAAGAAATTAACGCTGTTAAAAGCAGTGTTTGATAAATATAATATTACGAGTAAACAAGGTGTCCACAATTATCGTGGTCTAATAGTTAATATCTGAACCGTTAGAAATAAACATATAGTTTCAACTGGAAAAATCCTTTAAATTGAAGAGAAGAATTATAATATATGTTTCTTGAGTAAATAAATATATTCCTGAAAATTTACGAATTCTAACTTTTTATAAAGTCCTACGGTCCTATCAGTCACATTTAGTAAATTGTTCTTGACACTATAACATTTTAAACAAAAAAGACTCACTTTTCTGTGACTAAAGTTGACCGATTTATGGAGCTTTGAATATCGCTGTCTTAGACCACTTTACACCATTTTAATAGCCGTCTTGCAGACGATCCACCAATCAATGGGCAGCACTTGCTTCACGAGGCCGCTGATTGGTTAAAAATCATGAAATTCAAAAATCTATAACTCACTCAGTTTTAGTTGCAGAAGAGTAGGACTTTTTTTGGTTTAAAATGTTAGATTGTAAAAATTATTTTACTAAATATGACTTATAGGACCGGTGTACCGTGTAAAAAGTTAGAATTCGTAACTTTTTCAGAAATATATTTAGTGACTCAAAAAACACAAAATATAATTCTTCCCTTTATTTCAGGCATTTTTTTTCCAATTTGGAACTACAGTGGAATCTCCCTATAACGAAATCGCTTGGTTCCAGTTGAAAAATTCACTATAGAGAAAATTTCGTTATACGGAGATTAGAGATTTTTGCAGTTATTTAAGTAAACGTTAAAAACCTTTTAGTGTGTACGATACGTCAAAAATATTTAATTATGACTTTCAATTAAAAATGAAGTAATATTTATTATAAATTGGTTAAAATTATATTAATTTTTATTGTATAAACAAAATGCTCAAAAGTGAAGATAATTCACCAATTTAGAGAATAATATGTACTAGTACGGATAAACATAAAATGCATATTGTCACATCCATTTGCTGTTTCCACCCTCCACTCCACCCCGATTCTTGGAATCTTGACCCGTAGAAATGTTGCCCCCTCTGTAGAAATCCAGGTCTCCACAGCTGCATTACCCTTCACATAGCATTCTATTGTTATGTGTTATCGCTGGAATGAACAATGCGAGTGGTTCCAGAAACAGGCACGTGTGAGCGATTTGTTTGCACAGAAATTAGCAACTTTCTTCAAAAATGACAAAAATCGAAAAGATAAAGGTCTAAAAAAATTCGTTATAGGGAGACAACCACTTCGTTATATGGAGAATATTTTGAACTTTATTTAACATTCCTATTAAAAATTTCGCTATAAGGAGAAATTCGCGGTAGGGAGACTTCGTTGTAGGGAGACTCTACTGTATATGTCTATCGCTAACGGTTTAGAAATTAGCTATTGGACCACGCTAGGTGTGGACACCCTGTATAGTAAAATGTGTGTAAACTAGGAAGTAAAAGTCAAAGTGAAAAACTTACTTTGGGGTTAATTCTAAACAGAGCCGCCTTCTTCTCAAGATTACAATGTCTATCGTTGAATACTTCGTATGCAAGGAACTGTACAACATTCTTACAAATAGTATTTGAAATTAAGGAAGAAATTGTACTGAAATCAAATTGATGTCATCAGGAAGCTAATTTTATGTATATTAGAACAAATGAAGAACGATTTTCATGCGATTATATGCTTTGATATTATTTAGGAAAAACATTTAAATTTACTTTTAATCTAATTAAATATCTATCTGCCAAATTTCAAGATTCTAGATAGCGTAATTTTGAGAAATTTCCAGATAAGCCATTCAATCGGTCATTTAGCTTTTGTATATAAGATTGCTTTGTTTTTCTTTGTCAAATATAGAATATCCAAGTTATCTTCATGGTTAGAAAAACAAAGGAAGTTACACCATTTTCATGGATTTTAAAATATGAAATGTTACTCGTCATTTAAATCTTTAAATTTTGTTGGAATTTCTACTTTACATCCCTTGTTGAATTTTCATAAAATCACTTGTGATGCTCTCAGCGTTTACTGAAAATAACGCCAACAAATCTATTTATTTGTTGGAACTTCTTAAAATCAATGGATTTAACTGCTAATTACATTTAATTTCTAATTACATATTTTAGAGAAACACAAATAAAGTTTGTTAGGTAGATATTTATGATTCATGAGGAGTTGTTAAAATTATATAAAAAAATTTTACAAGCTCTTTAATGCAATATTTTAGCAGAAGATTAATCTATACATCATACACCTTACGCTGTATTCACCATTTACAGAACAGAATTAATGCAAAAGATTGCAACATAAGAAAAATTTAATACAAAGGAAATATCACTAATTAATGCAGGAAAATTCAGCATAATCGCATTCAAACTTATAATAAAATCGAATTACCAATCCTGAAGTACAGGGGAAACCAATTTCTGCATTAAGTGTTGATTAAATAAATTTTCCAAAATTATTATAAGTAATGATATGTATAATTGTTGAAATATGAGATATGTATATTTTGTTAATTGATCTACATGATCTCCAGACTTAGCATGATTGCATATTTTCAAATATGATGTATACTAATGAAGAACAATTACGGCTAAGCTGATTTACGACTTACTTTTTGAGTAACTTATGTCATGGAACTATAAAGCTTCATAAATCTTCAAAAAGTAAATATAAATATCAAGAGTTAGGGTAACAACCTCCCTAGAATAAATCATTTTTCTCGAATTCAAAGAGATACACGACGTAGGAAGACCCTGGCACTTATTACTTCACCACATAGTTATTAGTGAATGTTGAAGAGTTTGTTCTGTTTGTACACTAACGTATCGTAACAAGCATAGGAGAAATCAGCGCCATGGTCATGGATTCATGTAAAGATGGCCTGCTGAATTTCGGCATTGGCGATCTCCAAGATGCCTCTTCTGAAGAGGCAAAAATCAGTCTGTGCAAGGTCAGGGTCGTAGGAAGGGTTTTTCATTGACTTCCATCTTTGGTGGAGGAGCAGTTCAAGATATTCATCGAAAAAGTCCTGTTGTTTACTGTTTATTTCAGAATTGAAACTAAATTAGATGAAGAATTCGAGAGAATTCAACTAACTTGTTTTTCTAGGTATATAGTTGCAAAATTATAATTTTTATTCCTAAATACCACATTTCAAACACTATGTAAATGTAATAAATCATAGTCATTTGCAAATTGAATAAGCACCTCTATCTGATAATAGAAATAATCGGATGTACATAAGTGCAGTTGCGGCTTGTCAAGTCAGAAACAAGCAGCTGTGAAATTTTTCGCTGTTACTGAATTTTTGAATACTGTTCAAATCCAGCATAATGTGACTTGCATTTTTTGTTTTAAAAATATCATTCAGCAAAAGCTGAGAAAATTCGATTTTTTGACGGTCTGCAATATACAGCTTTTCTTAGAAACCTCTTATAAAATAGTTTGATCCTTCCTTATAAAAATTTGAACAGCATAATATTTTTGAAAATTATCTTCAACCTTATTTTCGAAGAATGATTTCTAACAATGGAACGAATATTCATCAACCAGACACGTTTCTGTCGAAGCAACATGGAGTGAATCAAAAACCCGTAAATAGACCATGAGAGAAAGCGAAGAAAAGCCAAATGAGGAAGAGAAGGCGGAAATCGCTCTCTAAATGAGGACTGTAATGACTGCAGTTCAAATGAAAATAATTCAAACGATAAGAAGGTTGCTTTTTTCTCCCTATTCATCTCTCAGCGTTTCTCACTGCACGAATTATGATTTTACCAAGGGGCAATTTTTTTTCAGCTCTAGCCTGTGTCTCTCTTACTTGTTGATTGATTTTACGCTTTCCTTTTACATCATTATTTTTGTGCCATTTTCGGTGATCATTGAACTTTAACCCGAGAGAACGCGCACATCCTTAGCGAAAGTTAAGACTCGCGGGGGTAGTAGAATGATTCCAAACAGAAATTCAACCCTGCACTGTTAAAAACATAATATTTTTAGTTGGAAAAATAACGCTCTTGACTTTTAGACATTATGAATACAGTGATTAACGCGAATCAAATCTACTTCATTATTATCCACTAATAAAGCACGGATTTCTAGAGGGTTCGTTTTCCGTGCATCTCTTTTACGCGAAAAGTTTGGTGCGCATTTCTCTCTAAATATATTTTTACACTCTACAATTAACTGTGTCATGTTATCATCGATGGATAACTCCCAACTCTTCACAGGACTTGTCACATCTGTGGCCGGTAATTTTGTTCCAGGTAAGCGCGACACAATAATATGACAACGAGCACGAATATTCTGCCTAAATTTTGTTATCCTCCACTGTATGCCATATTCTGATGAAAAGCATTCCTAGTTATTCACTTCATCATTTCCAGAACCTCCGTCCTCTTCCGATTCCGCATCATGTTCGTTGATACTTTCATGATCTGAAAAAGTATCTTCTAAAACATCCTAAGGTCCATTGTGTTCACAGTCAAAGTCTGAATCTTCTTGAGTTACAATTTCAGCAAGAAGTTTACGTAAACGCTCCATTTCTTTTTCGTATGGAGTTGACATTGTGAGCAACAAAACAGTATGTTAAATTCGGAAAGGAAAGCCACGTGAAATGACTCGATTGTGGCACGAACGGAGAGACGCGCGGGGTCATTCCATAACACCAGTAACAGATCAAACGTGTATTAGGGACGAAAAATTCCGGAAATACTTTGTAAATACTCAGAAAAGGCAGATGGAGTGACCAACTCAGCTACTGATAAGAAAAGAATAAACAGGTGGCTAGTCGTCTAGGAATCGGAGTTTGCCGAGGGCTTGGGGTCATAAAATGACCCCCGCGCGTTCTCTCGGGTTAAAAACGTAAAAGTAAACAAATAAGAATGAAACGAAAATACAAGATTTAAGATAATTTCAAGGAAGAATGCAGCTCTGCAACCCTAAGTGTTTAAAACAATCAAATTATGAATAATATAAAGCAATAAAACATAAAATCGCAGTGTTTTCTTTACGATTCGTTTGCCCTGAAGCTATTTTGATTTTATTTTTTTCTTAAATCAAAAAGATAAAGATAAAATTCTTTGTAATAAAAAATTTCTCATAAAGTCAATTTTCGAAGATCTGCTGAAATATTTTCTGAAATTCGTGAACACTTAACCGAATTCAGATACTGTGACAGAATAGAGTGACAAAATTCCATTACAAATTAATAAGTTGTTGATGATTTATTCTACCAGTTCTGTAAAATGCTCAAAAAACCTCGCTTCAAGAAAAAAAAAACCTATCGCAATTCTTTAAGGTTTAGCCATTTATATTTGAAATACGATTTATTTACACATTTTCTCCTTCTATCAGTATTCATAAAAATCACAATTAAAAGTTTAATTTTATCAGTAATAACAAAATTGCAATTAAATGTCATTTCTTATTAACGGTATCTTTAGATGCTTTATAAATGTAGTTCGTTTGGCTACATTTGTTGAAAAAAGTTTGTCATTACGTAAAACGTAACAATTCAAACGACCTAAATTCGGAAACGGAATCAAAAAATAAAAATTCTTATACATACGTCGTTTTAAATGACTTCAAGGAACATTCACGACACATTCGAAAAAAATCAAACAGCGTGTTTTGTCGTGACTACGTAAAATATTTACAGAGAAACAGACAAAAATATCGAAAGGTCGATTAAAAACAGGACCTCCCATTTCTCGGTCAATTAAACTGACGATGACGCAAAATGCTGTAAACAATTAAATATTTAAATTATAAGTTAATGTATGCAACATATACATCTATTAATTTAAATCAGAATACAAAATGTATATTTATTTATAAACTGAAATTCCTATAAAAATATTCATTCCATGTTCTTATCCTCAAGGTTATTAAAATTATGAAGACCAAACAAATCAAAAATATTTTTCAATTCGAAAAAAATAATAATCCAAAAGGCAAAAATAAAAAAACATCAATTTGAAATTTTTCGTTTCTTTAAACACTCTCTCCATAATGTGGTTCTTTTCCCTAAAGCAAAGATGAATTTCCCTGTTTTAAGCAAGAATGAACCCCTAGATTGCTTTCTGGAAGGAAGAAAAAACATGTCTTTGGGCCTAGAAGGAAATACCTACATAAAAATATTCCATCTTAGTTCAATGCGAACCTGATGGGTATTATTCCATTTTAAAAATATGATGGTTATTGATTTGAAAAAAGAAGATAGTTTCTTTGTTCCGGTAGGAGAAATTGAAACGGGGATCAAGCCCCATTAAATTAGATCGTGCGCATATAATTTCATTGAAATGAAAGAAAATCGTACTTATTCAAGTTAATGAAGAGGTATCAAGATCTCGGACCATTAGGGATATATTTCAATAACGATGCCATTGAAAAAATATCTCATTATTTGGTTTTGAAACATTCAACTTGTTTTATAGCATATTTTTTAGAGTTTTGAAGTCTAATAAAAAGTATTGGAAAATATGGAAGTATTAAATTTATTGTTATGAAAATAAATATGTCATAAATTTAAAAGCGCAATACTTCATATTATTATTACAAATCTATTCAACCGTGATTTTGAAAATTTTGGATCAGATATAAATTAATTCAAATTCATAAATGATGAATTTATTTTTCATTGTGTTGAACATTTTTACATCGGAACTTTAATTACTAAAAGATATTTTGAAACGCATGTACACCTCAATTAGTTATTTTCAGTTTGAAGTATGTGTAGAATATACAAGGTGTCCTCTATAATTGTGTCCTAACATATAACTTCCAAATAGATAGGCCTATACTTCCAATTAGGAAAAAAGGCTTAAATGACATCAATAAATATATTTTATGTTGTTTGAATCAATAAATGTACTGCTAAAAATTACGTACTCTACACACTTCCCCAGTCCTATTAGTCATGTTCTGCAAGGCATTCTGGGCACACCAACATTTTAATCAAAGAATTACCATTCTACTCAGAATAAAACTGACCAGCTTATGAAGGTTCGAAGGCCATTATTTCTGAACAATCAGCTGCCACTGCTTTTTCTAGTCTTTCACTGATTGGAAGATCTACCTGGAGAACGCCAATGAAATGGTCTGAAATTGCTTAAGAAGTGATATCCGAAGCTTCATAACTCGGCCAGTTTTAGACGTTAAAAAATGGAATATTTATTGTAAGGAACTGATACGGTAGATATAAGATGCTGAAAAATAACTCCCTAATGCAATTATTGAAATGAAAGTGTGAAATCGTATTAAGTAATTAATGACATATAGTTAACTTATTTGCAACGTCTCATTGAATGTTTGAGCATATGCTTCTATTGTACATTATCTGATGCAATGATCCAACTTTCTCAGAGTGGAGTTAAGTGGAAGTTACAAGAGTAGACGCCTTATTATGTGCCGTTTTAATCATCTGATTTCCTTTGAAAATTTTGAAGCCCCACCTACCAAATTGGAAAATTTCCTGTGGATTTCATGTAAACAATAAAATATGTAAATTAGAAAATATTACAAAAAAACTATTTCTTTCAATCAGGATAAAAACTGTAAATTTATTTACGAGCAGCGACTCTCATAAAATACCGATTCATTTTGTTTATGCACAACGTTATAAAAATTAAGAAATACTAGCAAACACACACACACGAAAAGATATTTTTCAGCTCTTTTTTTCTAATTCAAAAGGCAGGAATGAAAGAAAAAATTCGAAATTTTTTGTTTAATGAAATATTATTTCCATGGTATAGAGAAATACTATATAGTATGATATGGTTCCATCGAATGTTATTTCAAATTCTTAACTCAAAACTTGGAAGTTTCCATGTAGGTTCAAAATAGCACATAAAATTATTCAGTCAGTATATAATGTCATATGATCCAATGTTGAAAAAGTTATTTTTAACAGGACATTACCGAATAATCACCTCGTCATGTGAGTTAACACTGGCCATCTGCAAACATAGTCAAGAAAAATTCTTATTATTTAGCCTTTTCTGGCTTAAAATTGCAAATACCACGCATAGCACCTCACACTATAGAGAGAATCAGAGATTTTTCATTCATATTTTTCCTATTCATGCAATAATTGCATGTGTTTGAGGCGATTTAATTCTCTTAAATTCATGTTTCAAGCACTTACTGATAAGAAGATGATGGATATTTTTCTTCGTAGTTTTTGGAATTTTTAGAAACTTTGTTTTGACTAATTACTTCATATACTGGGACATTTAAAAGTTGCCTTTGCTAAAAAAATACTCTAAAAAATTGGTCAACATTTTTTTCTGTACCTTAATTTACAGACTTAGTAACAAGGATACGTAGATATTTATAATACCGAACTAAACTGATCAGTGGAATTCAGTAGTTCTCTCACACAGCATAAATTCTTAATTCTCATTTGATCAAAATTTATATTTTGATTTCGTTATTTTGACTAGAGTTTAATCTAACCTATTCATGTGAGTTTAAATGATAAATAAGGAGATAATATCATTTGAAAGAACTAAAAACATTCCAGAAAAGGTAATCACTGAATGAAACTGCATTTGATCTCAACACATGAAAATAATTTTAAGTTAAGACATTTCTTCAAAAGGTACATCATTTTTTATTTCTTTTATGACACGTATTATTACATTTTGTTACAATGTTCTCCACCCCTTCCTTATTATGTCAATTCGTATTGATAATAATAAATTAATAATTAAATAAATTTCAAAAATGAAGATCCTAGAAAATTTCGTATTTAGTGCTGTCTTTATCAGTTGTATCATTCAAATAAATGAAATAAAGTCGAAAATATCAACATCCCCATACATACTTTAATGTGAAAAATATTTAAGTAATTTTTTAAACTATATGAACTTTTCAAAATGTATTTTGAAACAATTCTGTATATCCACAAATGGATTCGAAGGAAAAATATCTTATAAAAACACAGAACATTTTCTGATATAAATCTTACAATGGGTAGATTGTTCTTAAGAACAGAACGTGACATGTGTATGTGAAAAGTCTCACATTTGTAATCCGTTTTTATCTCTTAGCCACAAAATACCTTCTACAGGAATGGATATTGTCAGAACAGAACATAGTTTCTCGTTTCCTTTCTGCGGTTTTAAAGATTCTATCCTATATCTTTTTGCCTAAGGCAGTTTGTATAAATATTGTCTCATTGTTTCTTTTCAATCTTCCTTTTTCCCGATCTCTGTCGGTCGGTTTGCTCAGGAGAAGCCGTCTCCAGTCAACAGTTTTCTTTCGAAATTCTTTAAAAGTATCTGCTATTTGTTTGGTTGAATGCATCTGTCTGTGCTTTTAGAATAAATTTTTTTGTCTTTGAAGTTGTCAGCATAGTCTAAAGGTTCTATTTCTGAGTGAGATGTACTAGAACTTTGTTCAGTTTTCAGTGAATTTAAAACGCTAGTTATGAATTGAAAAGTAAGAATGTTTTTGTGGGTATATTTCAGAGATAAGGTTCCTATGCGCTTTACAAAAAGATTCGTGTTAAATTATACCGATGATAGTTGCAAAGGAATAAATTAAGAAATTTGTTTTAAGGTTGAAATGTCTATTCACAAACAACCTTTTTAAAGTTGTCAGCATGGTTTGAAGGTTTTATTTCTAAGTGAAATGTACGAGAACTTTGCTCAGTTTTCAGTGAATTTTAAAATACCAGTTTTGAATAAAAAATTAAGAATAATTTTGTGGGTATATTTCTGAGTTAAGGTTCCTATGTTTTAAATAAAAGATGTTTGTTAAATTGTACCGATGGTTGTTGTAAAGAAAGAAAAATAAGTTATTGTTATAAGGATCAAATATCTATTCACAAACTAAATATTTAAAGTTGTAAACATGGTCTAAAGGTTCTATTTCTGAGTGAGATGTAGGAGAACTTTGCTCAGTTTGCAGTGAATAAAGAATACCAGATTTGATGAAAAAGTAAGAATATTTTGGTTTATATATTTCTGAGATTAGGTTCCTGTGTTTTAAATAAAACATGCTTGCTAAATTGTGCCGATAATTGTTGTAAAGAAAGAAAAATAAGATATTGTTTTAAAGATCAAATACCGATTCACAAACTAACTCTAAAGTTATCAGTATGGTCTAAAGTTTCTATATCTGAATGAGATATACGAATATTTTGTATAGCTTTTAGTGAGTGTAAAATACCAGTTTCGAATGAAAAAGTAAGAATATTTTTGTGGCTATATTTCAGAGATAAGGTGTTTTAAATGAAAAATTCTTGTTAAATGGTACCTATGATTATTGTAAAGAAAGAGAAATTATTTATTGTTCTAAGGATCAAATATCTATTCACATCTTTCATCTGGACTTGGACACTCACGGTAATATACCTTAATCCTGTCTCTTTCACAATGAAATATCTAATGAATGTAATTTAAAGATCTAAGAGTATTATATTTTTTTCATTTTTTAAAATTTTTCTTCACTTTTAGCTTTTTATTTAATAATTGCCTACCTATGCTGATATTATGACCTTCCAGTTCTATTCACATGACTATTAATACAGTGCGAATTAAATTATACTAGGTCTACGACTGGTATCAATCTTTATTTAAATAAATGGAAATTGGTAAACCTGTATACGCATAGAAATTCTGATAGTAGTTTCTCCGTGATTGCCTGTTACTGTTGGATAGCCAGAAACTGACAACTCATTGAATAATGTTTTGTAAAAATGTGAAATACAACGAATTTTTGTGGTCTTGAACCACGTTTTGTCTTTTATGAAGATCCGCAAGGAATATCTCAGGTTTCAAGTTAGTTTTTAAACAGTAATACATTGTATACTTCGTAATGAAATGTTCTGTACATAGATTTCAAAGGACAGATATCCTTCTACTGCGACGTTGTGATGAGAGTTAGATTAGATTATTTGTTCTGTTTCACCTATCTAAAAGAAGTTGAACATTTGGCAATTATATGAAATTACAAATATGAAATCGTGTCTGTCACTGGTCATGTGGACAAAAACATTTTTTATCATGGATACAGTTAGATGGGCAAAAGAAGGTTTAACATTATTTTTATTTTTTTATTCTATGAGAAAATGAAGATTTAGACAGGTAAAGAATTATTCAAAGCTGTAATGCCGATGTGCAGGCGTTCACCAACTCAACACATCTCTCTGTCAAGCCACCTATCGGAAGCTGCCAAAATCTGGCAGGGACTCGGCTGGTTTTGCCCAGTAAGGTTGGCTCATGTTATATGGCTTATGGCAACTTGTGTAAAATATTTACTTTCTTTAACTGTCGATTGTTTTTTTATCGTTAAGTGTTTTTTTGGAATTGTGTGTGTCTGTAATACTGTTTAATTAATTTTTAAACGTACTGATGAACCCTTATTTGGATACACAGATTCGGATTGGGCTAATTCCCTTGATGATCGAAAATCATATAAAGGATTTTGTTTTATTCTAAGTGGTAGTGCAATTAATTGGGAGAGTCGTAAGCAATGTACCGTTGCTTTGTTATCTACGGAGCAGAATACATGGCACTCTCCGATGGCACAAAAGAAGCTATTTATTTACGTAAATTGCTTAATGAATTGTGCGATGCAGATGTAAAAAGTGTTCGCTTGCTCTCTGATAACAAAGGAGCGATAAAATTGGCAGAGAATCCAATTTTTCACAGGCGTACCAAACACATAGATATAAGACATCATTTTGTTCGCGAAGCATTAAATAATAATGTCATTAATATTAAATTTATTTCTATAGAGGATATGGCAGCAGATGTCTTAACGAAGGCATTACCATCTCCAAAGCATTATAAATGTCTGGAAGCACTAGGCATTGTTAGTACAGACAAGTACTTCAGGTAAATGTATTGACATTGTGTGTGTGGGGGGGGGGGGGTGTTGGGATAATTACATCATCAACCCATTTCCCCTCACAATCTGATTTGGATTCACCTGAGTAGGTGGCGCCGCCCTGCGTGGTTGTGCGCACGCTCAGACGCTGTGAAAAACGAGTCCGTGAAGGACGTATTATTCTTTGTGTAAGTTTATGTCTCAAACTTAATGTTCTATGTCCGTGTCCATCATAAATAAAAAGGACTTTAAAATATTGCATGTTGCTTTACAAGTTATTCGACTCTGCATATTCCTCCAACTAAATACTTCACACACCGTACTCCTCAAAGCGCTGGAATACTTGTTTCAGATGCTCCAAATGCTGGATTTCACTCTCTGATGCGATCAGGACATCATCAAAATATGGCACACAAAAGTCCATTCCACTTAAGACATGGTTAATAAACCTTTGGAACGTGGCAGCGGTGTTAGAAAGTCCAAATAGCATGTGAAGGAATTCAAAAAGTCCAAATGGTGTTACAACAGCTGTCTTGGGCACATCTTCTTCTAGCACTGGGATCTGATGATAGGCTTTTGCTAGATCCAGAGTGGAGAAAATCTTTTTCCCTTCGAGCGCCTGCAGATAGTCTTGAATGTGAGGGAATGGATAACGATCTGGTACAGTCACACTATTCAGTTTCCTGTAATATACACATGGGCGCCAATTTCGCTTTTCGTAACCATGTGCAGAGGTGAGGCCCAGCAGCTTTTTGATGGCCTACAATCTCATGTTCTCACAAGAAATTCAAACTCTTGTTTAGCGGCTTTTAGTTTGTCAGGGGGAAGTCGTCGTGGCCTTGAGAAAACTGGTGGACCCGTAGTCTGTATGCAGTGTTTGATATCATGCTTTGCTCATCGTATCGAACTAGCTTCAGTGAAAGAAGAAAATTCAGACAGCAGTCGATGGAACTCCGTATCTCCACTGATTGTTTGATATCAGCACCCTTTTCACACTGCACAGTTCCTCGGGATTGAAGCTTTGTAAAAGGGCATCCTTGACGAATGTCCACCAACAGACCAAAGTGACGGAGAAAATCTGCGCCAATAATTGGCTGTGATACTTTTGCGATGACAAAGGGCCAATAGAAAGCTCTACGCAGGCCTAAATCTAGCTTGAGAAGAAGCTGGCCAAATGTTGGGATTTCAGTTCCATTTGCCGCAAAAAGCTGAAGTTTCGATTTTTGACAGTGCTGTTTGGACGTTGAGGGTGGAATAACTGAAATATCTGCACTGTATCGATCAGAAATTTCGAAGCTGTCGATTTATCTGAAAGATATAAACGGTGTATTTCAGTTGCGCCGTCACCCGATGGGCCGAGTGACAGCCGTACTAGTTTTCCGACTGGAATGAGCAAGCTGGTCTGCACTGTTGAGCCCTCTGCTTAAAACTTTGGTGATACCAGCAGTGGGCAGGATTTCCCACTTCTCTGCTAGCTGATCTAGGTCGAAATCGTCTTCCAGATTCCCGGGAATGGGACCGAGAATGTGCTTCGAGGCGAGGCAGGCGTGAAGAGATCTCCTTCAGTGTTGTTTTTAAATTCGCTTCTGCGGACGTTACTGCATGGATAGCAACAGAATCAGTAGCAGCTGCCATAATGCCGTCTGCCAAATCCGCTAATAGATCCAGCTTGTCGTTGGAAATGGCCAGGATTTGCTGCACGTGTTTTGGGAGTCTTTGTAAAAACAGAGATTTCAGCGGTTCCTAGCTGATTTTATTTTCTGCTTTACTCCTCATTTCCAGTAACAGGCGGGACGGTTTCCTGTCGCCGAGCTGCATACCGGAAATCAAATCCCTCAATCGTTGTTCTTCGGAGTTGGCATACTGGGACAAAGTCGTTTCCGAAGTGCATTATACGGCTCGTCTTCCGGCGGATTCAACATAATGTCGCCAACGACTTCCAACTCCTCTGGTTGCAAAGCAGCTACGATGTGGTGGAACTTTGTGATTTCCGAAGTCACACCGGTCAGCATAAATTGACTTTCCATCTGTCGAAACCATAGTGCCTTATTACCACGCCAAAACTGCGGGGCTTTCACGGCGACAAGTGCTATGTTTGCACTTTGATCGTTAGGCATAATTATTCACAAATAAAAACAAAAATAACGATGAATTTTGCAAAAGCACTTGACTAGAATTGTCATAAGCCAGGTTAGAGTCTTTTTCACCGTATAATTACTCCGATGGAAAAAGAATGTTCTAGGATGCACGTGTTTCTTTTAAGTCCTTAAGTCACCAATATTAGGTTTTTAGCACCCAAATAAGAAGAAGTAATTTCATGAATAACGATATATTTAAACAGCATTACATAAGATGATAATATTTACAATTTAGCGTTAATATTTACAGTTTGGATAGTTCGCTTTGCTGGATAGCTCATAGCAGCTCACTCGTTCGCGTCGGCAAGGCAGAGTGTTTTTCGTCTCGTTCAACCGTTCTCTGCGAGAACCGGTTTACTCCGTCTTCATCCGCGGTGTTGTATCCATCCGCGCTGTTGCTGTATTCTTCCGCTCTGGTGGTGAACCGCCAGACATAACTAAAAGAAAAAAATTTAAATCCGGGAAAGGGTAGAACAGGAGCGGCTCGTATATTGTGACTGCAGCACCCTCAACTTTTTTTCGTGCATGAATTAAATTACTTATTTATTTAGTTTTGCTTGCAATATCCAAATCTATCAATAAAATTAAGTTTTGACGCTTTGAGCTGTGCCGAAAAGCTGGTTAAAACGAAGGTTACTTCAGATAATTATCCCTATCCGCTCTCTTCTCAGAAAATTTTTCCCTCTTCGACAACTGGGAACTCCCTATATTCCAGTTACGACTTTTTGAGCATGCGCAGTTACTTTGCAATCTCGGTCTTACTTTTTTCCCAATGGACATTTAACCTAGCTGGGAACTGTTTAAGGAGTAGCACCGGCTAGATAGGGAATCGTTTTAAACATTTTTCACTGCGGAAGAATGTTTCACGAGATAAAATTTGAAAATAAATAACCTTCAAAATGAATTATAAAGGAAAATGAAGTAATAAGTAATGATAAATTTTAAAACATAGTTTAAATAATTATTTTAGATAAATTTCAATTATTTTTTCCTGTTCCATATGAATATTATAATTCTGAAAACGAAACAGCTAGAGGAATGAAACGTGGAATGAAATCTCAACGCCAAATTTGTGAATCTAGGGAATTTTTGGCGAAACACTCCAAAGAAATTCTGTTTGTTTGTCTGTTAGCGTTTTTATGTCATTTGAACCAAAACTGTGGAAAACGTTATTGTTTATTTCCATTGAAACAAAACTAGACGAGCCATTTTAAGTAGTTTTTAGTACCCATATGTATTTATTTCAACTAATAGCTTTCAATGAATTTTTTTCACGTTAAATCGATTCTCTCAATCCTTTTAAATGAGAATAAGATATTTAGAAAAAAAAACCTGTGAAAAGTCATTTAAGAAATTCTTAATTAGTGTGTTAGTTCAAAAAAATTGGTAATTTCTAAATTAAAATATCTTTATAAAAATAATTTGAAGTCAAATATCTATTAATATTTTTTATTAACTGAGTATTAAACTATGGAAAATTAATTAAAAAGATTATAATTTAATTGATGCAGAAATCATTAGTATGCAGTGTAAAACATTACGTTACAGCCCCCCCCCCCCCACACACACACGGTGATTTAGCACGAGCCTCACTTTGGGAGAATTAAGCAATTAAAATGCTTATCCCCGAGTTCCATCGGAAGTTATCCGGTCGCTTTGCTGCAGCCACTGGCTGATGCCTGTTCCAAGAAATTGAGAAATCTTCTTACAGCACATTTAATTAAACGCTGGAGGGATGCGTCTGGAAAAGTCATTGTTCCCTGACCCGAAGAAATTAGCTCCGGAGAAGGAAATTGCAAGAAATTGAAATTATCTCCCAAGTGAAACGGATGTTGTTATCTTTCTTTGAGTATTAATTAACGACAGAATCCATCAAGGGGCGTTAAGGCCCTTTCCTAAATCCCAAGATGAAAATGTCTGAAGACAGCAACGATTACGGTTAAATTAATTTCGGATGAATTGTTTTCGTTCACGACTCTCCTTTCTTTCTTTCGATTTGAATTGACTATTCTCTGAATGTAGTTCTGGAAGAAATGATCTTCAAATGGTCTAGAATCGAATACATTTGATTTCATTGAAGCGTAGTTTCTTCGTCTGCTGCTTGCAAATGTAACATATGGAACATATTTTATGGATTACGAAGCCCTAATTACTTTCATTGATTTTAAATTTTCTTTTTTTTCTTATCAGTAAGAGAAGAAAATCTTCTTTAATTTCGTAAAAGACGGAAACACAGTCACGCCATTTGCAGGTTGTTTTAAATGCTAAAATGCTTATAGTCATATTAATCCTTGAATTATATGGATATTTTTGCTTGAAACTCCAGGTCGGAGAAATATAAGCATTTAATTTTTCTGGATCAATTTCAAATCCATTTAGCAATTTGATATAAATATAATTAATTCCGTATTCGATATTATTAATAAAAAATATCAATGAATTTGATTAGATACACATTATGCTTTCAAAAGCTGCAGTGGAAATTATTTCTTTATGTCAATGGCTTCATTATTAAATCCTTTTTGTGGAAAATTAATGTCTATTTCGTAATTAACCATAATGTTCAGTTCACGACAATGTTGTGAAAACTATAGTCAAAATTATAGTATATATAAGCACATATTTACAACACATACAAGATAAATGAAGACTGATTTACTAGCCTGGAATTCAAAACTGCAGGAAAAGGAACCAATTATAATTACCACGGTTAAAAGAATATTTATCGAAAAACTATGTTAAGTATGTATGTTTAAAATTGCCTTAAAATGCTGTTTAATATTGATTAAGAAGCCTTAACCGAAATAAATTATTAAGAATATTATATTATCTTTGCCTTATACATTCCTTATACATACATATATTCAAATATTTTTTCTTATCTTCAAAGAAGATTTAAAAAGTTATGAAAGAAAGTCTGGAGATTTTCTTAAAATAAATTTAATCTTTAATAAATATATTGAAGATGTTAGAACACGATTATTTAGAATATAAGATAGATAATTAAACCTAATAAACGTCATTGAAATTATTGGTTGCCAATTTTTATTCAAAAAAAAGTCATATACATATAATTTAAAGTCTTATATCCTTACAACAGTCAAAAATTTAAAATTCTTAAAATTGAAAATAAAAAAATAGACCAGAGGACCGTAAAAATGCAATCGATAATTAAAATGGATAGCATAAAAATAATAATAACAAAAGGATGCAAATAGCAAGACACAAGCATTAAAAAATAAATTTAAGTACTAAATAACATTTTGCCAAACTGAAATATGTCAGTTTAAAGTAAGAACTCGATGCAGTTTTATGCAATATAAGCTCTTGTTTTGGCAGTTATTCTTCAATAAAAAGTTGAAAAATATCTATGAAATATAATTGCAAAACAAATAATATTTTTAAGCGGATTCGATTATTAAATAAGAAAATTGAGGTAAAAAATATCAAACATAATTAACAGCATATGTCGTGTTGTCAAGGTACCAAAATAAATGTGGTGGTGGTTTTAAAAGAGTGCTACCTTTTAGAAATAAACCAAAGATTTAACAAAACACCACAAGAATAAATAACCTTTTAAAGTTCATGTCCAAAAGAATCATAACTTATGCGTTGTGTATTGAAATATGCAATAACTTCCAGGTTCAATTAAATCAATCAATAAATTCAGACCTAGCAAAATTCCCTTGAAGTCAGTGTGCCTTGAGATAAAATAAATGACAGACACATGAATAGAAATAAAATAACAAATTTATTTAAAATCTAGAATAGTATTGAATTGCATATCTTAGCTAAAATATATTAACACTACTAAATGCAAAACATAGTCAATACATTTTTATATGGAGAGGCCCCTTCCAATTGTAAGCATTTACTTATATATAAGAAAAAACATAACACTTCAATAATAGGACATATGTTGTGATTCACTATAGTACACATTGCCTTTAGTTATTCCTTAAATTTTCCATTTAATTTGATAGCTATTTTTTCACATTTAGAAAATTTAAATGATGTATCATTACTCAGCTTAAATCATTTCTTTTAGATTTTTACACAATTACATTTACATGAGAATTTACACTGGCAAAGATTAATAAGTTTTCAAAAACAAATTCTTTAACAACATAACAATTTATGGGATTCACCTCTGGTTTAAACTTTTAAATTAAAAAAAAAATTTAAAACAACTTAGCTGACAGGTGAGGCTGGCATGGCGACACTCCATAGGGAAACAAACATGCCTTAGTCGGTCATCATTCAGAGACTGGCTGGCTATTTACTGGCAGGACGACACACCATGAGGATTTAGGCCCTTTTGAACCACTTGGACAGCTACCTCATTGGAAGACATCACTCCTTTCAGCTCCAGCTGATGGATTCTTTTTAAGGTCAAACAGTTTTCAATCTTGCACTCTGGAACCAACGATCGGGATATTCAAGTGAGTCAGCTCCTTGACATCGGGCGGGTGATTGCGAGTCGCGGCATACTATCGAACTTCAACCATCTTCCCTCTAACTTTTCTGTTCACCAAAATTTCAGTTCTTTTC